>CM076580.1:351657127-352257127 GCA_034641835.2 Pinus albicaulis
CAGGTACCAACATATTTTTCATGCTGTTATTATTCATGTGGAAAATTTTGTCATAAAGCTGTAGAATGTCGCACGTACCCTAGGAACCAATATAATTCCAAGAGATTCTTCAAATATGAACCTCCCAGGGCTCAACGAAACATCAATAGATTTGAACATTTAAGAAATAATATGGAATGTTACAAATCTCAGAACTTTGGACACATAGCCAGAGACTGCAGACTTGAAAATCCTCCAGAAGAATCTTCGAAGCCACAGAATGAATGAACATGGAAGAAGAAGAAGACTGATGATTGTGCTCTCGCTCTCAAGGCTCAAAAAAATAAAGATGTGTGGTATGTTGACAACGGTTGCTCAACGCATATGACTGGAGATATAAAGAAATTTGTATCTATGAAAGAGAATAAGGATGGAACCATATCCTTTGGAAATGATGGATCTTCAAATGTTATAGGATTAGGTACCGTCACTCTCGGAAGCAAAGATGTTATAGCCAAGAATGTTCTATTGGTCAAAAAAATGAATCATTTTTTTCTCAGTGTTGGACAAATGTGTGATCAAGGACACACAATGCTATTCAACTCCACAAAATGTGAAATTAGGAAAGGTAGGTATGGTAAAATTTTGGCTACAGCAAGTCGAGCTCCAAACGACATATATGTTCTGGATGAAGCAACTAAAGCATGTCTACTAGCTAAAGAAGATGAAAGCTGGTTATGGCACAAATGAATGGGTCACATAAACTTTTTAAATCTTGTCAGGATAAGAAAAAAGGAAGTAGTACGAGAAATGCCGAAAATCTCAAAACTTTCCAACACACTACGTGAGGCATGTCGACATGGAAAGCAGACAAAAGTACAATTTAAAACAAAAGAACACTTTGCATCAAATCTATTGGAATTTATACATACTGATCTATGTGGTCCTGTGAGAACAAAAGGCTTAGACGGAGAATTATATTTCATGTTAATGGTAGATGACTATACCAGGATGACAACCATTAGTTTCCTAAAGAAAAAATCTGAAGCATTTGAGTGCTTTAAGATCTACAAGGAGTTGGTTGAAAATGAAACTGTTTTGAAAATAAAGTGTTTAAGATCAGATAATGTTGGAGAATTCACTTCCAAATTATTTCAGCAATACTATGACGAAAATGGAATAAATAGGAAATTTTCAACAGCACGAACACCTCAGCAAAATGGAGTTGCTGAAAGAAAGAATAGAACCGTACAGGAAATGGGTAGAACAATGTTGAAGGACTCAAAATTGGATGAAAAATTCTGGGTTCAAGCAATTGATACGAAAATATTCATTATCAACCGAAGTATTCTCAAAGATAATTGCAACAAGACTCCATATGAATTATGGAAAGGAAAACCAGCTAATGTAAAATATTTTAGAATCTTCGGAAGCAAATGTTATATCAAAAGAGAAGATCAAAATTTGGGTAAGTTTGAATCACGTGTTGATGAAGGTATCTTTGTTGGTTACTCATGCAAAAGAAAGGCCTATAAATGCTATAATCTAAGACGAAAATAGATAGTGGAGAGCATAAATGTTACATTTGACAAAAATGGTGTTCTAGCGAGTAATGATGAGGATCTAGAATCTTTGAAACTTGAGACAGAGGCTGAAAAAGACAGATAAAATTGTAGAACAAGAAGCAACTATCAACGAGGAAGAAGTAAATAATGATCATCAAGATATACCAGAACAACAACAAGAAGCTCCTCCAAGGAGAAAAAACGAGTGGATTCAAAAGAACCATCCATCAAATCAAGTCATTGGTGACATAAATGAAGGTTGACAGCTTCATTCATCACAACAAGCTCATGTTGATTTTCTAGCAACCTTTGAGCCTAGTAGTTTTGAGGAAGCTAGCCAGAATGAACATTGGGTAGCAGCTATGAATGCAGAATTGGATCAAATTGAGAAGAATAACGCCTGGGAATTAGTTCTGTTGAGTCTCAAATCTGCATCTTTTCCATACACTTTTATATACCTTTTTCACTCACCTGAACCTCCCAAACTGTCAATATCATTGTATATTAATTGCAAAAGAGCATCTAACATGGTTTTTAACTATATTTTTGTGTCTGCTGTCTGATTTAGATTTTGTTCATTTAGCTGCGGAATCTTGCCACTTTCCGCAGCTGCTACAACTTTCCGCAGCCATTTTGTGAAACTCTATGTTACAGGTGTCTACAGGAAAAACGAGCCACATGGGCAAGTCAGAAATGATGTGGACATGGTTCGTGTCCTATTGGCTCGAGCAAACTCATCCAAAGAAGCCGCGGTCAAAGGCGTCCACATGGAAGTCAACCATAGAGTCTCACGGTGACAGGACTCTGTTTCGTGTCACGTGAAGGTTCATATGGCCGTTTCTGAGTTGCGGAGGACAAGTCGACATCTGTACATGGCTCCATATCCGAATTCAAGCATCCACTCCTCATAGATTTACTTTCCAACACGGCCATGATCCTAGATCCGTGGACGTAATGGTCTACGTGTTCTCCACCAGCATAAACTTTAGGAGACAGTTATATTTCTTTTGTTATATATAACGCGTTTGCATACGCATATAGAGTTAGTCTCGATTAGTCTCTGTTATCTTTTATTAGTCTGATCTGTAATGTAATTACGCTGCCTTAGTGCCGTAATACTACCTTACTGTTATGACTGCATTTTAATATAAGAAGACTCTATTTTCCAACATAATTAGTACTTGAAGATTATTGCCAAGGCTGGTGTAGAGGGCCCCTGCACTTGCCAAGGTTCTGTGCATTATTGTATAGTTCTTATTTCATTTCTTTAAAGTTCATTGTATCATAATCCATTCACATGTTTATACATTGCATTTTTCATGATTCATATGCTTCATTTCTGTTATAAACTTTCATGCTTTCCATTTCACTTCTGTCCTTCATGTTTTATGTTATTAATCACTGATCAGTGTTCTTGTTTCAGGTTATAGATAGGCAGCCTGGGCATTTGCATAACTTTTTGACTAATGACATGGAATTAACATTGTTCTGCTGTTAATTTGCTTTTCTTAGTTTCTATTTAATTTTAGTACTGCTTTGTTTAATTCAGTTTTGCTCATTTTGCTTCAGTAGTTAAATTTAGATATATTAAACTGCTCATAACATCTTCAGTTGCCTCCGAAAGCCACAGCTGGACTGATGGTGAGGGATTGTATTATGAAATGCGTAGTTTGGTATTAGTTTCCTTTCTGCAAATTTAGATATATTAAATTGTGCATGACATCTTCAGTTGCCTCCGAAAGCCACAGCTGGACTGATGGTGAGGGATTGAATTATGAATGTATGGTTTGATATTAGTTTACTTTCTGCAAATTTAGATATATTAAATACAGACATCTTCAAGCACTTTAAAGCTGCCACTGGATCAAGGTGAGGGATTGAATGGTGAATGTATGGATTGATAATAGTTTACTTTCTCGCGAGTTAGATACAGTTACTCAAAGTTATTTTTTTTTTTTTTTTTTTTTTTTTTTCTTTTTTTTTTTTTTTTTTTTTCTTTTTTTTTTTTTTTTTTTTTTTTTTTTTTTTTCTTATGGTTACTTCCGAAAATCATAATGGACTAATGATGAGGGATCGAAGACAAGTTGATGTAATCTGATTTAGATTTACTTTGTTGCACTTTTGGATTTCTTTCAGCATAGTTTCTTTTCTATTTAGACAGCAACAAGAATAGTTTGGTTTCATGCTCACTAGTTCACTGTTTTGATTCATTAGACTAGCAACACCTTTTCATTTCAGCAGCACATTTTCATTTCCTTTCAAGTTTTGTCATTGTATGTTTCAAATTCTTTTTTTTTTTAAGTTTCAAGTTGGTAAATCATTATAGAGGATATCATTTCCTTGAAAAAACATAACCATACTTGTTTTCATTTTAGAATTTCCATTTCATCTTAGAAAACCAAAACGACAAAAAGTTAAGAAATAGGTTATCTTGCACATATAGTGCGCCGCACTTCATCAGCTTACGAATCCTGGATTGACAAATTAAATGCAGCAATTTAGGACACACTAAATTGACCAAACATTTTGGCGCCGTTGCCGGGGAAGTGTAACTAGGTAGCCAATTTCTTAAAAAAAAAAAAAACAAAATCATAAAAGAAGGGAAAACTTGATAACTTCTTGAAGTATGCTCTCCTCTTGCACCTAGTGTGATCTGGAGGATCAGAAAAGAGAGTTATTGGTTCAGTAATTTCTTAAGTATGCTCTCTTCTTGCACCTAGTGTGACCTGGAAGATCAGAAAGAGAATTATTAGCCTAACTTTTAAAAAATAAAAAATGGCATGCATAGACCAAGAGATTCTAGGGGAAGGTTTATAGCCAAAGCCAAGAGTTCGATTTTCACAACTCCATCTTCTTCAAGGCATAGACAAGATTCACCACCATCTACCCCTAGCCTTAAGATTTTTGGAACTCAAGGAGCAGCTGAATTAGAGGATTCTCCTATACCATCTACTAAATCCCATTTAGAAAACAAAGAGACTCTCTCTCATCCTCCCTTGATAGAAGAACTAGAGGACTTTAAGGACCCTAAAGAGACTATCATGGCAGAGGAAGTAATAGATGGAGGTAGAGGTAGAGGTAGAAGAGGAGGAAACAATGGAGACAACAATGGTGAAGGAAATAATGGTAGAAATAGGGAAGGAGACAACTTGTTTGGATTCCCTATAGTTGATGAGGAAACTCATGCAACAATGAAAAATATCTCACCATCTGTTCTCCCTAATTTTTATGGATTGCGAAGTGAGGATCCTGAAACATTTATGTTTGAGTTTGAAGTCATGTGCCGAACTTATGACTATATGGAAGACTCTCAAAAACTCAAACTGTTTCCTTCAACATTGAAGGGATCTGCTTTGAAATGGTTCATGGGATTAGCCACTCAATCTATTAGGACTTGGAATGATATGAAACAAACATTTTTGGATAGATACTTGGATTATTGTATGCCCACCAATCATAAGGATGAGGTATTCAAAATGATGCAAAAAGAAGATGAAAATTTGGAAGACTTACTTGAAAGATTTCAATACAACTTGAAAAGAGCAAAGATGAGCAACCTAGATGATGAAACCTTGAAAGCCCTCATATTAAAAGCCATTAGAGATGAATGGATAGATATTTTAAACATGATGGGGAAAGGAGACATTTCTCAACTTCCACTTCGTGACATAACATAACTATGTGTCCATCTCTCAAGAGGAAAATCTAAAACAGGAAAAGGGCCTAGGGATCCTTCTCTTATTAGGGCTAACAAATCTGCAACTGGATCAGTAAGTAGGGCAGAGATTGGTAATATTCTTGATGATTTCAAAACTGATATCTTAGGGAGCCTTAGTGAACAACTAGACACCCTTAAAATCCAAAACAAGCAGAAAGCAGAAATAGATGCTTTAGCCATATTTTGTCCGAAATGTAGGAAGAAACATCCTTTAAGGGAATGTCCCTTGGATGCAAAAGTTGTAGAAACATGTATGATTTTCTCAGAGAATCATGAGATCAAGGATTGTCCTTTAATTCCTCCCTAACTTTTATGGATTGCGAAGTGAGGATCCTGAAACATTTCTGTTTGAGTTTGAAGTCGTGTGCCGAACTTATGACTATATGGAAGACTCTCAAAAACTCAAACTATTTCCTTCAACATTGAAGGGAGCTGCTTTGAAATGGTTCATGGGATTAGCTACTCAATCTATTAGGACTTGGAATGATATGAAACAAACATTTTTGGATAGATACTTGGACTATTGTATGCCCACCAATCACAAAGATGAGGTATTCAAAATGATGCAAAAAGAAGATGAAAATTTGGAAGACTTACTTGAAAGATTTCAATACAACTTGAAAAGAGCAAAGATGAGCAACTTAGATGATGAAACCTTGAAAGCCCTCATATTAAAAGCCATTAGAGATGAACGGATAGATATTTTAAACATGATGGGGAAAGGAGACATTTCTCAACTTCCACTTCGTGACATAACAGAACTATGTGTCCATCTCTCAAGAGGAAAATCTAAAACAGAAAAAGGGCCTAGGGATCCTTCTCTTATTAGGGCTAACAAATCTGCAACTGGATCAGTAAGTAGGGCAGAGATTGGTAATATGCTTGATGAGTTCAAAACCGATATCTTAGGGAGCCTTAGTGAACAACTAGACACCCTTAAAATCCAAAACAAGCAGAAAGCAGAAACAGATGCCTTAGCCATCTTTTGTCCGAAATGTAGAAAGAAACATGCTTTAAGGGAATGTCCCTTGGATGCAAAAGTTGTAGAAACATGTATGATTTGCTCAGAGAATCATGAGATCAAGGATTGTCCTTCAATCCCCGGACTCAAAGCTGTTTTTCAAGAAGACCCAAATTCAGTAGAATCTCTCTGTTTTGTCGCAAGGAGACCTTGGCAGGGACAACAAACTCAAGGGTTTAACAACCCCATGAATTTTCAAACCCCACCAAATTGGAATCCTTGGCAACAACCTTGGCCCCAACATCAAAATCCATATCAACCATGGGTACAAGGGATGCAAAATCCTTATGGGAGATTTGCTCAATTTTATCAATATCCTCCATCTTTTCAAAATCAACAAGCTCCACAACTTCCAAACCCAAATCCACAACTTTCATTGCCATTTCCACAACAACAACCTTCTCAACAAAATCCAAATCCTCAACTTATGCTCCCATACCAACAAAAGACAAATCAACTTCCAGCTCAGCCATTGCCAAATCCTAACAATAAGAATCCTTAGAATACTTACATGGTAGAAGGAAAACAATTTCCTACCTATATGATTGTTCCTCTCAACGATGTACAACTCAGATCTGGTAGAGTTTTAGAAAAACCTTCTATAGATATTCAAGAGCAAGATACCTCTGAGGAGGATTCTCTTCAAGTCAATAAGGGTTCCGAGGAAGAATCTCTTCAAAATTCAAGCATTCAAAAAGAAAAAGAAAATTCAACACCCACAACTCCTATAGTTGAGCAACCTGCATCTTCATCTACACCTCCTTTTCCTGAAAGACTACAAATTGACAAGGGGGTGGAAAAACAAATCTTGTTGCCTAACTATGACTTTCTAGATGAATTGAAGAATGTTTGTATCAATATTCCCTTGCTACAAGCCATTCGAGAAATTCCTATTCTAGCAAAAACCATAAAGGAGTTGAGTTTCAAAAGACCAGGAAGGAAACTAAAGGACACAAGAAGAATCCACCTGGTAGGAAAGATTGCAGACATTATGATGGGAAAAATTACTATGCAGAAGTATGTAGATCCAGGAAGTCCAATTGTCAAGACACATATAAATGGGATAGAAATTCCAAACACATTGATTGACTTAGGGGCTTCTATCAACATTATGAGTAGACAGACTATGGAACAGCTAAAACTTCCTAACCTTCTTTTTACACCTACTTTACTGCAACTTGCAGATCGATCAGTTATTAAACCATATGGTGTATTAGAAGATATTTCAGTCTCCTTAGATTCTTGGGAATATCCAGTAGATTTTATGATTTTGACTCCCAAGAGTAATCTAGGAGGGCACCCACTTATCTTAGGAAGACCTTGGCTAGCCACAGCCGATGCTTTTATTAGTTGTAGATCTGGGGATATGTACATTTCTAATGGTAATTCGACAAAGAAATTCAATTTGTATCCTCCAGCAAAAGCAATCACAGAAGTAGGAGACAACGAATGGGTCGATGATGAGGACACTATACAACCTGTCTTTACCATTTCTGAAATTAGTGAGGATAGTCAAATTCCGAACACATTAGAAAATTTTGAGACATCTTCAGAATATGACCCCACACAATTTCAGTTGGAATCTGACATAGAATATTTATCATCAAGACAAATGTCTCTTTACTCTATGGAAGAGTTTGGTAGTTCTACTATTGAGATTTTTCCAAGAAAAACATTGAATATCAACAAACATTTGGAAAAGTCACAACAAGAAGAACTAATCAAAATATTGCAAAAACATTCTACTGCATTTGCATGGGAGTATACTGACATGAAAGGTATTGATCCTAAGACTTGCATCCATCATATCTATATTGAGGAAAACAATAGACCAATCAGACAACCTCAAAGAAGGATGAATCCAAATCTTAGGGAGATAGTGAAAGAAGAGCTCCAAAAATTACTCAATGTAAACTTCATTTATCCAATTTCAGATAGCCGATGGGTTTCTCCTTTCGTTATAGTACCTAAAAAGAATGGTAAATGGAGGGTATGCATTGATTACAGGGAATTGAACAAAGCAACTTTGAAGGATCACTTTCCTTTGCCTTTTATCGATCAGGTATTAGACACATTGGCAGGTAAAAAGTACTTTTCATTTTTGGATGGTTTTAGTGGCTATAATCAAATTCAGGTAGCACCTGAAGATCAAGATAAGACCACATTTACTTGTCCATGGGGAACTTTTTCCTACCGAGTGCTTCCTTTTGGGTTATGTAATGCACCCGTAACATTCCAAAGAGCAGTACTAGGAATTTTTTCTGATCTAATCCATGATTGTGTAGAGGTTTATATGGATGATTTTACAGTTTATGGTAATTCATTTGAAGAGGCATTAGAAAATTTGAAAAAACTTCTTATAAGATGTAAAGAAACAAACCTTTCATTAAGCCATGAAAATGCTTTATGATGTTTACTGAAGGGATTGTTTTAGGACATCATATTTCAGGAGATGGGATTAAGGTTGATAGATCAAAAGTTGAAGTCATCTCCAAGTTGCCTATTCCAAATTGTCAAAGAGATGTTAGAAGTTTTCTAGGATTTATTGGTTACTATAGAAGATTTATAGAAAACTTCACTAAAATTGCATCTCCACTCTTCAAATTGCTTACAAAAGACTGTGAATTCAAATGGGATCCTAATTGTCAATCAGCTTTTGAAACTTTGAAAACAAGAATATCTGAAGCACCTATCTTAAGAGGACCAAATTGGAAACTCCCTTTCCATATTTCTACGGATGCTTCAGATACAGCTCTAGGAGCTGTGTTGGGTCAAAAATATTTAGTTCCTTATGCCATTTATTATACCAGTAAAAATTTGACTCCCACAGAGTTGAACTATACTGTGACTGAAAAAGAGTTTTTAGTTGTTTTTCATGCAATTAATAAGTTTAGACATTACATAACAGGCTATGAAACTTTTATTCATACTGACCATTCTGCAATTAGATATTTAATGAACAAACCTGTTACTAATGGCAGAGTGACAAGATGGCTTTTACTTTTTCAAGAATTCAATATTACTGTGTTGGATAGACCAGGAAAACAAAATACAGTAGCTGATTTCTTGTCTAGGATTCAGAATACTAAAGAAGATTCTCCCGTAGAGGATAAGTTTCCTGATGAATACTTGTTTGCAGTAACTATTAAGACTCCTTGGTATGCAGATATTGCTAACTATTTGGTTACAGGGAAACTGCCTTCACATTTATTTCCAAGTGAAAAACTAAAAATTATTCAGGAGAGTTCAAAATATTCATGGATTTCTAACGAATTGTTTAAAACAGGGCCAGATCTTGTGATCAGAAGATGTGTCAGGGAAGATGAAATGCCTGATATTCTTAAGGCATGTCATGATGAACCATGCGGCGTACACTTTGCAGACAAAAGGACGGCCTATAAAATCCTCTCTTTAGGATATTATTGGTCTTCCCTCTTCAAAGATGCAAAACAATATGTCAAAAGGTGTGACAGCTGCCAAAGAGTAGGGAAACCTACCCTTTCAAATGAAATGCCATTGCAAACATAGGTACTCATTGAACCCTTTGAAAAATGGGCTTTAGATTTCATTGGACCTATTAATCCACCATCTAAGCAAAATAAGTATATATTGGTTTGTACTGATTATGTTACTAAATGGGTAGAAGCTAAAGCATTAGTATCTGCTACTGAAAATTCAGTTGTTCATTTTCTTTATGAGGATATTTTTACTCGCTTTGGTGTTCCAAGAGAAATTGTGACAGATCAGCGGAGCCAATTCACATCCAATTTGGTGGAGAAGTTGATGGAAGAATACAAAATCAAGCACAGAAGATCTACTCCTTACCATCCGCAAGCAAATGGTCAAGTGGAGTCCACAAATAAATTTCTTGAAAGTATCATCACCAAAACTATTCATCTACATAGAAGAGATTGGGCAGAAAGGCTTCCTGAAGCCTTGTGGGCCTACAGAACTACATGGAGAAATACAACAGGACATTCTCCCTATGAACATGTTTATGGGAAAGAAGTCTTGCTCCCCATTGAGTTCCAAGTCAAGACCTTCAAGATAGCAGTTCAGTTGGGGATGGACTTATCAGAAGCCCAAAAGCATAGAATGGAGCAGTTGAATGAGCTAGATGAGATCAGACAAGAAGCAATTTTAAGAACCGATCTAGTTCAATATCAAAGAGCTAAATGGCATGACAAGTACATCAAAGAGAAGAAGTTTCAAGAAGGAGATTGGGCATTGTTATTTGATTCCAAGTTTAAAGATTTTCAAGGAAAATTTCAGACTCATTGGCTTGGGCCATATGAGATTGACAAGATCTTTAGCAATGGAGCGGTAAGAATCAAGACCATTGATGAGTTTTAAACTCCTCTTATTGTGAATGGCCATAGATTGAAAGTTTATCATAAGCCACTCTCAAAAGAGGATTTTGTCAAAATGTTTCAAGAAAGTTCTGCAATCAGGCTGGTACAGAAGAATTCTTCTTCTCCACCAGCCTAGCTTTTGTTCTTTTCAGTTAAAAAAAATAAAATAAAAATAAAAAACAAAAATATAAAAATAAAAAATAAAATAAAAAAATGGTATAAGCCTGAAAACCAATCACTGATTGGCAGTCTTATACAGAAAATATAGGGTGAAAATCAGGAACACCTTACACTCTATATTTTCTAAAAAAAAAAAACTCTCTCTTTCATTTCACAAGTTTTGTGACCATTCACTCCATTCCATTCCACTTCATTCCATTTCATTTCACTTCATTCCACTCCATTCCACTTCATTTTATCCATTTCATCAATAAAAATATTTTTCATGACCATTTCCATCTGGTCATTTGTCATATGTTCATCTCCATTCATCTAAGTAATAGTTGTGTCAGTTTCCGCAGCTGACATCTGTTTCCGCAGCTGACTCCAGTTTCCGCAGCCAGAAGAAGATTCCGCAGCTACTACTCTGTTTTCAAAAGAATGTACAGTCAGATGTTATTTCCATAATCATGAAATAAAATGCAGGTGAGAGGATCAAAAATGAAGACATGGAGCATTCAAGACACCAATAAAGAGTAACTAGTTGAAGACCAAGGGAAAAGGCAAAGATTCCAAAGGTATGAATAAAATTTATTTCAAATAGCATTGAAAAACACATTTTTATATAGTTCTGAACCATAAGCTCTATCCATTATGTGCAATGATTATATTGAAAATTCCGTAACCTTTCACGATCTCCATATTATCCTCTCACATTCATTCTCAAACGGTTCCATCATTAAACCCCCGATCTTCACTCATGTTCCAATATTCCACCGGTGACAATGAGACGTATTTGATTTGACCACGGACTCTTACAGCCGCATAAACCCATAGCCGTTGTTTAAACGTGCTCACATTTATTTCGCAGCCACCAAATTTCAAAACACTGCCGGATGTGTTATACTCTGTTAATCTCACAGCCGTATCTCTGTCGTGCTCACGAAAACCCCTCTCTGTTCTGTCTCACTCCATTTCGTTCTCTATTACACTATAGTCTGTATACCCACTCTCTGATATCTACCCACAGTCATTGTGCTCATCTCCATGCATTCAGCCGTTCTATTTCCATTGAACCCTCACGCAGGCAAATTTGTGAAGAGCAGAAAGAAGAATGGGTAAATTGCTAAGAGCAGAACCGGAAGGACCTAAGTTTATGGAGGGATATCCGCAAGTAAGGGATATATTGAAGAAAGCAAATTGGCTGTGGTTTATCCAGAAATTCAGAGGTTATCATAAAGAAGTGACAAAGGCATTCGCAAGGTCGTTCAATGGTTTGGAAGTAGAGATTGGAGACCTTAAGTTTGCGGTCAATGAAGCATCTATAGCAACAACCACGGAACTTCTTCAAGAGGGTGAGCGTTGGTTTAAGAATAAAAGCATCAGTGATGAAGCCTGGAGAACAATCTTACGAAACCAAGGTATGGACATAACTGTTTTTAAAAGAGGAATTCTTGTTCATGCATTGAAAGAGGAATGGGCTACTTTGCTGCTAGTTGTTCAGAAATTCATTACATGTGAAGGCCGTTTTGGGTCCATGTATATGTACCATACCAGGTTGCTGATGAATTTTCTAGATAATCAAGCTCTCAATCTCCCATATTTTCTATTAAATAGCTTGAAGAAAATGTCTGTGACTGTTCATAAGCATTTAGGAGATGTAGAACCACATCTATATCACCACGGTCTTGTAAAAATTTTGATTGAAAAAGAGTTAAAGGAGAAGAAAGACACATGGGAACAATTTTTGGTTAGAAATTTCTTTGAGGAACCTCAGGAAATTCCTGAAGGTAGTACAACAAGAAGGAGTAGAAGAAAAAGAATAAATGATGAAACTCAAATTACTCCTACTCAAGAAATTCCTGAAGGTAGCACAACAAGAAGAAGTAGGAGAAAAAGAACAATTCATGAAATTCAAAATACTCCTACTACTACAATTGAAAAAAACTGATAGAGAAGAGAGACTGTCAAAGAGGAAGAAGAAAGAAATCAAGGGTAAGAAGCCAATAACACCAAAAGAGAGAAAAACTATTGAGGCTATACATCAAACCCCTTCTTCTGAAGAAGAAGATCATCAAATGTTATCTGAAAGATTAGTTTATCTTCAAAAACAGTCATCTATGGCCAAGAAGACAGAGAAAGGAAAACAAAAACAAAAGGATAGTGTACCACAACGTGTGAGAAGAAGCAACAGACTTAAGGGGAAATTGAGGAAAACGCAAATGAAGGGTCCTCATTTCATTGATTTGGGAGAGGAGACATCTGAACAGTCCCCAGCTGACCATAGTCCATCTCAGTCAGTTAGTGAACCTGGTTCATTTCATTCTCAGTCAGACATTGACCATAGTCCATCCCATTCTCAGCAAGATGTTGATGTGAGCCCTCCTCAGCCAGATTTTGAAGATAACTCTCCTTCACGACATTTTGGGGACAACCCAATAAAAATGACACCTGATATAGACCCCAAGCAGCAGGAAGTATATGACTATATAGAATCTTTGGAAAAGGCAGCTACAGGTCCCAGTACTTCGTCCATCCAGCCTCACACAGTACAAGATGATTTAGTCCAATCACTAAAACAGGAATTCTTTGAGCTAGAGCTTTTAAATAGACACATCAAAAATGAAAATGAGACATTGAAGGAACAAGGCAAACTGGACAAAATCATTCATGATAATACCATGCTACATCTGGGAATATGGCAGAAGAAGAACAAGAAATTGAAAAGGAAATGCCAGAAGTTAAGCAGAGCACCGGTTAATATCAAATTTAGGTGCTTAATGAAGAAACCCAGAATGTTGGCAGCACCAAGGAAGAGGAGGAGAGGATTGGATGTGCTGGCTGAAGTGTCAAGGCATATGAACTAAGGAAAGAATATCAAAATTTTGGTTGCATGAGGACATGCAACACCTTCACAGTGGGGGTATGTTGAGTCTCAAATCTGCATCTTTTCCATACACTTTTCTATACCTTTTTCACTCACCTGAACCTCCCAAGTTGTCAATATCATTGTATATTAATTACAAAAGAGCATCTAACATGGTTTTTAATTATATTTTTGTGTCTGCTGTTTGATTTAGATTTTGTTCATTTAGCTGCGGAATCCTGCCACTTTCCGTAGATGCTGCAACTTTCCACAACCATTTTGTGAAACTCTATGTTACAGGTGTCTACAGGAAAAACGAGCCACATGGGCAAGTCAGAAATGATGTGGACATGGTTTGTGTCCTATTGGCTCGAGCAAACTCATCTAAAGAAGCTGCGGTCAAAAGCGTCCAAATGGAAGTCAACCGTAGAGTCTCACGGTGACAGGACTCTGTTTCGTGTCACGTGAAGGTTCATATGGCCGTTTCTGAATTGCGGAGGATAAATCAACATCTATACATGGCTCCTTAGCCGAATTCAAACATCCACTCCTCATAGATTTACTTTTCAATACGGCCATGATCCTAGATCCGTGGACGTAATGGTCTACGTGTTCTCCATCAGCATAAACTTTAGGAATTAGTTATGTTTCTTTTGTTATAAATAACGCGTTTGCATACGCATATGAAGTTAGTCTCGATTAGTCTCTGTTATCTTTTATTAGTCTGCTCTGTAATGTAATTACACTGCCTTTGTGCCGTAATATCACCTTACTGTTATGACTACATGGTGTTGAGTCTCAATTCTGCATCTTTTCCATACACTTTTATATACCTTTTTCACTCACCTGAACCTCCCAAGTTGTCAATATCATTGTATGTTAATTGCAAAAGAGCATCTAACATGGTTTTTAACTATATTTTTGTGTCTGCTATTTGATTTAGATTTTGTTCATCTAGCTGCGGAATCTTGCCACTTTCCGCAGCTGCTGCAACTTTCCGCAGCCATTTTGTGAAACTCTATGTTACAGGTGTCTACAGGAAAAACGAGCCACATGGGCAAGTCATAAATGATGTGGACATGGTTCGTGTCCTATTGGTTTGAGCAAACTCATCTAAAGAAGCTGCGGTCAAAGGCGTCCAAATGGAAGTCAACCATAGAGTCTCACGGTGACATGACTATGTTTCGTGTCACGTGAAGGTTCATATGGCCATTTCTGAGTTGCGGAGGACAAGTCGACATTTGTACATGGCTCCATAGCCGAATTCAAGCATCCACTCCTCATAGATTTACTTTCCAACACGGCCATGATCCTAGATCCGTGGACGTAATGGTCTACGTGTTCTCCACCAGCATAAACTTTAGGAGACAGTTATATTTCTTTTGTTATATATAACGTGTTTGCATACGCATATAGAGTTAGTCTCGATTAGTCTCTGTTATCTTTTATTAGTCTGCTCTGTAATGTAATTACGCTGCCTTAGTGCCGTAATACTACCTTACTGTTATGACTGCATTTTAATATAAGAAGACTCTGTTTTCCAACATAATTCGTACTTGAAGATTGTTGCCAAGGCTGGTGTAGAGGGCCCCTGCTCAGCTGAGGTTATGTGCATTATTGTATAGTTCTTATTTCATTTCTTTAAAGCTCATTGTACCATAATCCATTCACATGTTTATACATTGCATTTTCATGATACATATGCTTCATTTCTATTTATAAACTTTCATGCTTTCCATTTCACTTCTGTCTTTCATGTTTTATGTTATTAATCACTGATCAGTGTTCTTGTTTCAGGTTATAGATAGGCAGCCCGAGCATTTTCATAGCTTTTTGACTAATGACATGGAATTAACATTGTTCTGTTGCTAATTTGTTTTTCTTAGTTTCTGTTTAATTTCAGTACTGCTTTGTTTAATTCAGTTTTTCTCATTTGCTTCAGTAGTTAAATTTAGATATATTAAACTGCTCATAACATCTTCAGTTGCCTCCGAAAGCCACAGCTAGACTGATGGTGAGGGATTGTATTATGAAATGTGTAGTTTAGTATTAGTTTCCTTTCTGCAAATTTAGATATATTAAGTTGCTCATAACATCTTCAGTTGCCTCCGAAAGCCACAGCTGGACTGATGGTGAGGGATTGTATTATGAAATGTGTAGTTTAGTATTAGTTTCCTTTCTGCAAATTTAGATATATTAAATTGTGCATGACATCTTCAGTTACCTCTGAAAGCCACATCTAGACTGATGGTGAGGGATTGAATTATGAATGTATGGTTTGATAATAGTTTACTTTCTGCAAGTTAGATATCAGTTACTCAAAGTTGTTTATGGTTACTTCCGAAAATCATAGCTGGACTAATGATGAGGGATCAGAAGACAAGTTGATGTAATCTGATTTAGATTTACTTTGTTGCACTTTTGGATTTATTTCAGCATAGTTTCTTTTCTGTTTAGACACCAGCAAGAATAGTTTGGTTTCATGCTCATTAGTTCACTGTTTTGATTCATTAGACTAGCAGCACCTTTTCATTTCAGCAGCATATTTTCATTTCCTTTCAAGTTTTGTCATTGTAAATTTCAAATTCCTTTTTAAGTTTCAAGTTGGTAAATCATTATAGAGGATATCATTTCCTTGAAAAAACATAACCATACTTGTTTTCATTTTAGAATTTCCATTTCATCTTAGAAAACCAAAAACGACAATCTTGGAGATATCATGTGTTCTAGCCCCTCCACAAAGTTTCAGAGCTAGAGCACATCTGATGCTACCAAAAAAATCAACACCCCCTCCTAGCGAGGAATGTGCTCTAACAATACTTATTCGCCAAAAGCATCACCCTGATCCACGACATCGGTCCTCTATGCTGCTGATGCTCGGCATGCTACCCCTCATCCACTACATTGCTGCTATCTGTACTGATGCCCATGACTCCGCAACTGTCACTGCTACATCTGTACTATAGCTCCCTCTCAAAATGATGCATCATGCTACTCGTAGCACTGCCACTGCTAACTGCTGCATTGCAACTCAATTGCTAAGAGTTAAGAAACCAAAAAACCTCCCAAAAACTGACGTAGCGGTAAATATGGATACAACTCAATGCTGGAACTACCTTTGCTACTAATCTGCGCTGACCCTCTGATGCCACTGCGCTGATCCTGCTCTGCACTGCGTAAGCACTACTCTGTACTATTCTACACCACTGTGCACTGCACTGCTTCTGCCTCTGCTCTGCGCTACTTCAGACTTTGACACTCTAGCTCTACCACTGTTTCTCCATGATCCCTTGCATCAAATGACACTCGTCATGCTGCTGATGTCATTAAGGGCTCCTGTAGCTGTATGTGATCCAAGAGTTTGGGCACCTCAAGGATCCCACCCCTCACATGTAGCTGATTTACAACTCCATATCACCCCACTTCTTAGGTGCATGAGCACTCATGGCACATCCATCATCATCATAATCCTCATCATCTTGAGCTGGAGCAACCTTCGAGTCAGATTCTTCCTTGCCATTCTTCTTCATAGGGCACTACGTGGCGAAATGTCCTAGTTCCCCACACTTGAAGCATTTGACCTTCGCGAGGTCCTTCTTCTTCATTCTCTATTTCCTTTGTTGTCCCTTTGATGTGATATCCACATATTCCTCTTCCTCCTTGACTTTGATCGCTTTGCTGATGCTTCTCACATTGGTCCACTGTCTGATCTCTTCTTTCCGAAGATATGCCCACATCTCTTCCCAGATTGGAAGAGTGGCCCTGCCCAAAATACCTTGGAAAAAGGTCTCCCAGTCTTTAGTGACAGCATTCAGGGAGGTTCTTACCATAATTCCACCATCTGGTGTAGCCCCAACAAAATATAGCTGATCTCGGACCCCTTGCAATATGATGAGGATGGGGTCGATATATTCTCCTTTCTGCATCTGGAATAATCTCAGCTGGTTCTCAAGAAACATCTTCCGTTGGACGAAAGATCCCTAGTACATAGTGGTCAAGGTCTCCCACATCTCCCTTGTTGTGTTCTTCTCAGAAATTTGGAGGATCACATGATCCTTGACTTCGTCCATGATCTTCCATTTTTCTTTTTCCTAAGCCTCCTCGTACTTCTTGAGAGGATTAAAATCTACCAGAACAATAATAGTGTTCAAGGCATGATCCTTGATGTGATATTCATCCAAGACTTCCAGGATCCCGACCTTCCAGATAAAAAGGTTATATGCTCCATCCAACTTGTCTTGATCCCTCTGTCCATTCACAACCATCTTTACTCAACTAACTGTTGAACAAGTTCCTTTCTCCCTCTTTTGTTGCTGCCCCAAAAAAACTTGAATCTAGATTTCTTTGCGCTAGAAACCCTCTAAGGAACAAGCTCCCTCAATTCTTCTAGTTGTAATTGGTTGTAACTAAAGATACACTAGTGTGAGATCAATGAATTAAATATTAAATTAATTCACATGTAGTGATCTCACTTGCAACTGAAGAAATACTACTGTTAACTACATGCATGTCAGATCCAGTAGAGACCCAGTTGAGAGATAGGTGAAAGGGCCTGGTTGAATATCATTTGTGACTATAGTGGTGCATTCAATGCATCCAAACACACATTGTAGATGCTAATGAGGATTGCGCAGTCAAGGCTGGCCATATCGAAATCATTCAGAGGTTCTTGACCATCAGGGATTTTGCAGTGGAGGCAGGCTGTCAGGAGGCAGTAAATTGGTGCATGTGTGAACCAATTTGTGTATGACAGTGTGAGACGATTGTATATTGTACTAAGAGCTCTTGGAGCTAGAGATTTGTATGAGATTGTTTCATGATCCATGATATACATAATATATGATAGTTGGGGTTTTTAGCTTTAAGCTTTCTTGGTAAAAACATCTTGATATGTGCAATTGATTTTTCTTCATGTGTTTGCAATTGGTGATTTAATTTCCGCAAAGAATTAAGTAGAAGGATTATGTATTTAACAATGGCTTTAATTTTTAGATCATGAGAGTCTACTAATACATCATTATATTGTTTAAAATTTGTACAAGTGTTTCTGAAATCTAGGGTTATAGATGTGAACTTATTTCGCCTCTGATTTCTGAAAGAGATATCATAAATAAATCTCTAGGAGCAAGAAAAGAAGATCTGATTTTAATTTTTGGGTTCCCTATTTTATATATATATATATATATATATATATATATATTGGTGATTTTTTTGGTCGGAATTTGGTATTTTTTTAATTTTTAAATTTTTTTTTTTTAAATTTGAAATTGAAAATATTTGAATCAATTTTTTAATAGTGGAAATGGCTTTATTATCCCAAAATCCAGAAAAAAATAGATTCATTATCACAAAAAAAAAACCATTTATTTTTCATGTCAACTTTATCTTATTTAAGGAGAATCCTATATTGATTGTTTTGTCAAAATTTTAACCGTAAATTTAAGTCATGAAGTTCAAATTTATACAATTTATAAAATTACAATTTTATAAAATAAGTAAAAGTAATAATCATGCAAAAGTGGGTTCCAAAAGTTTGAGGCAAAGGGGAGGGAAAATGGGTGTTTAGCATCATTGATGATCGCCATAGGATGAGAGGAACAAAACCCCACAATAAATACAACAAAGGAAAGGGATCGATAGCTCAATTGTCTTTCTTGTGGAGCAGAGTTAGAGTTCTCCTCTCGCCACAACTCTGCAGGAAAACCCCTCCAATAGAATGAACACAATGGAGTTCTCTGAAGGAAAACCCCTCCAATAGAATGAACACAATGGAGTTCTCTGAATGATAAACCCTCCTTTAGCCTCATTTTTTAATTCAATGAACACAATGGAGTTCTCTAAAAGAGAAACCCTGATTTAACCTCATTTTTTTATTCAATAATCTCATTTTCATCCATGGCTGTGATTCACAAAGGTAGTTACCCGCTATTTGGTAAATTAATTAACAATCACTTGAAAAGTAAATTAAGCTCTTACTAATTCTTCAACTTTTGTAGTATGTTCATGCAATCATTTTTTTTAATACTTCTGTTCACAAAGTTGTGCACACTTCCATTCACCGTTTCTAAAATAGGGCGCGGACTAAGCAAATTCCAAAGTTCAAATGGGAGTACACCTTGGTTTTGCGGGCATAATCGACATTGGTTTCGTGTTTTACTAAACAATGGTGTCATAGAGATAGATATTGAGGAGGATAATTTTTGTTTAGCTATGCAAGATATTTTGGTTCATCATACAACTAATAGATAGTATATGTATTTTAATTATTAAATAATGTATTTTTTATGGTTTTTACTTTATCACAATGGATAAAATAAAATATACTATTTTGATATTAAATTAAAATATATTATTTTGAAATTTTGATTTGATTAAAGATAAGGCTAAAATTGTAGAATTATATACAAGATGCATGTATATATCCAAATTCTCCTGATCTAACAATATTTATCTTCTTGCTAAATACAGAATCCTTCCACTGTTAATCTTTTGCGGAAATTAAAATCAATTGCAAACACATGGAGCAGTAAAAACAATCACACATAACATAGTTATTTAACGGGAAAGCCTGAGGCTGAAAACCCCAACTATCATATATTGTGTATCATGGAGATCATGTAACAATCTCATACAAATCTTAGTACATCAAGCTCTCAGTACAATCAATCGTCACACACTAATCAGAAGAAATCTGCAAATCCATGCACTGATTTCTTGCCACCTGATAGCCTGCCTTCACTGCGCAATCCCTACTGATGAAGACCCCTGAATGAATTTGAATCTACCTTGCTTGCATTGTGCAATCCTCATTGGCAACTCCAATGTGTGTGTGGTGCAATCAATTCATCACTATAGTCACAATGGATAGTCCATATTTCCCTTTCACCTATCTCTCGACTGGGTCTCCACTGGAACTAACATGCACTATAGTTAACTGTTGTATTTTTTCAGTTGATTAATGAGTTATTATTTGTGAATTAAATAAATAATTAATTCACTCCACTCTCACTACTGTATCATTCAGTTAGACTAGATACAACTAGCTCAACTGAGTTTAACTCCGTTAACTGAGTTAAACTGAATAACAACTCCATGAATTACTCTTCCAACTCTATCATAACTTTTCCACTTCAGTTCTAACTGAGTCCTCCATGCATGAACCACCAATAAACCCTAGGAATTGCGTAATTCCTTCATCCCACTAATTTGACAAATCTGTACACTGAAATTAAGTGCTCCAAGAGAATAAGTTGATGTTTATTGTAGGATTATTATTAAGAGCTAATAATAATCGACACTTCTATTTTTAGATCAATGATCTATAAATAGATTTCGTCTAATATTCTAAAAATATAATTTCATCTATTTTTCCAACTTGACCAACCATCCACAAATAGCATCCTGCAACTTCTTAAATATGATCACCATGTCTAAAAATAGACATAGTCTAAAAATAGACTTGCACCTAAAAATAGCCTACGGGTCCACTTAGTGAAGGCGAATCATTTTCACTAAGCTCATCATCTTGTTGAATCTCAACACTCCCTCTCAACAAGATAGGGATTATCCTTCACCCCGATCCTAACTCTATGGTATTCAAATTTTCTCTTGGTGAGTGCCTTCGTCAGAGTGTCTGCATCCTGATCTTCCATAGGAATATACTGAAGCAACATGATCTTCCACTGCACACAATCTCTGATATGATGATACCATATATCAATATGTTTAGATCTATCATGAAACACATGATTAATCAAGAGTTTAATACAACTCTGATTATAACAATGTATCACTGTAGGATCTAAATGTCAACCAAACAAACTGACCAGGATCTTCCTCATCCAGATAGCCTCACATGCAGCTTGACTTGCTGCCATGTATTCTACTTCCGCTGAACTGAGTGCCACAGATCTTTGTATCCTACTGTACCAAGAAACCGCTGTAGATCCGATACTAAAAACCCCTCCTGATGTGATCTTTCTGTCTGTTGGGTTTCCTACCCAATCTACATTCGTGAAGCCATGCAAATTCACATCATCCGTCTATCTGTACCATAATCCATACTCAGATGTGCCCCTGAGATACCTCAGGACATGCTTGCCTTCCTTCCAAAAGAGCTTGGTAGGCTTAACCATTGCTTGTGAAAGTTGGTTCACCACATAACATATGTCCGGTCTTGTATTAACTAAATACATGAGTGAACCCACCAACTATCGATAAACAGTGGCATCCACTACCTCTACCAATGTAGCATCCTCTTTCCTCAAATTTCCTGGAAGAGGAGTGTCAATAGGATTTCAGTCTTGCATGTGAAACTTCTCAAGTATCTCTCGAGCATACTTGCCTTGAGACACAAAAAATTCACCTTCCTGCTGCCATATTTCCAATCCAAGGAAATAATGAAGGAGGCCCAAATCCTTCATCTCAAAATCCTTGTATCAACTACTCATCACCAGTTAGTATTAAATCATCGACATAAATAAAAATGATTAAAAGCTTACCCTCCACCACAATTTGGTACAGGTTTGCATCTACCTCACTCTTTGTGAAGCCAAGTCCAGTGAAATAGTTGTCGATCCATGTGTACCAAGCACGAGGTGCTTGCTTCAGCCCATACAATGCTCTTTTAAGCCTGCACACATGTGACTCGCTGTTGAAGACCTCAAATCCTTCAGGCTGCTCAATGTACACCTCTTCATCAATGATCTCATTAAGGAACACAGTCTTCACATCCATTTGATGAATGTGCCAACCCATCTGCGTTGAGAGATCAAGGATGGTCATTATGGAATAATATTGTGCAACAGGTGCAAAGGTTTCTTCATAATCAATCCCCTCGATATGTGAGAAGCCTCAGGCAAAAAATCTTGCCTTATACTTCTTGACGCTCCCATCAGCAGCTTGCTTTACCTTGTAGATCCATCTTGATCCTACAACTGATTTACCCACCGGCCTTGGAAAAATCTCCCAAGCACTGTTTCTAAAAATGGAGTCATACTCCTCCACCATGGTATCTACCCATGTGGGTTCTTGCACTACTTCTTCAAAAGAAGATGGCTCTGTCACGATACACTTGCTCATTAAAGCCATGTAGCCAGTAAATTGGTTAGGTGACTGTCTCTGTCTCCTGTGATGTAGGGACTCTACATTCTATGCTACATCAAGCTTCAGTCTCTCAGCTTCTGTG
The DNA here is from genome assembly GCA_034641835.2 of Pinus albicaulis. NCBI lineage: Eukaryota > Viridiplantae > Streptophyta > Pinopsida > Pinales > Pinaceae > Pinus > Pinus albicaulis. The sequence continues at coordinate 351,679,975 of CM076580.1, forward strand.
GTACGCTTTCTACCTTGTCTGATGTTTGGTTCTACATGAGTGGACTCCTCCACTCCATGAATCTCCTCCTGTGGCTGATCCACATCTAGAGGCTCATCTTTGGGAACAAGAAGTTCCTCCTCTGCATGCAAGTGTAGCTCCCTCTCAAGCGACAAATTCATGGCTTTCACCTCATTGAATTTTATATCTCATCGCACCACAGTCATCCGACTGTCTGGAAAATACACACGATAATTATGGGGTGTTTCTGTGTACCCCAAAAATATCCCAACTTCTACATTCGGCTCTAGCTTCTTCCTGGCGTCCTTTGTCACATGAATGTAAACAGATGAGCCAAAAATCTTCAAATGAGAAATATCAGGCTTCTTACCAGTAAAAGCTTCTTCAGGTGTAGTCATGCCAAGTACTCTATGAGGGCAACGGTTTTGCACATAAACCGTAGTGTTGCATGCTTCCACCCACAAGTGCATCGGTAGGCCCTGGTCATGTAGCATAGCTTGTGCAGCACCTACGATCATTATGTTCTTCCTCTCTGCGACCCCATTCTGCTGTGGGTTATGACACGCTATGAGTTCTCTTCAAATTCCTTCTTTTCTACAGAAATATTTGAATTCACCTGAGATGTATTCACAACCATATCGCTCTGTAGAGATTTCACTTGCTTCCCCGACTCCTTCTCCACCAATGCTTTAAACTCACAGAAATTTGAGAATGCTTCACTCTTCTTCTGCATGAAGAAGATCTAGCATCTACGAGAATATTAATCAACAAATATAACATAATACCTGTGTTTTTCTATTGAAGCAACTGAGAAAGGTCCACACATGTCTGTGTGAATTCTCTCAAGGATCACCAAAGCATGGTTCTCCTTCTCATGAAAGGTGGTCTTCAAAAACTTACCCATAGTACCTCCCTTGCACTGATATGACTGTGCAAGAGTACCCTTGGGAAGTCCAGTAGAAATCTTCTGCAAAATATTCAAAGCGCCATGGTGAAGATGGCCCAATCTCCTGTGCCATAATTTTCCCTCATCCTGACTCACCACTTCTTCTGCTTTGCCCATCATTGCAGCGCAGCCATCTACCTCTAGCTTGTAGAGATTATTAACTTGAATCCCTACCCTCTTGGTTTGACCCATTGTTTTATGTCATAGGAAATATTTTCTATTGCTAAAAGCAATGTCATAACATTTGTCTTCCAACATTGCGACCGAGACCAAGTTATTCTTCAGACCTAGAACATGCATAACATATTTCAACAGAAATGGATTACCTGACTCCCTCTCAAAGGTAATGATCTGAATTCTGGTCACACTGTATTGACCATCGTCGCCCATCTCTATATGCATTTGAAGGTCCTTCTCCTCCAAGTCACTAAACAACTCCTTGTCTCCAGTCATATGGAAAGACGCACCACTATCAAGATACCACACCGATCCCATATAGCTTGAAACCAAGCATGTGATCAAAGAGAAATAAATTTCAAATTGCAAGGCTAAGGCCTCTCCAGCTGAAGCTCTAGCAACCTTCTTGTTCTTCTTCTTTTGTGGGCAGTTAGTGGCGAAATGCCCATGTTCGTGACAGTGAAAACACGTCACCTTGGACAAATCCTGCTTCTTGAATTAGCTTTGGATTTTGAAGGAAATTTATTCCCCTTCCCTTTCCTTTCTTTGGCAGCCAAAGTGCAATACTCTTCATCTTCATTATTCGATGAAGAGCCATCCCTGGTACTTCGCCTTATCTCCTCCTGCACAAGATTTGACCAAAGTCGCTCCCGTCCCGGTAGTTTCTCCCATCCATTGACTGAGTCTTCGTAGCTATGCCAAATCTTTGGAAGCCCAAGGAGAGCCAAGCTCACCAAGTCTTCATCATCAACAGCAATCCCCACACTTCCTAGTTCATCCCTACAGTGTATAAACTTCGTGAGATATTTTGGAATATTGTCGCCCTTCTCCATTTTTATTTTTCTGAGCTTATCTTTCAGTGCCAACTTCCTCTAGTTGCTGCTTCTTTGGAACAAATATGTCAAAGCCTTCAAAATTACAAATGGAGTGGCTTTCCCGTGAAGGCTAGACACAATGTGGTCTTTCATACCTTCCAACAAAATTCTTCTTGTCTTTGCTATCTTCTTTTGACATGCGTCAAGTAATGCAACATCGCTAGATCCTGGCTTAGGAACATCGCTATCGATGAACTCCTTCAGTTCATTATCCTCCAGCACCGCCTCCATCCTATCCTTCCAGGCTATGTAATTTGAGCTGCCATCAAGGGAATACTCCAATCGCAACCCATTGAAAGAAATTTCAATGTATATTCAACTGTCGCACCAAGAATTTTCTGTAGCAAATTCTAATTGTCCACCAGCACAAACTCAACAATTCTTCACAATTGCAATATTCAAGAATTAACACTGCTCTGATACCATGTAGAAATTATATACAAGATGCATGTATATATCTAGATCCTCTTGATCTAACAATATTTATTTTCTTTCTAAATATAGAATCCTTCCACTATTAATCTTTTGTGGAAATTAAAATCAATTGCAAACACATGAAGCAATAAAAATAATCACACATAACACAGTTGTTTAATGGAAAATCCCAAATCTGAAAACCCCAACTATCATGTATTATGTATCATGGATATCATGTAACAATCTTATACAAAGCTTAGTACATCAAGCTGTCAGTACAATCAATCGTCACACACTAATCAGACGAAATCTACAAATCCATGCACTGATTTCTTGCCACCTGATAACCTGTCTCCACTGCACAATCCCTGCTGAAGAAGACCCCTGAATGAATTCAAATCTACATTTCTTGCACTGTGCAATCCTCATTGGAAACTCCAATGTGTGTGTGGTGCAATCAATGCATCACCATAGTCACAACGGATAGTCCATCTTGCCCTTTCACCTATCTCTCCACTGGGTCTCCATTGGAACTGACATGCAGTGTAGTTAACAACTGTATCTGTTTAGTTGATTAATGATTTATTATTTGTGAATTAATTAACTAATTAATTCACTCCACTCTCACTAGTGTATAATTCAGTTAGATTAGATACAACTAGCTCAACTGAGTTTAACTCCATTAACTGAGTTAAACTGAATAACAACTCCATGAACTACTCTTCCAACTTTGTCATAACTTTTCCAATTTAGTTCTAACTGAGTCCTCCATGCACGAACACCAGTAAACCCCAGGAATTGTGTAATTCGTTCATCCCACTGATTTGACAAATATGTACACTAAAAGTAAGTGCTCCAAGAGAATAAGTTGATGTTTATTATCGGATTATTATTAAGAGCTAATAATAATCGACACTTCTATTTTTAGATCGATGATTTATAAATAGACTTCGTCCAATATTATAAAAGTATAATTTCATCTATTTTTCCAACTTGACCAACCATCCACAAATAGCATCCTGCAAATTTTGAAATATGATCACCATGTCTAAAAATAGACATAGTCTAAAAATAAACTTGCACCTAAAAATAGCCTGCAAGGCCACTTAGTGAAGGTGACTCATTTTCACTAAGCTTCATCATCTTGTTGAATCTAAACACTCCCTCTAAAAAAGATAGGGATTATCCTTCACCCCAATCCTGCCTCTATGGTATTCTAATTTGCTCCTGGTGAGTGCCTTCGTCAGAATGTCTACATCCTGATCTTCGTAGGAATGTACTGAAGCAACATGATCTTCCGCTACACACAATCTATGATATGATTATACCATATATCAATATGTTTAGATCTATCATAAAACACAGGATTAATCAAGAGTTTAGCAATCTACAAGTTGAATAAAGGAACGCTCTTGGTAGAGCTCTTGACAATCCTCCGAGGTTTAGCAAAAATCCATTCAATTGAATTCCCCACAATAAGAAGTGGAAGATAAGGTTTAAAGAGAAAGAGTTCATTGAGTGGCTTTACGGGATAAAAATGCTAGCGTTATTCTTTGATGGTGCTTCAAAAACAGACCCAGGTATTGCAGGGGCGGGAGGATATATAAAATATGAACAAGGTTGCATCGTGGTCACCTATGAATGAGGGTTTGGTTGTCTGTCTAATAACAGAGCTGAAGCTTATGCATTGATGAAATATCTCGAATTTATTAAGACACTCAAAATGGAAAAAGTCATGATATTTGGTGACTTAGCAATCATCATAAGCATGATGATGAATTCTACGCAGATCCCCAACATAGATCTTAGCAGGCTAATTGGTAGATGGCACACCCTGTGCAAGGAAACAGAAGACATCTCCTTCTTCGATATTCTTAGAAAAAACAACAAGTAATCTGACATTTTGTAAAATAATGCCTGTAAGAGACCTGTCGATCAACTTCTTCTTCAAGGAGCCACATCCTTTTCTCCTATGCCATGATTTTCTCTCCTTACATCATCTCTCCCTTCCCGATTCTCTCCCTTTTCTTTATTTTGTCAGGGCATATCTACTCTTTACATTCCTCCCTTAGCGATCTACCCATGAATTTATTCCCTTGTTTTTCTCATCCTGCACCTCTTCCAATAGCCAATTCCAGTTATGAAACCGTGCTTTTCCACTGGTCCCACCACCTCTTCATCTGCCGCATCACAAATTGCTAATCGCTCCTTTTTCCCTTTCCTTATAAGACCCTTCACACTCATTTGCCAATTTTGAATTTGCGATCTCGCTTCGCCTCCGGTCCCATCGCCTTGCCTTCTATCGTAAATCGCTATTCGCTATGTTTTCCTCTTTCCTTTAAGACCCGCCGCTCTCTTTTCTGATTGCGATTTTTTGATTTCGCATATTGCAGATCACAATCTTTACATTTTTTTCTCTTTGCACTTCACGTTCCTTTCCCTTTCCCTTTTCGCAATTCACTATTTTTTCCTCTTCGTATTTTTCTCTTCGCCTTTCTTTCCCATCGCTGTTTGCTCTTCCTCCCTATTTAAATTCTTTCTCTCTGCTACATCCATCCCGATTATCCTCCTCCACCGACCATTTAGCTCTTCATTTTCCTCATCAGTGTCTCCGCCTCCACTTTCTACAACACTTCCTTTTTTGCAGCAGTGTTTTTGCCTCGCTCCTCCCATCAAGCAGTCTTGAGAAACGGAATTTCCTTTCACTATGACAACTTCCAAGCTGAGATGGAGTAGATCAGAGGACATCTGAAGATTATGGAACAAAAACATCAAGTGGACATTTCTTTCCTTCGGCACTAGGAACAATATTTTAAGGAGAACTTGAGTAACTCCTCTAACCGCTGTGCCCACATGAAAGAGTCAATGCATTTTCTAATTATATGCTTGACAAGAAAGAGTCAATGTAGAGAAAATCAAGACAATATTGACTAATCCAATTTCCTTCATCTTTCTCTTTAGATTATGTCTTTTAAATTTGCTTTTATGCTCTCTTAGTTTGTTAGAATATATCAGGATTCTGTCATGCAATATAGTAGTAATAGTAGTCACAAAGGAGACTCGGTATTTTTCCACTTAACCCCTCCATGGTACTCTTCTCCAAAACTCGAATGTATCAGGGAATTATTTCCCCTCTTTTTTGAATACTAACGATCTAGTTATATATATATATATATATTAAGAAATTAATATTGAAATATATCACTTAACATTAATTCAAATAGTTTATTTAAGTTTTTGAAACATTTATAGGGAAAATAAAAGAGTTTTTTTTTTTACCAATTACTTATCTCTTTAAGGTTGATACATAAATTATGTTGTTTAAGATATACATCAAAAAATGGTATTTATGATTTTGAGAATAAAAGTAAAATTTTGTACTTATTGGAATTGTAAATTTTAGTTGTGTAGTGTACATAATCCAAGTTCCCAAATGAAATTTCAAGACATGGTATCCATTTATGGATTCATAAATGAAATTTGAACAATGAAAACACACACACACACACAGACATACACACACACACACACACACACACACAAGCTAACCATAGTTTTATCGAAAGTGGAAAGCAATTAAATCTATTTGAAGTGCAATATTTTTCAAGTTCTACACTTTAACTTATCAAGTCTAGAGTTCAAAGTGACATTAAAATTAATGTTTATATATATTATTCATTTTTATTTTTTTCCCTCGATGGGGGTGAGTACTATAATGCACGTGGTGGTAGTGCCTCATGAATGAACACAAGTGGCGTGGGGGTGGGGGACACTCCTCTTAGTCCTTTCACCGCAACAGGTATTATGGGAGGCGTACAATTGATATGAAGTCTAAGCATGCAATCCTTTACAATGCATTGGAGTTTGAGGGTGGAACATGGATATTGAATGGAAGGATGAGGGATTCGGGCATGTGTGGTTTCACTCTGGTTTGGTGATGGGCTCTTGATGGTCTCTGGTGAGAAAGTGGAAGCATCACTAGAAGTTATTTGGCATTGGTGGGTGGTGTTTGGTAGCCTTCGATGACTTTTGGTTTAGCTCACTAAGCTGGGTTTCTTTCCCTGGAAACTCTAGACATTTTTGTTCTTGCACCATTTGGAGGTTGGTGGGTGACGAGTATTTCTATTTCAATTCCTTATGGTTTATGGTAAGTCTTGATGTCTAGATTGAATGTGATGTTCTGAAGCGGCCAGGGGGAAATTTTAGTGGGGTGTGGCTGAGAGTCGAGTCATTTTTCAAGCTTTTGGCGTCTGGCCTAATAACTGTTGTGTTTGGTGACTCGACGGGTAGTTTTTGCTAGGCGCCATAGGAGTTTCATGGTCATTGTCCTGGGAGAAGCCACGCTCAACAACCTGGAAAGTCACCATCTTGGGAGTGTTCTCTATTTCTTTCCCTTCCTTAATCGTTTGTGTTATTGGTACGAGTGGCTTACACTATAGTGGCGGGTGTGACGAGGGTTTGGTATTTCATGGGTGGCGGCCTGTGGTAATTGGGGAGTTTGGTCCTCATCCCCTCTACAATTCAACCCTCTCGCTGAGAGTTAGATGAAGGTCTAAGTGGGGGGTGAGCATTCCTCCTCTTCAACCTTGCATGTCTGAGTGGGTATGGAAGATAGGGCGATGGTGGCGACTTCTTTCTGTCGTGCTAGCAAGACTGCCAGTCGTTCTAGGCTTGCTAGTGCGGGCACACGTGGGGGTCGAGACAATGACAAACAGGGTTCTAGCAGTGGTGAGGGTGTGCGGGTTCAGAAGTCTCAACATTGAGGTGGTGGTAGGCGAGGAGGAATTGGTCGGCGTGTCGCTAGAACTAATGCTGCGCAGGGCATCCAACACTGTTGTGTGGACAATTTCTAGGCAATAATTCATAGTTTGATGGACCAGATAGATACAACAGAGCAGGATTATCGGGAGGAGCATGTTGAGTTGATGGCTACATTGGAAAAGATGCACTACTTTCAGTTCCAGGATAGGGAGAGAGTGGTGGTGGTCTGGTGAGGCCAAACCACCTAGCTGGGAAAATGGAAAAAATGGAGAATTGGCTGGCGCATTTCGAAGAGCACATCTAGTGCAACTTCTGCCCCCCGCCTCCTCCACGAACCATTAGGGGAATTTTGAGGTCTAAAATGGGCCTCCTAAGGAAAATGTACAATCAAAATTCACTTCATGAGAACCAATCACATTTTAGGGGATGACATCATCCCTAATGGTTGAGGTGGTATTGCTTGAGTTAAAGGTACTTACTTGTCACATTCTCAATGGTGGATAAAAACTCATGGTTAACCATGGTAGTGCTCTAAGTACTTTTAAAGTCATGAAGTAAATTACTCATAATAAATGTCATTTCACAATTTTTGAATAAAATATTATTATTTCCATATTTTTTGAAAGAAACAATGTATATCCGTACACAATCTTCATATATTTACACATTTTTCAATAAATATTATATTTGTATATTTTCAAATATTTATTTTTGAATTATATATTCATCTCATTTTATTTAATAATACAATTTCAATATTTATAATAATATTCCTTATTACACTTAATTTTAATTATCCATTAAAAAAAATAAAAAAATAAAAAAATTAATAAAATAAAAAATTAATAATAATAAATAAAAAAATAAAATAAAATTCTAATTAGGTATTTTCCTAAATTCTCTCCCAGCATAAGCCGACCTTCATGGAATTCTCATGAAAATCCTCATTATCCACTATTTATTTATACATTCTTTTGCCCTATTCTCTCAATTTTCAAAGAACTTTTGACGTCTACCCCTGATGATGGACTCACATAGACAGTCGGAAACGTTGGGTTATTAACAAAAACTCAAAAACATGTTATTCCTCTCCTCTTTAATCTACTTCACTTGTATGGATTCTCTATTTAAAATACAATTTCAAATTAATTATTAGTTAATATCTCTATATATATATTATACATATGAAATCAAAATAAATAAAAATATAACCTTATAATTTTAGGATAAATCAAATCTATAAATCATATCATTATTATATTACTATCAATACAAATATATTAAAATTAAAGAAAAAAGTCATTTTAATTTTATAAAATGAAAAAATATATATTAGTTTTGTATATTGTAAAAAGATATATTAGATTCAACATAATTTGGACAAAAAATACTAAATTTCAATATTTATAAATATTATATTATACTTATAAATATAAATTAAATTTATTTCTATACTTTTTTATTATTATTTAATTTTAAATAAAACTTTTATGATTATATTAATATTATATATTAGTATATAAAATATCATAAAAAATAATCTAAATCTTATGGAATATATATTATATTTTTTTATATTAAATATTATTTTTATATATTAGTGTATATAATATTATGAAAAATAACCTATAGAATATATATTAAATTCCTTTTTATATTATATATTATTTTTTTAATGTTATAAATCAAATAATTAAATATGTAATATAAAATTTATACATGATTATTTTTATATAGTTTATTATTTACATGTTATTGTATAATTTAAATAATATAAATTTTAATGAATAATATATTTTATAATTAATTTATATTTATATTTTATTTTAAGTTATTTTGGTACAAAGTACATAGACAAATATATGGACAAATGCATTAGTCGTGTAAAATTTATAAATATTATTTTATTAGTTTAAATATTATTTTATTATTAGTTGGGTAAAGTTTATAAATATTATTTTATTGGTTTAAATATTATTTTATTATTTTATTAATAGGCTCATTTTATAATAACATAAATAATATAAATTTTAATGAATAATATATTTTATGATTAATTTATATTTATATTTTATTTTAAGTTATTTAGGTACAATGTATATGGACAAATGCATTAGTTGTGTAAAATTTATAAATATTATTTTATTATTAGTTGTATAAATTTATAAATATTATTTTATTGATTTAAATATTATTTTATTAGTAGGCTCATTTTAGATCTCAAAATTCCTTTAATGAATCTCGAAAACCCTGCTTCTATTAAGTTAGACGACTAGTATGCCTTGTTAACAAACGTGATTGAGAAGAATGTACTCCTTTTCCTCCTATATAAATAGAATTTTAATTATTAATAAAAATTTTACAATAACCACATACAATTAATGTGATTTTTACCGAAAGATTTCTTTTTAAAAGAAATTGTGTCAAAACTTTGATTCATGGCATAAATTAAATAAACTAACACGTAACTTAAAAAATTAAAAAAATAAATATTTCACGTAACTTAAAAAAATTAAAAAATTAATATGCCATGTGGAAACCGTCTCCAACATATACGACACGACCTCCCATCATTTACGTGAAAAATGAAGTAGAATATACCACCATGCATCGTCGGTAAGGAATCTATAGTCCATTATTTATGGCGTTCTTCATGCTGGAATTTGATATTTCTGTCGTGTCATGTGGTGATTTGCTAGTGAATTTTTTTTTTTTTTCTTTAAATCGTCAAAATTCTTTATTGAAATTATGAAACAGATTGGGAGATGTGAGAACTGTGAAATTTAACTGAAATTATGAAATTATGAAAACAGATTGGGAGAGGTGAAAAGTGTGAAATTTAAAGGGTCTGTCTTGAAATTCCAACTTTGTTAGTCACTCTTTTATCAACTTTCTGTTCTTTGGCAGCTCAGCACTGGGTCTGATTTCATGTATTTCTATTTATCCATGTTTTTATCCTGAAAATCTCTTAAAACACTCTAATTATGAAAAATTTATAACTCAAATTTCAAATTTCAAAACATCTCTATAAATTCCCAACAAATGAAACAAAAAAATTATACCAGAAAATCTTCAAAAAGGAATAATACTGCTCACCTTTGATTTGATACTAGTGCTACACCACGGCATATAGTGAAGTCAGATAATCTTCCTAATAGATAAATAGCCATGGCCTTTCGGAGAATTTTGCAGCATGTTTGGCACGTTTTGGTGACTTGTAGCGTGTTTTGTCTCGCGAGGTTATGGTAAGCATTCCACTCGTTCGTAAATATTTGTCCAATAATTGCTTTATGAACTCTTTATTTCCGGTATAAAAGTTTCTCTTTGCGCAGGGATTTGACTGTATTTGCAGGAGGAGGGGGAGGTGGTGCAGATGATAGAGGTTATGAAGTGTTTCTAAGCTTCAGAGGGCTCGATGTGCGAAGAGGATTTCTCGGTCATCTATACGAGGCATTCAACAGCGCAGGCTTTAACGTGTTTCTCGACAGCAAAGAAATAAAGATAGGAGACGATATCTCGGCTGCAATTCACCACGCAATTGAGCACAGTCGCATATTCATTATCGTATTTTCTTGCAATTACGCAGAATCCCCATGGTGCCTGCGAGAAGCGGCGCTTATTGTGCGCCGACTTCAGAGGAATGGGAGTGACAACGAGCGGACCATCGCCATTCCTGTATTTTATGACGTCACTCCATCGCAAGTTGGGCATCCCCATGATCATTCTCATAGAAGTCCATTTGCTGAAGCATTCGAAGAACATGAAAGGCGTGGAGAATACAGCCAACAAGATATCGATGAATGGAAGGCCGCTCTCCACACAATCTCTCATCGCCGTGGTCTGTCGCTCCAGGAAGACGCCAATGGGTCCGCTTTCATCCACCTTTATTTATTTCTCTGCTTATATTTCGGATTAAACTCTTATTAGTCACGGCTGACAGAACATTAAATCCGTTTGATCAACCAGAACATTAGTTCTTTTAACCCATGTTTGAAAATAAATAACCCAGAACATTAGTTCTTAACTCAATAGCATCTGCTTCATGTACTATGCATCTGCTTTAAAGAGTTTCAACATGAAATCCTATTTTTTCAGAAGTTTAAAAAAGTGTAATAAAAATAAATATAATTATTAAACTTTAAATTGTTTAAATTTATATCATTCAAAATTTTATAATAAAAATAAACTCAAATTTAAAATTATTAATTATTATTCTATTTGAAAATAAGTTACCAACCTATATTTTGAGCAAATCTTTAACTATTCTCTGCTGAAGCTACATAAAGTTACTAAAATATTACAATTGATCACCATTCAATTTTTCTCTGTTGGAGCTACAGAAAGTTATTAAAATATTATTGATCACCATTCAATTTTTCTCTGTTGGAGCTACAGAAAGTTATTAAAATATTACAATTGATCACCATTCAATTTTTCTATGCTGGAGCTACAGAAAGTTACTAAAATATTACAATTGAGCTGCAGAAAGTTACTAAAATATTACAATTGATCACCATTCAATTTTTCTAGGCTGGAACTACAGAAAGTTACTAAAATATTACATTTGATCACCATTCAATTTTTTAAATCTTTTGTGTTAAAAGAGTTTGTTATTCTGAATCCAAATTCTCATACCATCACGGAATGTATTGCCACCAACAATAATCTCAATAATCACAGTTACTGCGATAGTCTCAATTTCGCCTTTTGTCGGCAGGGACTTCAGGCCCTTGTTTATATATAAGCTTATGTTTCTACCATTTTTTTTTTTTTTATAATATAAGCTTATGTTTGTGCTTAAATCTGAATATTTGCAGATATGAGACAGAGCTAGTAAAACCCTTATTTATTCATAAGTTTATGTTTACCATTAAACCCTTCCATTCGCAGAAATGAGGCAAAGTTGGTGAAGCGCGTAGTTAGAGACGTGCGGAAGCTTAGACGGACGGCTCGCAGTCCTTTGATGTGATACTGCGGCATATATATGGTAATTATGTTACATCTTCTTCCTAATAATCGCCATGGCGTTTGTCGAGACTCTTGCAGAAAGTTTTGCACGTTTTTGGAGACTCGCAGCGTCTTTTGATTCGCTGGATTATGTTATACATTCCTTTCGCTCGTGAATATTTCGATATTTATAACAGTTTTCATTTGTCACACGAGATTCTCTTTTCACAGGGATTTGCCTGCAATTTGGGAAGTTTATGTGCTGTATCTTCTTCTCTTAAGTTTAAACCAACCTGTAACTTTACAGAAACAAGATGGTAAATTAATACAATATATACATACCTCTACACTTACTACTTTGTGTTTTTTCCTTTTACTTCTATCATTATGGTAAGTTACGTTAATGATTATTTACTGTTAGATTTTGGATTTGTTGAAATTTTGCAAATTCCAGAACATAATTGGAGAATAAAACTCCCCTTCTTAACATAGAAAAAAAAATTAAAATCTCATTCACAGACAGAGTTTCAACTTAGAAAAATTTATATTCCATATATAAAAAAAAAACTGCTGTTACAATTCTTCCTTAATAGAGGGATTACAAAATAGTTTAACTGCTGCAAACACAGTGTAAATCTATCTCTCTGTTATTTAAAAATAACACTTCTCTCACTAAAAAAATTCACTGCTGTGAATACTTTGTTTTCAAAAACACTCTCTGTCTTTTTCAAAAAATACACTGCTGTGCATTCACTTCTCTGTCTTTTACAAATGCACTCTGCTGTGCATAACAACTCTGCTCTGTGTGTAAAAAAAAATTACAACACTCTGTTTTCTGTATATAACAAAAAAAATATCTGTGTCATTAAAATGACTCAACCACTAAAAATCACCGCTTGACAATCTTTATGGCTTCATTAACTTCTGTCAGCACCGCTCTAAAATGCATTGATGTCAAATTGACTTTCTGGCACCTCTAACCGTCAATCTTCAATTTACCAGTGATCATACTACTGTATGTATTCTTCTTTTTTTTATTTCCCGCACTGCTGTGCTTACATAAATAATTCACTGTGCATTTAAAAAAAAACATTTACTGTGTATTGCAATACAACAGCACTCTTATATTCACTGTACGGGCCTTTTAATATATATGTCTCACATATATTAAAAACAAAAAAAATAATGTTAAAACATTACACGCCAACTATTGTTTTAAAACAAATGCGTTATAATATTAACCCCACAAGTCTTTTGTGAATGCTTATGTGTGGGCCCCCTCGCTGATGATGTCAGCAGTTCCGAGGGGGTATGCCCCTCCGTTGGCATGGCTTGCCTGACCCCCGCGGACTTACCTTGCCGCCTGAACCATGCGCTGCCAATAAACCTGTTCAACGTTGTTGCCTCCATTCTGCTGGCAGTTGGAAATTAATTCCAACACTCCCCCTTAATTTCAACTGCTGGGTTTTCCTGCATACCCATGCATTTTCTGAAATGTTCAAAGCTTTTTTGCTGAAGTGGCTTTGTGAGGATGTCTGCAAATTGGTCCTCTGTTCTGCAATGCTGTAAAACAATCTCACCATTGCTAACCAATTCACGTATGAAGTGAAACTTGGTGTCAATGTGTTTTGTCCTTTTATGAAAAATAAAATTTTTAGACAATGCAATAGCTGAGCTATTGTCACAAAAGATCACTGTCCCTTTTACCTGTTCTTGACATAAGCTTCTCAACATTTTTCTCATCCAAACTGCTTGACACGCTACTGCTGTAGCTGCCACATATTCCGCTTCTGCTGTAGATAACGCTACAATGGGTTGTTTCTTAGAAGCCCATGAAATGGCTCCTGAACCCATGTGAAAAACATAACCGAAAGTGCTCTTCCGATCATCTACACTTCCAGCCCAATCACTGTCTGTGTATCCAACTAAATCTGAACATTCTGAAGTAGTATAAAAAATACCAAACCTTTTAGTACCTTTAACATACCTCAAAATTCTTTTTGCTGCTTGCCAATGTGCATCTTTTGGCTTTTCCATGAACCTGGAAATCAAGCTAACAACATGCATTATGTCCGGCCTAGTTGCAGTCAAATACATAAGGTTGCCAACTATGCTCTTGTATAAACTAGGATCAAAATCCTTGCTGTTGTCCTCTCTGCTGAGTTTTAATCCCATCACTGTGGGAGTGATAGCTGCTTTGCATTCCTGCATGTTAAATCTTTCAAGCACCTCATTAACATACTTTGCCTGTGAGATAAAAATCCCATTTCCATCTTGTTCTACTTCTATTCCCAAGAAGTATTTCAACAAACCCATATCAGTCATTTCAAATTCTTCTTTCATGACTGTTTTAAAATGTTCAATAAGGCAATCATCATTACCTGTAAAAATAACATCATCAACATACAAAACTACTATTAATAGTTTTCCATCTTTTTCTTTGATGTAGAGGGTGGGTTCTCCCTCACACTTTTCAAAACCATTTTCCAGTAGATATGAATCTATCCTACTGTACCACGCTCTTGGCGCTTGTTTCAACCCATAAAGAGCTTTCTTCAACTTACACACTTTGTGCTGCTATGGACAACACTGCTCTCACGGTTTCCATTCTTGCAACCGGTGCGAAAGTTTCCTCATAATCTATCCCGTGCTTCTGCTTATAACCTTTGACAACAAGTCTTGCCTTGTGTCTCTCTATTTTTCCTTCAGCATTACTCTTGGTCTTGTAGACCCATTTAACTCCAATGACATCCTTACCTTTTGGGAGTTCAACCAAATCCCAAGTTTTGTTTCTTTCTATGGCATTAATCTCCTCATCCATAGCTTCTATCCATTTCCTATCCTTGATAGCTTCTTCGAAATGAACAGGATCATCAACATGACAATATAAAGCAAATAAAGAATTGATACCTTCATTAGCTAAATCTTGTTCATAAATATCTTTCAAACGTCTGAATTTCTTACCTATTTCAGTAGGTGTACAAGTACTTGAAGAAACACTTGAATTTCCTCCTTGTGGTGTGCTTGGAGAAGCACTGTCATTTCTCCTCAAGGGTGTGCTCTACTGCTCTTTTGTTGGTGTTGCTGTTTGGGGATTTATTTCAGCCAACTCATCATCATTCTCATCATGAGACAAACGGTGTTTTACATTCACTGTTTTCTCTATGCTTCCATCCCAAGCTTCCTCTTTAATGAACTGAACATCCCTGCTCACAATGAACTTCTTGCTGGATGGGTTATATAACCTGTATGCCTTGGATTCCTCACTGTATCCAATGAAAATACATTTCTCCCCCTTGCTGTCCAACTTCTTCCTTAGCTGATCCGGAATGTGTGCATAAGCTACACATCCAAAAACCTTCATGTGTGTGACACTTTGCTTTGTGCCACTCCATGACTCTTCTGGCACTTTGTTCATAACTGCTTTTGTAGGGCACCTGTTCAAAATATACGCTGCACAATGTACAACTTCAGCCCAATAATCATTAGGCAAGTGCTTTGCCTTCAACATACTCCTCGCCATGTTCATTATGGTTTGGTTCTTCCTTTCGGCCACTCCATTTCGCTGCGGAGTATATCTAGTTGTAAACTGCTTTTGAATACCATTTTCTCTACAAAAACGTAGAAAATATTTAGATATATACTCACCTCCTCTATCAGTCCTTAAGACTTTGATATGCAGCCCACTCTGGTTTTCAACAAGTGCTTTGAAATTGCAAAATTTTTCAAACACTTCACTTTTGTTTTTCAAAAAGTAAACCCAAGTTTTTCTTGTAAAATCATCTATGAATGTTAAGATATAGTGGCTGTTCGCAAGTGATGGAGTTTGCATCGGCCCACACACATCTGAGTGAACAATATCTAAGGGTGCTTTTGCCCTTATGCTTTTCCCGGAAGGAAAACTTTCTCTGTGTTGTTTCCCAAGAATACAACCTTCACAAAGGCTGTCCGGTTTCTCTGTCAATGGTAAACCACTTACATCCCTTTTCTGTTCAACAAATTAAGACCTCCAAAGTTGAGATGTCCAAATCTCAAGTGCCATAACCAATTATCATCTTTTGGTTCGCTTTTGAAAGTCTCTTGTGCAACTGTTGCTTTCTCTTCACCATTCTTCAAATCTGCTCTCATTCTAAGAGGGAACATTCTGTTCCTTGTCATCTTCACTTCAGCAATACATAGTTTGCTGGGTGGTTTATCCATGATGGTACAAACATCATTATCAAAGAAAACATTATACCCCTTATGGACAAGCTGTCCAATACTTAAGAGGTTACATTTCATTCTTGGAACATAATAAACATATGCTATGGATTTCTTTGCACCTAATCTTGTTAAAAAATTTACATCTCCTTTTCCCATAACATAAACTTTGCTATCAGTTCCTAGTGTGACTTGTGACTGCACACTCTCATCTAACATAGAAAACATTGCTAAGTTTCCTGTCATATGGTTACTAAAACCGGAGTCTAGAAACCATAAATCTTCACTTTTTTCTTCAGCCATATTACAAGCTAAAAACAAATTACTTTGGCTGCGATTTTCCTTAGTGAAATTTGCACTAGTTCTACTTGTCATATCTTGCTGCTTCTTTCTACATTCATTAGCATAATGACCATATTTTTTACAATGGTAACACTGGACATTGGATTTATCATACCTTTGTCCTTGAGCATTCTGCTGAGCATTCTGCTGGCTGCTGCCTTGGCCTTGATGCTGATTTGGATTGCTGCCCCTTCCTTGAGCATTTGCTGCACTGTCTCTTCCACCTCTGTTTTGGCTTCTTCCTCTTCCTTTCTTGTTTCCTCTGCCTTGCCCTCTTCCTCTTCCGAAAGACATCTGGGTCTTAAAGGCATGCTCAAGAGATGAGTTTTCACTCCTACCCAATCTCTGTTCATGGGTCATCAGTGATGCATGTAGGTCATCCACTGAAAACTTTGTGAGATCCCTAGTCTCCTCTATGGTGGTGACAATCACATCGAATCTTGAGGGTAAACTTCTCAAGAGTTTTTCCACAATCCTCTTATCTTCAAGAGTCTCTCCATGAGATCTTATTTGTGTAACCATTCCAATCACATGAGTAAAGAATGAGTCAATGTTATCTGACTCTTTCATACAGAGAGTCTCGAAGTCTCTCCTCAGCAATTGAAGTTTTGCTGTCTTCACCTTCCCCATACCCGGATAAGCTGTCATAAGAGTCTGCCATACTTCTTTGGATCTGTTAGTTGCTTCTATCCTCGAAAACACACTCTCATGCACTGCTTGATATAAGAAGAAAAGAGCCTTGGCATCTTTCTTCTTATTGCTATTCAATATCTCTCTTTCTACCTGAGTTAACACAAAAAACTCTGCTTCATTTGCTGGCTCTTCAAAGCCATTCTCAACAAATTCCCATAAGTCTTGGGAGACAAATAAAGCCCTCATAGTTATTGACCATTAGTCATAATTTTTCCCATTAAATTGTGGGAGATGGATATTTCCCATACCCATACCAGTGCTAGCTCCAGCCATTCTGCACTCTTAACTATGATAAAAAACTTGATTGTGTGTTTTTTTTTTATAAATAACTCACTGTTCTGCAACAGTAACACTAAAAACTATATAGAGAAATACCTTTGGATTCTTTTGACTGAGTCTTCACACTGCTGGAGAAGCTGCTGCAACAAAGAACTCCTTTCCTTCAGCTTATTTGACCTTCAAATAGCCTGGACTAGCTCTGATACCATGTTGGAATTTTGCAAATTCCAGAACAGAATTGGAGAATAAAACTCCCCTTCTTAACACAGAGAAAAAATTTAAAATCTCATTCACAGACAGAGTTTCAACTCAGAAAAATTTATATTCCATATATAAAAAAAAAAACTGCTGTTACAATTCTTCCTTAAGAGAGGGATTACAAAATAGTTTAACTGCTGCAAACACAGTGTAAATCTATCTCTCTGTTATTTAAAAATAACACTTGTCTCACTAAAAACATTCACTGCTGTGAATACTCTGTTTTCAAAAACACTCTCTGTCTTTTTCAAAAAATACACTGCTGTGCATTCACTTCTCTGTCTTTTACAAATGCACTCTGTTGTGCATAACAACTCTGCTCTGTGTGTAAAAAAAAATTACAACACTCTGTTTTCTGTATATAACAAAAAAAATATCTGTGTCATTAAAATGACTCAACCACTAAAAATCACCGCTTGACAATATTTATGGCTTCATTAACTTCTGTCAGCACCGCTCTAAAATGCATTGATGTCAAATTGACTTTCTGGCACCTCTAACCGTCAATCTTCAATTTACCAGTGATCATACTGCTGTATGTATTCTTCTTTTTTTTATTTCCCGCACTGTTGTGCTTACATAAATAATTCACTGTGCATTTAAAAAAAGACATTTACTGTGTATTGCAATACAACAACACTCTTATATTCACTTTACGGGCCTTTTAATATATATGTCTTACATATATTAAAAATAAATCATAAATCAACAAAATAAAACATTACACGCCAACTATTGTTTTAAAACAAATGCGTTATAATATTAACCCCACAAGTCTTTTGTGAATGCTTATGTGTGGGCCCCCTTGCTGATGATGTCAGCAGTTCCGAGGGGGTATGCCCCTCCATTGGCATGGCTTGCCTGACCCCCGCGAACTTACCTTGCCGCCTGAACCATGCGCTGCCAATAAACCAGTTCAACGCTGTTGCCTCCATTCTGCTGGCAGTTGGAAATTAATTCCAACAGGATTGTTAGGAACGATTAGCGAATGCTGTAAAATGTTGTACAGATCAAATTATAAATTAATCGTACATAAGCCATTAACATAATTCAAAGTTTTTAAAGGATTTAAGCAAATTATATTGTTTTTTTCTCACTTCAATTAATTTTTCTTAAAGATTATATCGTTTTTTTTATCACTTCAATTAATTTTTTTAAAATATTTTATGAAATTTATGGAAGTTCTGAAAAAATAAAATATTAAACTGAATATTTTGAAAATTAAAACTTTTTATTTTATTTTTTAAATGTAAATTGTTTTTTTATTGGGTTGACCATTACTTTTATGTAGTTGTAAATTGAATATTCATTAAATATAAAAATTATATTTAAAAATATAAAAATTATATTTAAATTTTTCATTAAAATCATAATTAAATTTAAAGATAAAACAAAACAAAATAATCGAGATTAAAATATGCCTCAAATTTAAAGACAAAAAAAACAAAATAATCGAGATTAAAATATGCCTCAAAACACATGACTAATGGAACATCCATATATGGCACATTATTAGAACTTGGAAGTTTGTTATATGGCTAAAATCTTTCTATTTCTATAAATCCTCAGCCTTGTTATAATTTCTATTTATCTATTTATGAAGGATTTATTTTGGTTATTAATAGATTTAAAGGTAAAGTGGATAAGATTAGTTTATTTATTAAGAGGTTTTAAATTTAATTAAACTCATATATAGCTCTAATTATGAATGGATTATTTAATTTTTTTTAATGGCGAGTTTATTTTGTGGAGGAGTGGGAGTTTTAGTATTTTTTTATTGTAATAATTTGAAGGTTGAGGAGTGGGAGTTTTAGTATTTTTTTAGTGTAATAATTTGGTTTTTAAAAGAGTTAAGATTTTATTAATTAGAAAAAATAAAAATGAAAGTGATTAATTGTTAAATTTAAAAACAATCATAATATATTATAAATAAAATTAATGCATTTTTTTTGTCTTATTTTTAATAACTATTATAAAAGAAAGCAAATAAAAAAATTCTCAATAAATCTATTTATTATTATTTATTTCTTTTATAATAAAGTGATCATCAATAGATATATTTATTCTATTAAACTTATTGGATAATTTTTAAGGCTCAGATTGTTTTATGATAGAATTCATTTCATTATAAATACTTATAAGTATATATAGTAGAAGAAATCCCTTAAAATAATTCACAAAAAATCTATTTATTATGACTTATTTATTTGATATACTAAAGTGATTATCTAGATATCTATTTATTTTAAAAACATCTATTCATTTTTTTTAAAGGGTGATTTTATTTTATGGAGAGAGAAAAGATTTTAGGTTTTTGAGTTGAATTTTTTCTAGTTATATTTTTATCATTAAAAAAACATGTTAAAAATAGTTTGTTTATCATTAAATTTGGAAAAAATATTAATGAGTCAATCCATTTTTAAATTGTCTTATTATCAATACTTATAATGCACAAAAGCAATTAAATATTTCTCAATAAATATATTTATTATTATTTGTTTATTCAATAATTATCACTGAATCTATATACTACTACTTATACGTATAATGCATGAAAGCAATTAAATATTTCTCAATAAATATATTTATTATTAATTGTTTATTAAATAGTTCTCACTAAATCTATATACTACTTGTTTATTTGAGATATTGAAGTGATCACCAATATACCTATTTATTAAACTTTTTCACTCACGTTAAACTCTTGAATATAGCTTCAAATTGTTAAAGTAAATAATTGATTAAACATTTATAGAATTTTATTAAAAAAAATTGAAATTGTAAATTTTATTACTTTAAAAATGGAAAATGTAAAATTTATAGCTTAAATAATCAGCTTATTCATATAATTTGAATAACATGAATAATTATTTATTTTATTAAATGAGAAACAAAATTCTAATTTCCAACTTTAATTGACCCTAAAGCAAAAATAAAGTGCTATGTTGATATTTCTGTCATATAATCATCATTTTAGTGTGTTTATCTAAAGAACACTAATAGATAATAAATTATTAAACCTCATCATATATAAATTTTAATTGTGAAGGTGAAAACAAGGGTAATAAGAGAACATGATTATGAACATGATTATGCCAAAGAGTTAATGAAGATTTTCAATATTGAATAATGTTTTAGTAGTTTTATAATTAATCCAAAGAAAATTCTCTTAAAAATATAAAAGGACTGAACTTATATATTGAAAAGGGTAATAAGAGAACATGATTATGCCAAAGTGTTAATGAAGATTTTCAATATTGAATAATGTTTTAGTAGTTTTATAATTAATCCAAAGAAAACACTGTTAAAAATATAAAAGGACGAAACTTATATATTGAAAACCAACAACTCATAGGTGAGAAAGTTACACCTGGAGACTTCCCAAGCAGAGAACACTTTATTCATTAATAATTTTACAATAGAATAGGGAGATTGGAACTGACACCTAATTTAGGACACATTTTTTTTTTCAGAAGAAAAAAAACCACTGTCTATTAATGAAGGAAATAGCAGTACATATTCTTAAACATAGATATATGGAGGCGAGAAGAGAAGTCCAAAAGGATTTCCTTCCCCCAGCAATATCACAACATGACATTATGAACCTATACATGATTAGGTTCCATGATTTAGAAATATGATAGCCTCATAGGGTCCCAAAAGGCCACTATGATCATCATGCAACAAATAGATTGCTTGAGTATTTACTCATCATTTCTCAGTGAAGGAACACAGAAAATCATAAATCTCAGTATCCCATATTTCAGCCGAGTCCAGATGTTTTAACTTATGCCTGTTTCAAGTCATTCCCAAAGGCTAGGAAAAATACAACAGATTGAGAAACCGATTCTACTGTGTGTACATTCAAAAAACTAGATTTCAAGCAGCAGAGGAAATTTTTATATAGACATTAGATATCAGTCTAGGACTGACGAATATGCCCTTGCATGTGTTCTTCAGTTGGCAGGAGGTGGCACGCTCGCTTGTAGTCGTCCGTCAATAGATAAACCTGAACCCGCTCGCTTGTAAACTGCAGAGTGATATAGAGTGCACGTTCGCCTGTTGTCGCCCGATGAGGAAAATATAGGATAACATGCTCGCTTGATAGAAAGACAAAAAAGAAAAAGGAAATAAAAAAAAGAAATGAGACCCATTTACCATCCCATAATGACATATGGCCAGATTATGGAATAGGGATGTCAGTGTCCCATATCTGAATTCCACCCCTGTAATGCGCCACCTTCATAATGCTGAAAGCCATAGAAAGGCCTTTTTTGGACAGACCATCTGCCCCAGTATTCAGTTCTCTGTAAATATGAGTAATAGGAGGATATTTCATTAAAGCCCATAATATATGCAAAATTCTCATAGGCACTACAATATTCAATAAAAATTTATTTAGACTGAACCTTTACCCTGACAAAGTGAAACTGAGTATCAATAGCGTAACATTGAACATACAATTTTTTTTTAACTCTTACAAATAGATACATTTACTAAGGTGAATAAATTAACCACTTGTGTTTATATATATATATATATATATATATATTTCATGCCATGCACTATGTTAATGATCAAAGTGTAATGTTGGTTATATTGTGCTTTGTGTTTAGAATGACACCACACATTAACACTTTAATTATTGGTTCAACCTATATGACATGATCTTGATGGTGACCAGATTTGGTTTTATGATACTTGGCATGTGATTAATTGAATTTCTAGGTGTAGTCTCGGTACTTGGAAATATTTGCTTGTCCTTGCCACTTATTACCAACAGTTGTCCAACTCTTGGGATTTGGTCTGCGGTTTAATGCGGCCACCTGCCCCACTAATTACCATGTGATCAAGAGTAGATCAACGATGAGATTTACGCGGGAAAATGACAAGGGTATTACCCCTGCAACCCTAACTAAATTTCTCATTTCTGCTTGTATGCGCATTCGTTCTACCTGCGGCCCTCACGGTATGGAGATGGCAGGGTTGTCGAACTCCAGCGCTGTAGTAGGTATATGAATACTTAACTCAAGCACTAACAATTTATTTTTCCATTGTTCGAATTGGATACAGGTTGATCCTTTAGCTCCTACATTTTGATAGAGCGACTTTACAGTCTCACCTCGAAGTTGTGGAAGGGATTCTAAGTCTCCACCATTGACCCCGGCTCTTTGCAGGTTCCTAGTTCACCACTGCAAACCTTCACCCATTCCCAAGGTGACCTTCTTCACTTGTCAGGTAAAGGTTTTTATTGATTTCCAGTTTACCTCCCTCTATCACTTGCACTCGGGTTTTCAGTTTGAAACTTTTAAGAGTAATCTTTCTTTTATGGGGTTTTTATCTCCTAACCCCTGTTCTTATTCTCCATTCCTCAGATTTCGATGCCCAAATGCTCAGTAATGGCAATCTCTCAGGTAAGCTAGCTATGTCTTCCGTCTCTCTTATTCTTTACTCTACCAGTGTGCTCTATTACTGTTAACTATCACTAAACAACTTGTTTTGGGAATGCAGGTATAATCTTTCCCATCACCAAGGGTTCACTATGGTTTTCCTCCACAAATGATAAAACGCCTCCATGCAAGTTATTGAATTCGTTTCCCCTTTTCAAGTACCTCATGCTCTATATGCTTCACTGTTGTTGATACTGCTACTTTCCTCTCTGAATGATTAAGGTCTTGCCACCATGGATGCGCCTTGAGACAAGGTTGTCGAGTGGCTTGCTCATTAAACATTATGGCTTGTTTATGATGAACTTGGCTTTCAAACATACTTTCTAGATAATGTACAATTTTTATAGTTACTTTGTAATTTTACCTTCTTCTCATGAAGTTATACTAGTTCTTACAGAACCCTATTCTCATGTTTAAGGAAGTCCCCGAGTTATGAAATTTAAGCTCCCGATTCAGTA
Source organism: Pinus albicaulis (assembly GCA_034641835.2). Classification (NCBI taxonomy): domain Eukaryota; kingdom Viridiplantae; phylum Streptophyta; class Pinopsida; order Pinales; family Pinaceae; genus Pinus; species Pinus albicaulis. The sequence goes on from CM076580.1 coordinate 351,703,778, forward strand.
TTTTTGTTTAAATATGAAAGCATATATAAATGGGTTTTGTTACGACATTTTCATTTTGGTCTTTCACTTTATCTCGTCAAGTTTTACTACAGGATTACCCGAAATTTTTCAGCTGTGTTTTAAGGAAATCGTGAAAGAAAAGTGCATACCTGTTGAAATACATTTCACTTTTATTCCTAAGATTCATATGTCATGTAATTTAATTATGTTTGATAAAATTTTGTCCTCTGGACGGACTGAGGGTTTTTACTTCTTTGTTCTTAGACTGTATCTAGCTTAGAAGTTTTTGATTCCAAGTCTCCTTTATTATGATAGTTCAAATTTCTGATTTTATCAGTGGAACTTTTAATATCTAGGTAGTTCTTCCTAGTATTTTCTTTCGGTTGATGAAGGTGTCTGGATCACCTAATCTGTCCATGTATAACTATAGTTAAGGAGTGATGATGAGTTCAGGGTTGAGGTTCCCCCTCGAACCTTGAACTGACAGTTCATCACCTGTTATCTCTAAATTAAACAGGACACCATACTTCATTATTTTGTTGCATTTAGTATATTTTCACCCGCTTGTTATTCACTGTTTTTTCTTCCTATTTTATATTTTTTTAGTAGCATGCAATCAATATAAACTCCTATAGAGAACGTAATACATTTCAATTCCTGTCATAGGCTTTTCACAGTAAAATTTCTATGTATTATTTTTAATTCATTACTACATACAGTGTTTCCTTCCGAAAGTTCCTCATAGATATACACATGTTTTATCTTCACAGTACTCAGTTCTTTTCTTCGTAAATTTGTCTTTCACAGACTTGTTTCCCATTAAACTAGTAGAACACAATACTGTATGCTTTTTCTGTAATAACACTCCTGTCTAAATTCATTTAAAATTAAAGATATAACTCAGAATACTTATCTGAATTAGAATTCTACTGATGATGTCCTCCCAACCATCAAAAGAGGTGATTACGTCCTTCTCTATCCCCCGTGCTCCACACCTGAGAGCATGGGTTGACAGAGATTTCTTTGGAGATCTCAGAACACCAATTCTAGTCATTCTAGAAATCCTCAGGAACACTTAGTGTTTTCCACTGGTCTTCCACTAGCTCAGGAAATTCCTCACTCTCTTCCTTAGTTCAAGAGCAGAACCCCCCTTCCTCACTGGGATGCACCCTTTATCCCTAGAGGAGAGGTAGTTGTTCAAAACTGTCCAACCACTTCTCAATTCTTGGAATACTTTTTACCATCAGTCTTTTTTTTACTTTTATGGAACTACTTTTCCATAATTAATTTTATTTCTCATAAACAAAGATAATCTTTTCCAAAAAAGTAATTGTTTCAGTTTTTCTTCAAACAATAACTAAAATGACATAATACTAGTTAAACAACTAGTTAATACTTAAATCAGCTGTCACAAATAGGTTTTGTGTTTTTTTGAAACATAAGATTGTTCGCCAGCTTGATTGAGCTTTGGTTGTCACATTAGATTATTGTAGCATCTTGTGTTCTTCTCCAGCATCATGAAGAAGTATCATCAACCAAATTGCTTCACAAGTGGCTGCACACATAGCTTGGTACTCTGCTTCCGCTAAAGACAAGGATACAATATTTAGCTTCTTGCTGCTCCATAAAATGACTTCGGACCCAATGCTAAAAGCATAACCTGTTATGGATCTTCTTTCATCCATATTTCTAGCCCAATCTGAATCTAAAAAACCTGTCAATCTAACATTAAAAAAATCAGTATATTTAATACCAAAGTCTAAGGTTCCTTGAAGATACCTTAAGATACCTTTCGCTGCCACCCAATGACTCTAACATAAACTAACTCAATGCATTGACTGAAAAATCTAAGTCACGTCTAGTTGTAGTAAAATAAATTAGACTCCCAACTAGCTGTCTATAGAGTGTAGGATCCACCTCCTTAGAACCATCATCATTATGAAGTTTGGCATTCTGCTGTAAAGGTACTGAGGCAAATTTGCACTGATCCGTTGTGAATATCTTCAATAAACCCCTGACATACTTTCCTTGAGACAAAAATTTTTGGCCAAAATCCCTCCAGACTTAAAGACCCAAACAATAGTGTAATTCTCCAAGGTATTTCGTCTAAAAAACTTGTGACATATGTACTTTTATTTCTTTTATCAACTCATCAACATTTATAGTGATAATTAAATCATTTACATATAAATAAATTAAAATTTTTTTCCCTTTTTCATCAAACACAGAATAGAGATTTGAGTCATTGTTACTCCTCTTATAACCATTCTAAAAAAAGAAAGAGTCTGTTTTTTCATACCATGGCCTGGGCACCTGTTTCAATCCATACAATGCTTTCCTTAATCTACAAACTAAATGTTCCTGCCCCTGTTCAAAAAACCCTTAATGTTTTTTTAAATGCACCTCTTCTTTTAATTCACCATTTAAGAAAGCATATTTCACATCTAGTTGATGTATCTTCCAATGATGTTTTGTAGCTAAGGCTATTAACATTCTAATGGTGTTTCACTTAGCTACAAAGGCGAAGGTTTCTTCATAGTCAATTCCTTCTTTCTGCGAGTACTCTATAGCCATCATCCTAGCTTGATATTTGTCTATGCTACCATATGATTTAAACTTAGTATTATATAACCATTTACAACCTATGGATTGTTTTCCTTCAGAAAGTTCAAATAAATCCCACATTTTGTTTCTAATTATTGACTCATATTCTTCTTTCATGGCTACCCTCCATTCATCAAACTAACTTGCTTCATTATAACTTACGGCGCTCAACAACATTTAAAATATTGGTCATGAGAGCATAGTCTTTATACCTTGCTCGTAATTGAGTCTTCCTACCTGATCTCCTTGGTAGTGGAATTGCCTCAAATCTGCCTTGTTCATGCCTTAGTGGACTCAGATTGCTGAATGTCCCTACATCACTTGATTATTCTTTTTGTTTTTATTGTTGATGCTACTACTGATGACTATCTTTAGTTTCCTCATTACTATATTCAATAAAAAAAGGAATGTGTGACTCCTCATAGCCTTTATCTCCATTTCCTTCATCAACCTGGTTATGGACTATGACATCTCCACTCGGAAACACCTTGTGACTAGATGGATTAAACAATTTGTAGGCTTTAAACTATGTACAATACAAAAAAAACACATTTAATGGCCTTTGAATCCAGTTTCTTCCTATCCTCTTTTGGAACATGAGAAAAATATTTCGAGCCAAAAACTCTTAAATGATTAACTGTAGGATTACAAACTAATAAAGCTTCGAATGGAGTTTTAAGATCAAGGCTTTTTGTTGGATTCCTATTTTTTAAATACACGACAATATTTTTATTTCTTTTGCCCAGAAATAGTTAGACATGTTCTTACCTTTTAACATGTTATGTGCACACTCCACCAGGGTTTTTTTCTTCCTCTCTGCAACCCCGTTCTATTGAGGAGTGGGGTACTGTGAACTACTGAACTATCCCATGGTCCTTGAAATATTTGATGAAGCCACTCTGCTTGTATTCTCCCCCTTGATCTAAGTGGATAATTTTGATGAACTTCCATGTTTGTTTTTCAACCATTCTTCTGAATTGTTTAAAGTATTCAAAAGTATGACTCATCTTTCTAAGAAAATATACCTAGGTAAATCTTGTGCAATCATCAACAAATAATAAAAAATAATATGCACCTCCTAATTACCTTATCTGCATTAGCCCACATATATCAGTGTGCAGAAGCTCAAGTATATCTCTCTTCTTTCTATTTAAACTTGAGGGAAAATCATCCCTCTGCATCTTCCCAAAGGCACCTCCTTCACAATCAACATGAGAATTTTTTAAAACAGGGAGACCATTGACCATACCTTGTTTCTGAAGTAGCAGTAGGTCATGAAAATTGATATGACTAAATCTTTGATGCCACAAATTCTCTACAGTCATAACTAATGAATTCAAGGCTTGGTGTGGTGCGCTTCATACATTCAAATTTGTAGAGACCTCCAACTCGAATACCTAATGCAATTAACTTCAAATCATCCATAAGATCTTTAATAACACATTAAGACTTAAAAAATTCTGCCTTAAGTTTATGATCTGTTATCATAGAGACAAAGATCAGATTATTTTTAATTCTTGGTACATAAATCACTTTGTGAATATGCCTAATATTACCATAAGGAAATATCATAGGAATATTTCCATACCATTTAATTTGATAACCTCTTTCCTCACCAAGGTAGATGATAGCACCATTGATGGTCTCTTTAAAATTTTCAAACCAATGTCTGTCACATGTCATGTGAGTGGAAGCTCCAGAATCCACAAACCAAGTTTTTGCTTCATCATTCTCAGTAGAGAGAACAAAATGAGACATAAATAGTCCGAGGTCCTAATTCTGATCTTCATCAACAAAGTGCCATGCATGCTTCTTTTGTTTTTGTCGAGTTTGATCAAGCCTCTTCTTGTGACAATTCCTAGCAATGTTACTAGATTTACCACAATAAAAACACTTGATCCCTGAATCATTTATGATCGGAGTCATACCTTGTAATGGTATTTTATAAGTTGTACCACCACCTTTCTGTCCTGCTCTTGAATTTTCTCTGAAAGGATTTCTCTTCGCCATCAATGCAAAATATGTACTCTGAGGCTTTAGATTCATTCGCCTCTCTTCTTCCTGCATCAAGATCCATGTCAATTCTTCGAAGGTAGGAGATTTATCCCTCATTTTCAGCCATGTAATAAACATCTAATAATCACCATTCATACCATTCAAGGAAATCGTGACAATATCAGTGTTTGACACTTTCTCCCCTATATCGCCGAGCTTATCTCTCAGGTCTTTGATTCGAGAGATATATGCAACAACCAATTTTTTTTTTTCCATTTTGATGGAAAGTATCTTACTCTTTAGGAACAATACTCGATTTGTGTTCTTTGTCTCATATAGTTCCTTGAGAGTCTGCCATATATCATTGGCATATTTAGACTCTAGGATATAAAGGATGATGGAGTCATTTACTGAAATCTTCAATAACACCTTCACTTTGTTCTCCCTCTTCTCCCAATATTGAATTGCTGTAGATGTTCCACCTCCAGCTATGGTCAGCTTTGCTTCATCCCCATTTATGATTTCCTATGCACTCAAACCCTCGAGCAACTTCTGAAATATAAACTTCCAATTGGTGTAATTGGAGCCATCGAGCTTATTTCTCTCATTCAAATACGCTTCTGCAATCTGATTATTCATCGTAGTAAGTCAATCTATGGATTTGAATCAATATCCTTAATCTCATCAAGGAACAAATTCAGTCACCAGATCTATCACCAATGGATCTATCTCTAGTTCCAAAAGAGCAATCTTGACTCTATTGTTACAACTGACCGGCTTAAAAAAAAAGGGCACCAATGATTCTCTACAACATGGTGATTTCAATACAACACAATGTCACACATTGATGTCTTTTATATGAATTTAAAAACAAATCCACATTGTGTTGTAATTTCATACAAATCAAATTTCAAACTTTCATTTCAAATTCAAAATAAAAAACATTAAATTGTGGGGAAACTATGGATTCCTCCACGCTCCCTTTGAATCTACAATGCACCGCTTCCATCCAAAACTTTCTCCCACAACTGCAATCAAATCCACTCACCACCACTCTACCCACGACATCCAAATTTTGTCCATCAACTGCACACAAGGAATATTGCTGCAGCTCCAATCACTACTCTCACGGTTTCTTGGAGCTTCCACGCTCACCGCACCAAGCTATCCACTGCCGCATGGATCTCGACCTCATGGTAAAGCTACCTCAGAAAACTAAACACTTGTTGTTAATGCGTAGAGCGACCACCACGCAAAAACGATCACACTGATGCCATTTCTGACTAAGTTTACCATTAATGTTGTTTAGCCTATACCATTCACGAAGGCCACCGCAACAAGTCTTCACACTCGGATCACCGATTGATTTGATGTCACTGCAATGATCCACCACAGGACTTCAACACCACAATAACACACTAGCGTGTAATGGAAGTGACGGGCTCGTGCCTCCAGGGAGGTCTGATGCAAATCTCTTTAAGGAAGGGTTGATCAACGCGTGATCTAGCTTCAGACCCTCACTGTCCGTTGACCAGCGCCCCTACGACACTAAAGTACGCACTACTCTACGTGACATGGAATTTTTTTTTAGCTCCAACCACGAGGGCTCTCAGATCTAGCCACCAAGTCTACACATTCCCACTAGGTTTTCCAACTACCAGTGCTTTGATATGAAGTTAAAAATATAAAAATATTAAACTTATTATATATTGAAAATTAATAGTTCACATATTAGCCAGTTGCATTTGGAGATTGCCCAAATAGAAAATGCTCTATTCATTAATTATTAGAATATCAAATATGTAAATTTACATCATAATAGGGAGATTGGAACTAACACTTAAGTAATAGGAACTGGCACTTAATCTAGGGCTAACAATGAAACAATATCACTCCAATTAATTTCAACAAACATATGCCGGGAAACATTTTTATAATCAATCCAAGCAAACTTGTGGAAATTTAGATGGCAAATAAGCTAAAACATAATCCTATCCAAAAAAATAAAATAAAAAATTCAATTTTAATAATCAGAAAAACTATTCCCAAGTGCTTCAAAGATTTCATTTCATATTCAAAAATATTCTAAACTTCTTTCCACATGTCATAAGGAAATGTTGTATGCAATTTATCCATCTACTTTTGATATAATTTATCACTAAGAACCTCATAACTATCTATCTTATACAAGTAGTAACCTAAAAAAAGGTTATAAATCCAAGTGGCATTGTCATATATTTACATATTACTCTAATGATAATGTCAAAAACCCAATAACAAATAATGTCTTACTCCTAACAATTTCAAGTCTTACTCCTTATCTTTGAGAAAATCATATACTTTATATCATAGTTTTAAAACTCGGCCGTCCAGGCTCGGAACCGGCCGAGTTGACCAAGCCAAAGGGATGGCGGGTCTGACTCGGTGGTTAAACTGGTTCGGAAAATGGTTTGTGACCGAGCCGTACATTGACTCAGCCAGTTTGGTCACAAACCGGCCGACTCGGCCGAGCCCGAGCTAGCTTGGCCAAACAGTTCCCAGCTGGCCATGGGCTCCAAAAACCAAAAAAATCGGACTTCAAATTGGTTTTAAATTTTTTGTTAGGGTTTTGTTAGCTTATCTAACCCCTCCACATCCTATTTAACCTACCCAACCCCTCTCAATAGCTCACATTTATCTCATTGAATTTTCTTGAGCATTTGTGAGGAATTTGTGAAGAGTTGTGGAGTTGGTTTTGGAGCAGCTTTGAGGAGTTTTTTGGGCAAGCTTTGGAGCAGAACAATGTTACCAATGAAATAGGTAACCTCAATGTTACCTAATTTTTGAAGTATCAAGAAAAACACCTGATTTTGAAAAAGTGGCGATACAGATTCAAGACAAAAAATTTTGAGCATGTTTTTGGCACTTTAAGTTTTTTTCATTTTGTTTTTTTTTTTTAATTTTTATGTGATGTTTTTTATGTCGATTTTGAATAGTGGTGGTGTATCATCACCAATGTTTTTTTATAGGATTGATTTTGACACTATATATTTTCTAATGTCTTCTTCTTCTGTGAGATGTTGATTTTTAAGTGCATTTATGTACTTGTGTTTTAAAAATAAAAAATAATTTAAAAAAAAATAAAAACTTGTAATGATATCTTCACTTTTTCACATAGATAAAATATGGAAAAAGGGTCAATATTCTAAATTTTATATTTTCTACATGTTTATGTATTGTTAAATAATTTTTCAATGCACATCAAAAAATTGTCACTAAAAAACCAATATTTTGAATCAAATGACAAAAAAATACAAATTTTCAATATAAATACAATGCAAAAAATACACTTTTACAGACTTTTTGTTGGAAAAAACATGTTAAATAAACTATTTTTTTGGGAGAATCTTAACAAAAAAAAATTAAGAAAATAACATTTTTATTGAATTTTATGTCAAAAAATAATAGCAATCATATGTTTTTTTGCAAAAAAAAGTGTTGTTCTCATAAAATATAAAGTCTAAACATTACAAGTAAAACTGATTAATATTTCTCAAAAATAAGCTTTGTTTGCAAGCATAACTTAAACATCATCAACAATATCAACTAATACATCTTCAACATCATCTAGAACAACATTGATGGCTTCTTCTGGAGCATTTTCTTCTTCATTTTGATTATTGTCATCTTCTAATGGATCTTTCATGTCAGCAAATCTTCCAAAGTGTCCCTTTCCAATCATTCCATATAATGGTGGTTGAGGTTCCTTTGCTTTTTTTGCCACACCTGATTCATTAAAATCTCTTTTCCTCAAACCAACTTCTTGCTTCGCATCTGGAAGGAATTTAAGAGCATTAATTCTTTGTTGAATAAATTTGCATTGCACTGGGTCTTTCTCAATGGCAATGCAATTTCTTCCTTTTAGTAGGCAACATGCTAGTGTTGTACCTAATCATCAAGCACAAAAAAAATAAGTAAAAAAATTAGTATGGAGACATAAAAAGTAAAAAATACAATATTTAAATTTAAATTTGTATAATAAAACTTACCTGAACCTGAGAATAAATCCAAAACCCATTCTCCTTCATTTGAACATAGATCTATAAGATAGTTAATCAATGCTTGTCGTTTTTGATAAATGTTAACTATATCTCCTTTTTCATCTTTATCCTCATATGTTAGTTTTCTTACAACTGCATCATAAACCAATACTTGACTATGACTCTTCCCATCTACTCGATTCATAATAATATGCTTATAGCTATCGTCTTTTGTCCAACATTCAACATAGATGAACTCACAATAATTTATAATAGGCTGATCTTTGGAAGAAACAATAGTTGACTTTTTCCTGTAACATAACATAGTAAAAGTTCAATTAAATTTTACATGAATAAAAAAATTTAGGAGGAATCAAACATACAATTTCAAAATCTTACCATGTAAGTTGCATCCTTGAGTTTTCTTTACCCTTGAAGCTTGTTAATAACATTGGAAATTGTGTGTCTGAATGAAATGTCACAAATTGCCAAAGTGGTGATGTTGTCACTTCTTGAAAACCCGTAACCACTTTACTAAAAGCTTGATAAGTATATGGTTCTCTATCATATTCAATGTCTAGGAAATTGAAACCATGAGGAATATCTGCAATAACTAAGCCATATTCCCTTTTAGGTATTAGTGATGCAATGTCTTCACAGTCACCTTGTATTATTTGATATTGGACACTGTCGAGCCCATTCCAAATGTAATGATTAAGAGTAGGATCAAGTTCAACATTCATAAAAGGCTTCCTTCTCATGTTCTCCATCTTAATTTTTTCAATAAAGCTTTTGAAAGTATCTGGTACTCCATTTCCATCCTTCTTCGACATCTTTAATGACATATATATATATATATATATATATAGAGTTTAAATATGAATAAATTGAATTTATAAATCAACATACCTTATTGAATGCAATATAAAACTCTTTTAGTGTTGATGTAGAACTTGATTTTGGGTATTTGTGTACAACATCATCCCAACTGTCTTCATCAACATTTTAACCATGTGTTCTTTTATTTTCATAAAAATTTTCTGACTGAATAAATCAAGTTAAAAGCGTTAATATACTGAAATGTATAACAAATTCTACCAACATCATTATGTTTTATTTAAAAGAAAATTATAATGAAAGAAAAATAAGAAATAATTCAAGAAACTTACTTTTGAAATTCTGCACACATTTCTTCCATTGATAATTCACCCGACTTCACACGGGCTAATACTGATTTGACTAATTTATCATCCTTCACACCTTACATTGTTCTCCAAGGTGTGATAGTCATATCCTCTGGAAGTTGCTTCATTTCAGGACCCCCCTTACTGTTGGTACATATTATGGGTTTACTCTTTCTAACCTTTTGATTTTTTATGGAAATATTCTCCCACCGATCAAAAATATCATCAATCAAATCCCATACCTCCCCAGTTCTAAATGCCAACTGAAAAATGTTATCTGTGCCTCTGAATAAATTTGTATTCAATTTTCCATCTTTTTCTTTTTTTCATCAATTTGATAACCTGTTTCCATTAAACATTCCTTTCGAAATGTTACACTAACTTGTGTCTTATCCCCACCACATTTTTCTATGAATTCATTATGAATAAATCTGACCCTTTGGATGAAAGTCATTTTCATTTTGTACTCATTATCTGCATTATGATCCCATGCCAATAACTTTGATTCTATTTCTGTTAAGCCAGCGTAAATAATGCATTTCACTATTTGAAAAATATAGTTATTGGGATATTCTGCAATCAATTGTCTCTTAGCCTCTATCAAATGGTTCCCTCCAATTACATAATATTTATAATCAAAACATTTTGTCTTGTCAAATGCTTGTTTGTTGGGAACCTGACATGGATCGACAAGAACCACATAATCCACCATATGCGCATATGGATTGAACCTGAACAATGTTTTCAGATTATGTACATGTAGGTGATGGGCCTTTCTAATTTGATATTGAGATTTTCCTTCATCTGGGCCATAAAATTGGTTAACATTAAGCTCAAATGTTTGGCCACCAAGAATTAATTTATTCTTCCTCAACTCTTGTTGAATAGCATTTTGTTTTGTTTTAATAATGCCATCCTCTAACTCAGCACCTGGTGTTATGATTTATCTGCTTCCATGAGAGCTTTCAATTTGTTCTTCACTGCTGCTCACGACCTTTACAGGTTCACCAATATTTGATTTTCTAGTCTTATTGGATAACATATCAGTTTTTTTATAAACAAGCTCTCCTTCATGAGGTAAAAGAGAGACATCTTTGGCAATTTTTCTTTTTGGTGTCTGATCTTTTTTCTCCTTTTGCACAACAGTTCTAATCTCCTCCTCACTAATTCTATCATAATTTTCTGTTTCATGTTCGACACCTTCAAAAGAAACATGTTTAAGTTTACTAGATTGACCCACCTTAGTGACTCTCGGTTGATCCCCTCTGTACTGTTGCAGTGTCACGAGCTATTGCTCTTTGCTTCAATCTCCTTTCCTCTGCTTTGTCTTTGTGGAAAGTGTTGATCACATCCATAACATTTGGCACCAACATATAAATACCTTCAAACATGTTTGAAAGACTCGGAACAAAATCCTATGAAACAAAATAAAACATGTCAATGATCAATAATTTATAAAAAAATGAATAATCCTTACAATAATGCATAGAGGAAATAAAAATAAGCATACTTACAATGTTATTTGCAATGTTGCTTGATATTTCTTCAGAAAATTTTGAAGATATTTCATCTGTGTCATACTTGACGATTAATAGACGATATCTAACCTTCTCACATTTCTGAGCCTTCCTTGCAAGAACATAAATAGTGTTTGTATTCGGGACCATACATATGTCTCGTACTCTGCCCATCACATCATATGGCTCATTTAAGTCAATCATACCAAAAATCAGATAGATGTGTATATCAGCCTCCGTTTCACTGTCTTCAAGATACCATGAGAAATTAGTTTTATCTATTTCCTTGGCGTTCTTCCAATCAGAAATAAGCTTTAATGAACCTGGTGCCCCCTTGCTTGACTTTTATTAGTGTGTGCAACAATGTCCTTATAACGTCCAATAGTGTCCATAGTGCATCGAGCTGCAGCTGTAGATTTGGGAGTTGTATCCATAGTGCGTCGAGCTGCAGCTGTAGATTTGGGAGCTGCTGCCCTAGGTACAGAAACATTCACAAAAATATTTTTTGATGCCATTTTCCTGATGAATATATATATTAGTTAATGGAAAAATAATGCAGATAAAATAAATTTAATAAACAAAATTTATTTCTAAAACTAAATAGCTTGAAATTAAAGCAGTAAAATTAACTATAAAAATTTTCATTTAAAAACAAAATATTATAAATCATATGTATATATATCTATATAATATGTTTTGAATACATTTTATAAAAAAATTAAAAATGTGTTTAAATTGTATAAAACAATTTAAAAAAAATAAACTATTATTTTCAAACTTCAGTTTTTGTTTAATATTTAAAAAAAAAACAAAAAAATTACTAACTATTTATAACAAATGTTAAAATTATTATTATTATTTTTTAAGGCAATGATTTTATTAAAAAAACTTATAATCTTTTAATATATTTTAAAATTTTAAAATTTAATTTTACATTACATAGCAATTGAATAAAAATAAACAAAACAAAATAAAATAAAAATTTATTTTACTTTACATAGCAATTAAATAAAAAATTATAAACTTAAAATTATAAAAAATTAATATAAAAGTTTATAAATTTATATAATCTTTTAATATATTTGAAAATTACAAATTTCTATTTCACATTACATAGTAATTAAATAAAAATAAACAAAATAAAATAAAAACAATTAAACAAAATAAAAGAAAAAATAAATTTTTTATAATGTTGTTTTAATACTTAAATTAAAAAAAAATAAAAAATGAAAAGAAATTTAAATATTTAAATGTTGAAAACAAATGTTATATTATTATTATTATTATTATTATTATTTTAATTGTATTGTTATATAGTTTTATTTATTTATTTATTTATTTATTGTATTGTTATATTAAAACAAATGTTTTTTTTTTTTTATTTAATTTATTATATTGTATTGTATTTTTTTTAATTATATAATGTTTAAAAACAAAACATAATTGTTATTTAATAATTTTTTTTTTTAATTATATTTGTTATATTTTGATATTTTTAACAATTATTATATAACAATGGCTTTATTATATTATATAATAATTTTTTTATTAATTTTTTAATGTTTTATTAAACAAATTAAAAATAAAAAAATTTAAAAAAAAATTTGTTTTATTAAAACAAATTAAAAAAAATTAAAAATAAAAATAAAAAAAAAAATTAAAAAAAAAAAAATTAAAAAGAAAACAAAACAAAAATGTGGCTCTGTGGCTCGTGCCCGCGGGGCGCTGGAGGCTGGCGGGCGGCGCCATGGGGGATGCCCAGCCAGCCCCAAGGCCCCCATTGGGCGGGCGAGCCGATTGCGGCAGATAGTTCCCGCGGGGCGCCAGAGGTTGGTGGGCGGCGCCACGAGGGCTGCCCAGCCGGCCCCAAGGCCCCCGTTGGGCGGGGGGGCCGATTCCCGGAATCAGCCCCCCCGCCCGCGCCGGAGGCCGGCGGGCGGCGCCACAGGGTTGCCCAGCAGGCCCCAGGGCCCTCGCTGGGCGGGCGGGCCCAATGCATATATATTTTTAATTTTTTTAATTTTGTTTTTTTTTTTTTATAACATAATTAATAAATAATTATTAAAACATTATTTAATAAAAAAAAAAATTGTTAAAAATATCAAAATATAACAAATATATTAAAAAAAAAACAATTTATTAAATAACAATTATGTTTTGTTTTTAAATATTATATAATTAAAAGAAAAAAAATACAATATAATAAATAAATAAATAAACATTTGTTTTAATATAATAATACAATAAATTAAAAAAAAAAAAAACTATATAACAATACAATTAAAAAAAATAAAAAAATATATATGATATATAGCAAAACAATAAAGAAAAAAAAATTGAAGATTTAAAATTAAAAAGAATAAAACTAAGATTTAAAATTAAAAAAAAAAAAATATAAAATCAAAAAATTCTCGAATAAAAACAAAAAAAAAACATTTTAAATAATAAAACCACTGATATATTTATGATAAAAAAAACAAATAAAAAATGTGATAATATTACTATTTTTTTTATGTGCATGGTCATTTTATGGATTTTTCTGTCTAAATGAACTTATAAGTCTTAAAAAAGAAAAAAATTTCTAAATTTTTGTCCTTAAAACCCTAAAAAATTTAGTTCTTTTTGCATTTTCTTCACTAAAAAAATATAAAAAAATTATGGTTTTTGAACCTAAAAACCTTAAAAAATTAGTTTTTGGACACAAAAAACTATAGAAAAACAGATTTTCCCCAAAATCGTCTTTAAATTGACAGAATAGAAGAAAAACTAACCTTTGAAATGCAAAAAACTGCTATCACCAATGCCAACACAACGCCTTCACAAAATTACCAATAGCAACACAACGCCTCCAATGCCAATGCAATGCCTTCACGAAGTTACCAATGTCAATGCAACACCTCCACAAAATTACCAATAGCAACACAACGCCTCCAATGCCAATGCAATGCCTCCACAAAGTTACCAATGCCAACGCAACACCTCCAGAAATTTGCTCTAACAAATACCAGAAAACTTGATGTGATGTGATGAATAGAAACAATCATTTTTATTATATAGCGAATATTGTCTGATTGATTTACTGTTTAACGAATGTGGGATTAAAATTTCAAATTTAAAATATTTACATTTAGTTTATTATAGTTCATAATATAGTTAAAATACTTAATATTTGCATGTAGTTATCATAGTTAATATTTTATTTAATATTTACATGTACTAAATGTTGAATAATTCAAATATAATCTCAGATTAAAAATTAAAATATGAAATACTTACATGTAGTTAATTATAATTAATATTATAGATAAAATAGTTAATATTTGCATTTAGTTATCATAGTTAATATTTACATGTACTCAATGTTTAAAATCATGAAATTAAATTTTAAAATCTAAAATATTTACATGTAGTTAATTATAGTTAATATTATAGTTTAAATAGTTAATATTTACATGTTGTTATTTTTGTAAATATTTACATGTAGTCAATCTTAAACCATTCAAATAAGAAAAATATTTTAGTTTCGAAGGCATGCATGAAAGGAATATTTTTTGGATATTTTGAATAGAAAGTATGGTGAAATATTTGAAGACCAACAGTTTATTAATAAATTTTGAAATAAATTTTAGATGAATATAACATAAGTTTAAAATTTAAAATTTAAAATATTTACATGTAGTCATTATAGTTAATATTTGCATGTAGATATTATAGTAATATTATAGTTAATATTTACATCCAGTCAATGTTAAATCATTGAAATAAAAACATTATTTTAGTTTGGAAGGCATCCATGATAGAAATATTTTGTGGATATTTTGAATATAAATATTGGTAAAATATTTCAACACAAACAATTTATCAAAAAAATGTTAAGTACATTTTTTGACTAATATTTGTATCAAATATTTGAAATGAAAATTTTGGAGGGAAAGTTTTTCGCGAAATTTTTTGGGGGGGAATTTTGAAGGGAAATTTTTTCGTGAATTTTTTTGGAGGGAAATTTTCAATCTTAGCTATATATTGTAAGTGGGAGAGGAATTTGTATCATTCAACCTATTCTTGTTGAAAGCCATGGTTTCTTTTGATAGCGAAGTTTTTCTTCGTACAACATCAACATCTTCGTCACGCAACAGCTCTATTCAAAGTGATGAATATAATGGGAGTTCGTTCACCATGAATAGAGAGTAAAAAAATCGACTTGGTCGTAATCCTAAATATGATGAGAACAAAATTGATGAGGCGCAACAAAATGAAATTTTTGTAAATCGAGCGCCAGTTATACCACTTACTCTTAATCCTAAAGATTATGAAAGCAACAGTGATGAAGGGCATGCTGAAGAATTTCCAGAGTCAAAAGTTTCACTTCGTCCTAATCCCAAGGATTATGAGGACACCATTGATGAAGAGGGAGATGAAGAATATCCACTTAAGCTTAATCCTAAGGATTATGCGAGAACAACAAATGAAGAGGGGAATGAAGAATTTGCGGAGTCAAAATATCTACTCTGTCCTAATCCTGAGGAGTATGCCAACACCACTGATGAAAAGGGGGATGTAAAATTTCCAGAGTCAAAATATCAAATTCATCCTAATCGTAAGGATTATGCGAGCACCACTGATGAAGAGGGGAATGATAATGTTTCAGAGTCAAAACGTCCACTTCGTCCCAATCCTAAGGATTATGCTAGCACCACTGATGAAGAGGGAAATGAAAAATTTATAGCGTCAAAATATCCACTCCGTCCTAATCCTAAGGATTATGCAAGCACCACTGATGAAGAGGGGGACGAAAAAATTCCAGAGTCAAAATTTCCACTTCGTCTTAATCTTAAGGATTATGTCAGCCCCACAGATGAAGAGGGGAATGAAGAATTTGCAGAGTCAAAATATGCACTTCATCCTAATCCTAAGGATTATGTCAGCACCACTGAGGAAGAGGGGAATGAAGAATTTGCAGCGTCAAAATATCCACTTCGTCCTAATCCTAAGGATTATGCCAGCACCATTGATGAAGATGGGGATGAATTTCCAAAGCTAAAATTTTCACTTCATCCTAATCATAATGATTATAATTTAACCACTAATGAAGGGGCGGATGAAGAATTTCCAATAAATATAGATTCAAGGCATTCATTTATTCCTAATCCTAAGGATTATGAGAGCTTCAGTGAGGAAGGGGAGGGGCAGGATGAAGAAATTCTAGTGAATACAAATTCAAAGCTTCCACTTATGCTTAATCCCAAGGATTATGAGAGCACCACTGAGGAAGGGGAGGATGAAGAGTTTCTTGAAAATGATAATTTTAGAGGCATAGATCTGAATATTGCATTTTCTCCAAGTGACCATTTCAAAGACACTCATGGTGATTAAGAATTGAATCCTCCCAGGGAAGAATTTGAAAGCATGGGTCAAGATGGTGAAGAATTTATTTTGAGTCCAGGTTACAAAAGTGCCGATGATTCTTGTGAAATGTTTTCTTCAATTGATGATGGTAAAGAAAATTTTCCAGGCAATGATGTTGATGAATTTCTTAACTATGTTGAGGATGATGATAGTGGGGATAATATTCCTCCTAATGGTGATGAAACTACTTTTACAAAGGATGATGGAATGATGAAGCCGTTGCAATCAAATATTGAAACTAGGAGTAGGAGTAGACCTTTTCATATCAATCCAAAGCATTCCAGTTATACAAGGGCGAGGACAAAATATCTCACGACAAGAAGTTCTGTCGTTTATTTGATTTCAAGTGAATGTTGTCGAAGGGATTTCTTGAAAAATATGGATTTCAACTTTGTTTTGGAGAAAAGGAAAACATATATGTCAATGAATAAAAGCATGCAAAATTCATATTTAGTGGGTTGCATGCAATCTACACTAGCAGGTTATGATTATCATATTGTGAATATATTGCTTTGCAGAAAGGCGTTCAAAATGTTGTATTCAATTGGTAATTGTCATTTGTCAAGAATCCAGGATAGATTGGAAAGGGATCCCACATATTATTTAGAAGCACGTTATAAATGGGAGGTGGGGCCGTTTGCAAATACTGCTAAGACATGGATGAAAGACTTATTTTCAAATCATGGAGAGTGTATGCCAAATAAAGACACAATAAATATTCCAGACAATTTCTCGAGACGAGAAATATTCATGTTATACAAAGATTATGCAGAAGCCGTTGAAGGAATTGGTAATTTTATTATATATTCTTATTTTACAAGGATATGGAAAACTGAATTCAACAATGTTCGTATTCCTAAGAAGACAAGGATGGGGATTTACAGCACATGTGCTTCTCTTAAAGAAAAAATAGATAAATTTCAAGGGGCAGAAAGAGGTATGTGTTCAAAACATTGTTTTTTAAAATTTGATACTTATCAACTATGAAAATATATTTATTCATATGTTTCTTTTATTTTATGTACAGATTCCGTTGTCAAATAACTTCAAGACCATCGCAATCAACAAATAAGTGAAAGGAAAAAGTTGTATAAACATCGAAAGAAGTGTTATGATCATTCAAATAAATATCTGGGATTGATAATTGATGGTATGGACCAAAAGAAAACACTTCTTCCACATTTTGTCCGCATGCCAAAAAAATTACAGGAGGAAAATTTCTTTCAGTTTCACTTGGTTGGTTGTATGGTGTTTAATGAGAAGATGTTTCCAAGAGTTTTCTTCACAACTCTAAATATTCACAATGATGCAAATTTGACCATAACTATAATCCATGATGTGGTTACTCATTGGTCTGGGATTCTTCCTAAAGTTTTGTATTTACAATTAGACAACACAAGTCGTGAGAACAAAAATCAAGTTCTTTTTGGGTATCTAAACATGCTCGTTGAATTGGGGATTTTTAAAAAGATAAAGGTTGGTTTCCTTCTTGTTGGGCATACTCATGATCATATTGATCAAATGTTCAGTCGTTTTTCAATAACATTGAGGAGGAAAGGTTTTGGGAGCCTGCCATCATTAATTGAATGTATTAAGAAATCGTACATTCCAGAGCCTGTTTTTCATGTGTTGGAAGAAACTATTGACATGTGAAGGTTTATTTTTGGATCGCATGGTGAGGAGAAATGCATTGAACAACTTAACGACATTAGCTTTCAGCATCAATTTCGTCTCAAAAAAATTGATGGGATAACACTTATATGGGGCAAGAAGTATTCAACTGTTGAAGAATGGGGACCATCATTAGGTTTAGAATTTTCAAAGTTCATTCCAGAGCATCCAATATTTTCATCAAAGATATTGTTATTACAGTCAATTGTTGAACTCCATAATGCACGAAGGCAGAAGAGAGACATAAATTATTCTGAATGTCTAGAGGAAATTAAAAGATGTATTAGAGATACATATGAGTACTTCGATGTTGCTGATTCAGTTTGGTGGGAGTCTTTTTTCAGTAATCAAAGTGATATGATTTCAAGATCAATAAATGGGGATACGCTTTTGAAGACTCCTTTCTTTTGGCCACAAAATATGCCAAATGAACATGAACATCAGGAAACACACAATGTTGAACAACAACAGCCTCAAGCTATTATTAATTCCCCACAGGTAGAGGAAAGAAAAATCTATATTGGTTCTATAAGATCACATGCACAATGTGAAGCCATGGAAGACCTTTACAGGGGTTCTGTGCAGGATCTTAAGAAGGGTTGCATGATAACAGTGTTAGCAGATGAAGATCCACTAGGCTATCTATTCTGGATTGCCAAGGTTATAAAGGTCATTAATGAAAATAAAGAGATTACAACTGTTGATGTACATTGGTATGCCACAAATACCCACCCTTTCAATGGTGTGTACAAGCCAGAGATGGTAGTGGAAAAAAGAATTGGCAGAAAGAGAAAAAGAAAGGGCACAAATATAAATCGTCACCGCATAGATGTCTTAAAATTGGAGGATGTTGACATACTTGTGTATGAATTCAATTTGACAAAGAGAGGAACTCTTCGGTTGCAGACCATAAATATTTTGAAGAAATTTCTACCAGAACAATTACTGTTGAGATGAGACTCTGCAGAATGTAGACGTAGATCTACAAGACTTTTGAACTCTGAAATGGTGGGCATGCATGTTGACTCAGATGGAGCACTATTTGATGAAAGAGAAGAATATGGATCATCTTCATCTGCATCGAGCCATTCATCTGAAGATGTAGATTATGATGGTGTGCCAGAACCTATGGTTGATTTTGAATAACTATTTAAGACACTTTTATGTAATTGATGTTTGCATGGTAACTTGAAATAATTTTTTTGACTTCCATCTCATTTTTCATGAATTTATGAGACATTTCTATGTTTGTTGGACTATATGTTTTAATTATGAAGAATTCATCTCTTTAGAATATCGACAATGCAACAATGAATTACAAAAATAATTTATGTTATATTCAATGTACCAATGTTGATATTTTAATTATAAGTAAAATAAAAAATAGAAACTAATGTTGAATTTTTAGATTATGCAGTGATATTACCATGATATTATGTATTGTTACCATTTGGTATAAGATACTTTTAAAATTTTTAATAATTATATGCGTCATTGAAAGGGAACACTTTGTTTTGATGCTTGATTTTTAGGTTTTGGTTGAAATTACATTTAAATTTGTCTTATGCTAAGATTTGAAAAAAGATAAGTTTTTATCCTTTAAAATTAAAATTACTCTTACATGTTTATGTTCAATGATAATTTTTTCATTTACTTGTTCATTTTTTTAAATTGTTAAGTCTTATAATTTCTCCATAATTTCATTGTTCAAGTATGTTGAACACTTAAGATTGAAAAACTTTAGATTTACAACTTGTCATTAAGGTTTTTATGTGCTACCAAATTTTATCTTTAATGTTATGGTTGACAATAATTACAATTTTGGAGTTGTTTAGAGTCAAGATATTTTATGTTTAACAACATGGATGAAAATTGTTCGAAATGATAAGCCCTTCAGACATGTATTTGTTTATCTTTAACATCATCTATCAAAATGTTAGAAATTTACGATTTTAAAAAATGTCCTAATATGTTGTCTTTAATTCCATTGTCACAAGTGTCAAAATTATGACACAATTTTTTTTTTTGTTTTTGTTATTCCAGCATCAACTGGTTTTGTTTTGAGGGTGTTTTTTCAATCCTTTTTTCAAGAAACAATTTTGTTTTTAGCATAATTTTATAAAATGTTGAAATTTGACCTTCAAAAAAAACCAAGTGCGTTCTGGAATACACTTCTTTTGTTTTTGGGGTGTTTTTTCATGTTTTTTGAGTCTTTGGGTTGTAGTTCATGTTGAGGATCACACTATTTTACCTGGGTGAACAATGTCAAAGAAGGAGGAGCTTATTGGGCAAGCTTTGGAGTAGCATTGAGAAGTTGGTTTGTTGGAGCTGCATTGAGGAGGCTAGAGGCTAGAGGTATTTATTTTTTCTCTTCTAAAATCTGCCTTTGCTTGTTTTATTTATTTTTCAAATATGAAAATGGTAAACATAGTTTTTGGTGAAATAAATGAACATAGAATGAATAGTTTTTTTTTTTTTTTTTTCATTTTCAAATTTAAACCTTTTCTTTCCAAGTCAAAAATTCAGTCCAAAATGGCCCCTAGAGTGAAAGATGCTACTTGGGCATATGCTGAGATGGTTGATGATCAAATGTATTGCAAATTTTGTAAGAGAAAAATTAAGGGGGATGGAGGGGGCATTCATAAACTGAAACTACATTTGGCTGGTCTTATAGGCAAAATTACTCCATGTGAAGCACTGAACATTGGGGAAATTAGGAAGGAGTTGAAAGAGCAATTTCAGAAGTTTGAGGAAGAAAAAATTAGGCAAAAAGAAATACAGGTTGAAATTGGGAGGAAGAGAGATCTACAACAGATGATGGCTGCCAACCCAAGTTTTTATTATGAGGGTTCTTCACCTATCCCTTGCATTGATGCACCAAACCCCTTTCACTATGTTCCTCCCTCTATGGAGTCTATTTCTGAAAAGGGTAAGGGTGCAATGAGAAATAATGGTACTATCAAAAGTTTTTTCATGCCCTCTTCTCCCTCTGATAGTGCACATGGTCCTAGTCCTCCAAGTAGACGTCAAGTGCATCCCACTTTAGATGCTCATTGGAAAAAATAATTGAGAGATATTTCTTGTGATTACATTGCTAGATGGTGGTATGATGTTGATATTCCCTTAAATGCTGCTCATTCACCATATTATGAACCTACTTTTGATGCCATATATGCTGTTGGAAAGGGATTCAAAGGCCCTACTATGCATGAGTTAAGAGGATCTCTTTTGCAAAAAGAGATTATGTCCATTGATGATTATTTGAAAGAGTTAAAAAACTCAAGGGCACATATAGGATGTACCATCAAGTCAGATGGATGGACTGATCCAAGGAACCGTACCATCATAAAATTTCTTGTCTTTTG
Organism: Pinus albicaulis; assembly: GCA_034641835.2. Classification (NCBI taxonomy): domain Eukaryota; kingdom Viridiplantae; phylum Streptophyta; class Pinopsida; order Pinales; family Pinaceae; genus Pinus; species Pinus albicaulis. The sequence continues at coordinate 351,725,539 of CM076580.1, forward strand.
CCCACGAGGAACCATGTTTCTAAAATCAGTTGATGAATTTGATAGGGTGAAAGATGCACATTTTTTGTTTCATCTTTTGGATGAGGTTGTTGAAGAGGTGGGGGTAGAAAATGTTGTTCAAATCATCACAGATAATGCCTCTAACTATGCACTTGCTGGTAAATTGTTAGAGGAAAAACACCCTACCATATTTTGGACCCCATGTGCTGCATATTGCATAGACCTCATGCTTGAGGATATTGGCAAAATAGACTAGATCAAGAACACTATAGAGCATACCAAAAGAATTACAAAATATATTTACAATCACTGATGGATTCTGAATCTGATGAGGAAAAACACTGGAGGCAAGGAAATTATTAGGCCTACCATCACTAGATTTGCAATACATTTTTTGACTTTGCAATCTATGCTTGCCCAACATACAAACTTGAAAGAGTTGTTTTCTAGTGATGAATGGAATGAATTTCAGTGGGCTCGCAAACATGATGGAAAATATGTGAAAATTAAAGTCAGTGAAGAAATATTTTGGAAAAAGGCTGCAGAGATTGTGAAACTTGCTGAGCCACTGGTTAAGGTGTTGCACTTGGTGGATGGGGGGAGATTGGCTATGGGCTTCATTTATGAGGATATGGATCAAGCAAAGGAGAAAATAAGGGTAGCATACAAGGACAAAGTGGGTAAGTATGGGCCCATTTGGGAAATCATTGATTAGAGATGGAACAATCAACTTCATCACCCTATACATGAAGTTGGGTATTTTCTGAACCCAAGGTATCATTATAAAGCTCAGGAAGGAAGAGCTTTGAATGGGAGGTTAGAGATGGATTGATTGACTGCATTGATTGCATGATCCCCACAGAGAGTGAGCAGTTGAAGATACACAATCAGATCACTCTGTTTAGCTAAGCCACATGTACCTTTAGCAAGAACCTTGCAAGGATTGAAAGGGAATCAGGTGAGCCAGGTAAACAAATAATTTCAATTTTCAAATTCATATTTTATTATATTGTATAATTGTTTATAATTTCAATTTCAAAGTTGGATATAAATTGTTGAGCTAACTGAAACTCATTTTTTGCAGCACAATGGTGGGAGGCATTTGATAGCCATTATCCTGAATTGCAGAGTTTTACAATCCACATTTTGAGTCAAACTTGCAGTGCTTCTGGGTGTGAGCGCAATTGGTATGTCTTTGATAGGATTCACGCAAAGAAGAGAAACCATTTGGAGCAAAAATGGTTAAATGATCTAGTGTATGTCTGGTACAACTTCCGACTAAGATGCAACCAATTGCTGAACAAAAGACCTAATTCAGATCCCATTATGTTGGAGGATATTGATCCAACATCAGATTGGGTAGTGGAGACCTGTCCACTAGAGTTTGACTTTGATGAGGATATTGGTGTGGGGATGGACTGCGATACACAGGTAGAGCCAGATGCTATGCTCAATGTAGATCCACTAGTAGCATACCCAGTGTCAAGCCCTCCAGTTGCAGGCACAGGCACTTCCTCTACTCAGCCGCGACGGAGGCACATAACTCGTCTATCTCAGGGTGGTAGGGCTATAGTTCCAGTTGAGGATGTTGATTCAGAGGAGGAGCGAGCGGTTTCCCCCTCTCGTTCAAAGTTTGAGGAAGAGGACATTGGCTTGTCAGATGTCTAGCTGCTAGCAGTAGTGATTATTCATGTTTTGTTGTGGAGGCCATTTAGAACCTCCTTGTTTATGTTTTTTGTTTTGATCTCTATCTCATCATCATGTATTGGATAGTGCACTGGGTGCAATTTTGATATAATGGATATATTCATGAGCCTACTTTGATCATATGTTGTCTTTTGTCTATATTGTAATGCTTTGTGTTTGGAAACATGAATAAAAATCTTTAAAATTATGTTTTTTTACAAAAAAATTAATATTTAATATATTTTTTACAAAAATCGAGTCATTGAAACTGAACCGGCCAAATCGAAACCGAGTTGGAGTTGGAGTCAGAGTTGGAGCCAACCCTAGGCCGAATCAAAACTCAAGTCCAATTTTTAAAACACTGCTTTGTATTAATATAAAATTTTAATCATATATGTAAACGCAAAAACCAATGCCATTTAATCTAAAATAATTTAACTCACACAAAATAACCCTCAATGATACTTAAAGTTAAATTTTATAAAAAAATTGTCAATAAATATAATTTTAATCTTTGATTATGTTACTAAAAACAATACCGTAAATAAAACCCATCCTGGAATGAGTCATGATCGTATGATATATATTACCGCAATTGAAAACCTATCCTGAATTTCTGGCATAATATTTGTCGTCCCATATAGCGTTAACTTTTCCATGGTTTATGTTGTATGGGTACGTACTTAAAAATTTTCATGTGTTAAAGTTTATTGAGATGTACTAAAAGCGGGTGAATAATGAATGCTCACATCCAAGTCAATTCAGAAGAGAATTAGTAATTTGAAATCAATAATATTTCCAAGAATAATTGACAAATCGTCTGAATGAACATGTAGATACATATTGTGTATACATATCTCAACAATATGTATATTTCTCACTGCATTTGCATAGCTACAATGCAGTGAAAAGTTGAGTTGCATGGTTTTAACATCACATTATTTCACAGAGGGAGTGCACATATTGCTATTATAAGGGAAATTTTAGGTGCATTCGGGGTTCTGTGTGGTTTCTTCCAACTCCTGTAAAATGATGCTGATTGACAAGACCAGGACATGCAGGGAATCACGGATCTTAATTATTGAATGGTAAGAAGCGTGTCTGAAGGTAATATCTATTAAGAAAGACTTTTGAAATTTTCCTTTGGAGATAGTGCCTCTCAAATTTTACTTGAATGATAAAAAACCAATAAAAAACAACAAAAAATTCACCAAAATCCCTGGCAACCTGAAAAGGGTTATAATTTCAAGTTGCATTGTCGTTGATTTACATATTGGAATGAAAGGCCAGAATGTTGATGTCAAGAACCCAATAAAAAATAACAAAGAATTTACCAAAATATTTCAAGTTGTAATCTGCCATTATATTTAATTTCATTTGGTGTACAAAACAATCCATATTGGCCATGGCATATCTATATACTTAGATAAAATTCAACCCCAATATTTCAAGTTTCTATCTGCCATTATATCTAATTTCATTTGGTGTACAAAGGAATCCATATCGGCCATGGCATATCTATATACATACATAAAATACAACCCCACGCAACATTTGGAGGAAGAGAAAAAAATCAAAATAAATCGAAAGAGAAAAGAATATAAAAATGCATAATTTATGTATATAACATACCGTTGTGATTTGTCCGATGGCAACATCTTAACAAACCTCCATTACACACCTGAAACTGAGTGGAGTTATTATACATAAAGCAAAGGTATTCAATAAGCTCAAAAACCAAAATTTCTCTAAATAACTCCCCCATAAACACCCGCACAGATGACCCACTAGCTTTCCCCAGATATGGCTGTAACTATAAATCTCCTTCGAATACATTGAAGAGGAGCTCACAAGAACGCGCTTCTAGTACCTGGTGCTTAGGATGCCAACACGGGTGTGCGAGAGGCCGAGATTATCAATAATTTGAGGATGAAAATGAAATAGAGTGAAATAAAGAGCCATCACATCTATATTGAAAAACTTGTTGTAGGAATTCAAGAAGCAAATTTGAAGAAGAAGTAACATTTAATGTGTTGCTGGTTATTTATGGCGTGCATCATTCTTTCATTCATGCTAGTGTGACTTTTCAAAAGTAATGGAATTTTACATGTTTGTCACATGCCTGGAATTTCAAATCTCTTATGGCCCTCAAATGAAAATTTCATGACGTTTTTGTATTTTTTATGCTTTTTATTTTACTTTTTAGAAAAATTTGTGGGTGTCATTTTAATTTTTATTTTCGTTTTGATAATTTTTAATAAATAATTTATGTTCAATTTAAGATTTTTGTGATCGATAATGTAGATAAAAGAATTTATTTAAAATACACTTGTTAGTAAAAGCGCACTTTTTTTTTTAACCATTCAATTTGAAGGATTGGATGAATATATGACTATCCAAATGAAATTAAGACCAACTCTTCAAATTTAAATCTCTTATATAAAACATCCAAGAACACTCAATATTTTTTAAATTTTACAATTAAAAATTATCTAAAACATTTCAGAGCACTCAATATTTTTTAGATTTTACAGAAGAAAATTAAAATTTCAAGATATCTACCCTAAAAAAAATCAACATTAACCTTTTAATAAAATCACATCACACTAAATAAATAATAAATAACAGTAACATAAATATATTTTATTTCTATAATCCTTTAATAAAGAAAGTTCCATCTACACATCTACACAAAAAATTTACCTTAAATTTTATTTAAATGACCATATATCTAACCATTAGTCAAGAAGAACCAGAATTTTATCCAGATAAAATACCAACATTATCACATAGAGCACCATTTAAGAAGAAGAAGAACAGGTTAAGAGGAAGAATCCCAATTTTATCCAAGTAAAATACCAACATTACCACATAAAACAATCTTTAGTTTAGGGAAGAGTCTGGTTGTAATCAATAGATATCTTATTTTATGAATGGTATAGATAATGTTTGAACAATCTTTAGTTTAGGGAAGAGTCTGGTTGTAATCAATAGATATCTTATTTTATGAATGGTATAGATAATGTTTGAACAAAACTAGAAATTACTCATTTTTTGGTTAGTCTATCAGTTGTGGTATTTAAATGTGAAAAACCTATTAATTTCACTTTCTTTTTCTTTATACTAATTTCTATTGTTCAAGAATATATGTTCATTGTCGATAATTTTCCTAAAAGAAAAGAGGTTTTATTGATCATATTTCAAGAATTCTCACTGCTACCATACCTATGAAGTTCATCTTCACCACTTTCATTCCTTTTAAAATAAACTTACAACCAAGAATAAATGGCGATAAGGTAGCCTCTTTCACTAAGCAGAAATGCCTACAGTATATTTTCAATCCAAAATTTACGAGAAAGAGTAGATTTCTCACCCTTTATACGTCTTTCCACCAAAACCTTTTATTTCTGCAACCTCAGAGAGAGCATTCCTCCATTTTTCAATAATGCTCGAGGCATATTGGGGTCAACCACCAGATGTTTTCTTCTCTTCGAGCACAAAAGGAGATCAAGCGTAGACTCCATTTTTACCCTGCGTCGAGTGAAGCTAACCAGGAGAGAAATGAACAAAATCTATTGGAATCGTTGTTATTGGTGCCATGGGAGGTGAATGCGGTGAATGCGGTTTTCCACTGGATACACAATTGCAAAGGAGTAGGATTAGGATTGAAGATGTGTTGCAGAGATTGGGATTGCGCGTTCAACCTCAGTATTTTCGTCCTCATCTGCTGATGACCTTAGATATTCAATGGATCTATCAGCCGCACTTTGTTACTCACTTGATGTCTAATATTTTGATAATACGACAATCGATTGAAAAAACAAGAAGGGAGATCTCGCTGATTTCTGATATTCGCATTTCGTTGAAGAAACCGAAACAATGATATATAGTTCCTTTTTCTGATAGTGATCTCGGATGAATTTTGGGCATTGAGAGGCATCGAGTTTCTCCAATCGTCTCAAACGTTCAACGCTGGGAAGAACAGAAGCAATTTTGAAGAGACTTGGAGTCTTCTTTACTTGGTAAGCTACGCCTCCTATTTTGGTATGTTTGGCTTTGGATCCTGGTAAGGTGGCAGAATACCACTATTAGGTATGTGTTGGCTAAGACTCACAGTCGGCGAATGAAGCATTATAGTTAGTTTTAACATGCAAGTAGGGTTGACATACACATACACTGGAGTGAATGAGTAAAAGTATCATATGGTAGGATGGTTGGAAGATTCACGTTTGCTCATTATGTCTGAGAATGCTACCTGATAGTATTGAAATATGTATGATAGTTCTCTTTATGTGTATCTCTATTAAGTTGTTAGTGGCTTTATACAACACTGGCTGTAAAACAAATGTTAAGCCATGAAGATAGTGGAAACTCACAAGTATCATCGAGTGAATCAAGCTCACAATTTGGTTCAAGGTCCTCCAAGTGGGTATTACTATGGCGTAAGTGGGTGGAGTCCTTCATAGTTTCTAGACCCTGCAAAAAATTTGGCTTTAGGTTATGCACAAGGTGGTGGAAGTGCCCGGGATGTTTATGTTGCTGTTGTTGTCACCTTTGAACCTCTTTCTGAAAGACCTGGTTATTCCGGGGGACTTACCTGCCATTTTTTCCAACCGTATTTCTCCTCAACGGAAAATTTTAATTGGGCCATTCGAGTTGGGGTTGATGTGCGAGTACACATTTGTTGATCGTGTCAGGTTGGGATCTAAAGGTGCAACTGAGGATCTGGAAAACATCGTATATCAAGGCTACATATAGTATTGTTTTTTTTATATCCGGGTGAAGGACACCATTTATGGAGAATCAGAGGATGAGAGTATTATATTCCATTTGTGTCTGACAGTTGAAGCTGGCGGTGTTTTGCAGTAAAGGCTATTAATTGTTTAGTGTATTAAGGCATCACTTACGATTGATAGTATTAATGCAAACGACGATTTCCATTTAAGGACTGTCTTTCAAAGCAGGTTTTATAATTCTTGAGCATCGGGCAGGACAAAAAACAAGAATGTGCTCTATCATACACGATCCCGAGGGATGCGGGTGGTTGGAATAATCAGGAATTAATGCTCCATATAGTAATGTCTCTTTATACTCAGGTGACAGACGCCATTTATGGAGTATCGTAGGACAATATTATTATAATCCTTTCGCACCTGACAATTTTTGCTGGTGGTGCGTCATATCGGGCGGGAATTATATTCCCTTTGCATCTGGAAAAGGAATACTTTCTTTTTGATTGAAGCATTGACAGGTGTCTCAAATATTTGACATTGGGAAGAAATAGCTTCTATTCTTAAGAATATCCTATTGATATGTGGGTTCGATTCTGGCTGCTGTCACCATGTCTAAAGGGCGGGATGTTCTATCATCCGACACGTCTGCTCAAGAGGCTATGATTGCTGCCGTCGTGGCTATGGAACACAACTGGCAGAAGGAATTTGAAAAGAATGCTTGTTTGATTGCACAGTCCTCATTTGCCCCTGCGGACTTCAAGGAGGAAAGATGGGGTTCTCATCGTAATTTCCATAAAGTTGGTAACAAAGGTGCTAACTGAAGAAGGGGACGCAAACAAAGACAAATACAAATCTCATGTTATAAGCCTACTATGAATTTCAAATAGGTGGTTTTGGAGTATGGTGACCTATGGGGTAGGGTTACTAGCCTGCGGAAAAGTGCCCTCATTGGATGTTGGTTATTCTCTGATGGTAGTGAAATAGATATGATGGTGTGGGCTAAAGATGTATGGAGTCCTCTGGTGGGCTATACTCTAAAGGTGAGTCTACTGTTAAACAATTGGTATATAATTCATTTTATGCATGAGGACGACGTTGCAAAGATTGTGAACAAGCTGCGGGTTCGGGGGAGGAGCTTCCTGCAACTTCTTCCATGGTACCTGTGGTTTAATCCAATCATGGAGGCCCCCAAAAACAATACTGTTTGGGTCAAGCTTCCAGGTTTGCCCCTCGAATTTTGGATGATTAATGCATTAAGGGAAATTGGAAATTCTATAGGTTGTACGAAGTATATTGATCCAATTATTTTGGGTCCATGTGACAAACGAATTGCATGGATATTGGTAGAGGTTAGTTACTCTGGCGGTTTGCCTGAGAATGTTGATCTGGTGTGGGGTCTTCGTAGACACTGCCAAAGGGTCGATTGTTGGGGTGTTTCCTTTTGTTGTCTGATATGCCATTGCACTGGTCATTTGAAAGCAAGTTGTCCGATGCGGCACAAATTCGGTGGGTTGGAGAAGAAGAACATCCATGGCACTGGAAACAAAGATATATCATCTGACCGTTAGGTGAAGCCCCTAACAGGTAAATCTAACCCATCATCCTCGGATGTTGATTCATATATTTCTGCTAGTGCACACAGTGGGAAGTCTGTTCCTAGGGGGAAGGAGTTAGCACATTTGGCTAAGGAGGATCCTCCATTGATTGACGAGGTACCTCTAGTCACCTCTGGATCGGATGACAATCGGGAGGTACCTACTAGTAACAAGGAGGCTATTTTGGGATCGGGACCATATGGGGATTTCAATGTTGCCTTAGCTAAAAATCGAAGGATAACCGTATAACCCTTGATGTTGAAGATTGGGGCGGACAAAGGGTAGGATCTGGGTCAAATTTATCCTTTATATCTGTGTCACCTATCAAACCCTCCTTACCACGCTCTGCTACATCCATGGCCACACCTTACCCTCCTCCTTCATGCTCCCCTGTTGAGCCTTTGAATATTTCTCCTTCCATGCCTCCTCTTGAGTGGGCCTCTCCCTCGCCTTCACCCTCTCACTCACAAGAAAATGAATTTCGGAATTGCAATGATTCCGTAAAAAACACGGTGGGCTGTGACATTGATTCCTTTATTGGAAATCCCCTTCTTGATCTGGCTACTCTCACTATTTTCGAAAAAATTTCGAAGGATGGGGAAGTTGTCATATCTCCTATATCGGGTGAGAACATTACTGTGAGGAAAAAAACTAAGTCGGGGTCTAGACATTTCCGTGGTAGATTGAAAACAAAATATCTCTTCCGAAATGAACTCTTGAACCTTACTGATGTGCCGATATTTTCTCCAGAGGAACTTAGGGTGCTTAGAGCAAGCAACCCTCTGTCTGGCCCAAAATTACTCTCATCATATCCTTGAATATACGGGGTATAAGCGACCCCGCTAAAATATTGTGCCTGAGAGAAATGCTGCGGGAAAAGAAACCAGAGATTGTACTTGTGCAGGAGACATTATGTAAAAGGGAAAAGGCTATCAGGACTGTATTGGCTATTTTCCCGGGATGGAATGCGGCTGGTGTACATGCAGATGGACATGCTGGCAGTTTTCTGGCTTTTTGGAACCCCTCCTTTGCCAAATTTCGGGCATACAGTTTCATTGGAGGAATTTTAATGTCTGGAAGTATTAGGGGTCTCAAAGGCAGTTTTAATATTATTAATCTTTATGCTCCGTGCCATGATAGAGCGCATTTCTGGGGCCGTATTAACCGATCGGGCATTCTTGGTATGGACAATCTCATGGTCATTGATGACTATAATGCCACCCTCCGATCAGATGAGTCATGGGGGACTAGGGCTCGTTGGGACCCAATGGCGAGTCAAATTAGATTGATATTGTAGGTGGCTGGGCTCAGGGATATCAAACCCTCCTCGGTAGTACCCACATAGACAAACCTCTGGGTGGATGGGGAATACATTGGAAAAAGGCTTGACAGAGCGATGGTAAGCGAATCCATTTTGCAATCTTTGGGACAGATTAAATCAGGGGTTATGGCCTCAGGGATATCTGACCATATTCCCATAACCCTTTCTTGGAGGGCGGAATTTGTGTATAGGACAATACCTTTTAAATTCAATTAGGCTTGGCTGACAGACCTTGATTTCAATATGCTTGTTCGGAAGTGTTGGAGCGAAATTCTTCTGTATTGGGTACCTTTGGGTGGGAAAGTTTCCAGAAAAAGATGCAGAAAGTTAAAAAGATGATAAAAAAATGGGAGATTCAAAAGAAAGAGGAATTGCGTTCTAAACTGAAGGCCATTAATGGAAAGCTTCTCAATCTTTATGCGCAGTTGGGGTCCGTGATCCCTGATAAAGAGACTTATAATCATATTGAACTCCTTCAGAAGAGAAAGCTGGAGACCTTGAGAATTGAAGAATTAACCTGGAAATTGAAAAGCAGGAATAACTGGTTGAAGGAGGGCGACTTGAATACAAAATTTTTCCACAAATGTGCAAATGATAGAAGGAATAAGAATACTATATGGCATATATAGAAAGCGGATGGAAGTATTGTGTCTTCTACTCAGGAAATCCTGCTAGAAGCTTTTAATCATTTCTCATCCTTCTATAATGAGGACTCGGGGTCTGATCCTGATTTTCAGCAATGGGTATTACAACATACTCATTACAGGTTTGATGATGAGGCCATCAATGCTTTATGGGCTGCTGTCACTAAGGAAGAAGTGATTACGACTCTAAAATCATTTTCCAATGATAAATGCCCTGGTTCAGACGGATGGCCTGAAAAGTTCTATATTCAATTTATTGATATAATGGTAGCTGAAATCACAACAATTGTGGAACAGGGTCGGATCCTGGGACACATTCCCTCCAACATGAATTCCACCTTTTTGGCTTTGATTCCCAAAACCTTTGAACCCTTAGCCTTCAAATATTTCAGGCCAATAGCATTATGCAATGTCATCTATAATATTTCTTCTAAAATCATAGCTAACAGAATCAAACCGACCATCTCTAAATCTGTTTCGCCCAAAAAATATGGTTTTTTAAAAGGGAAATCCATTCATGATGCTATTGCGATTGCACAGGAAGTGTTTCACTCTATGAATTCTGGTAAAAAGGAGGGCCTTATTCTAAAGATCGATCTCCTTAAAGTATATGATCGTGTTGACTGGTCTTACATCCATCTAATGCTGCTAAAGGTTGGTGTTCCTATTGGACCTATCTGTTGGATTATGGGTTGCATCTCATTAGTCCGATATGCTGTCTTGGTTAATGGTATACCCACTTCTTTCTTCGGGGCTGGTCGTGGCTTGAGACAGGGTTGTGCGTTGTTGCCCCTGATATTCATTATGGTTATGGATGGCTTCAGTTGTCTTATGAAGATGGCTTCTCATGCGGGGTTCATTGCCGATTTCTCCTTTTTGAATACTGTAAGTGTATCCCACTCCTTGTTCGTTGATGATATGCTTATATTTGGAAGGCTTGTTAGAAACCACTGGTTCTATGTCCATTTTATTTTCATACAATATTTTTCTGCCACTAGTTTATGTGTAAACAAGGATAAATCCTTTCTTATGTTTGAATATGGGGATGTGGGGGAAATTTCATTCATTGCTGAATTTTTGGGAGTACAAATTAGACCAGCTACTGAAGGTTTTCTATATATGGGGTATAAGATTAAGCCTTGTGGTTATAAGGTGAAAGACTGGTTCTGGCTTGTGGAAAAATTCAAATATAAAATATCAAAGTGGACTCATAGATGGTTGACTCTGGGGGGCCGGTTCATTATGATACAGGCGGTCTTGAATCAGCTCATTGTATATTGGGGGCATCTTTTTTACCTTCCGGAAAAAATCATCTTACAGATCAACTCTATTATTTCTCGTTTCCTATGGGGCGGGCCAAATCTGGAGAAGAAGTATCACCTGTGTAAACTTGATACTCTTTTTTGTCCAAAATATTTGGGTGGTTGGGGTATTATAAACACCTGGGCTTTTAATTCGGCCTTACTTACTAAATCTCTATGGTGTGCGATCAATCTTAGAGGTATTTGGTCTGATATAATTTCCTGCAAATATCTTTCGGGGGACACGATGTGTCTAATATACTGCAATCAACTCAGGACCCTTCGCTTCTTGTCTATTGTATGGGTTGGCTTTATGAAGATTCAAAATATTTTGGTGGATGGGTTAGCCTGGAGGTTCAGAAACGGTCACTCGATCCTCCTGCATGGAGACAAAATCTGTGCAATGACTGAGGTGCATACTTTTTCTGCTCCAATGCTTCACCGGTTGTCTCAGAGGGGGATTTATTATTTTTCGTAGGTGATCCTTTATTGGAACCATAGTGCGCCGATCATTAAATAAGCCACACAAATGGGGCTCTCAGGGTGGGATGCCAAGGAATGGTAAATGTTAAATATTAAGGTTCAGATGGCTAGTTTATGTCTCTCAAATGTTGGGGATAAAATTGTTTGGGGTGGTAAGTTGAAGAAAGAGGATCCGATGGTGAAAAGCATCTATTTCAACATCAACATAATTGCCAATCTAGAGCTGTCTGCCTCCGAGTTTGAGAAGTTTTGGAACAGGAATATCCCTACTAAAATCCTTCTATTTGGATGGTTGGTATGGAGAAGAAAGATACTCACGTGGGATGGCCTTAACAAGAGAGGTGTAGCTGGTCTGGGATGGTGTGTTTTCTGTCATCAAAATGGTGAATCGATCAAACACTTATTCTTTTCTTGCCCCATGATCATAAATATTTGGAATATTTTTGCCCCTTATAATCTTCGGGAGTCATGGAAACCTGTTAATTTTATGGAGGCAACAAACAGGTGGGATAATTTGAAAGGGAAGTTTCAATCTTTGCCTTTTTTCTTTATTTGGGAGATATGGCTGTTTAGGAACCAATCTATATTTGGGAGTATGCCTTTTAATGTTGGTCGCATTTACAGTGGTATTATGCGATGGATTGATGATAGAGTGATTCAAAATGACACAATTGTTGATGGGTCTAGAAGGATCAGACCTCACCCTATCTCACTTCCTGCAGTTTTCTTTGATGGAGCTCGTGTAAACGGGGTGATGGGCTATTGACGCAGTGGAAACAATGGGTTTTAGATACAATTTGAATGGATCTTTACAACCCAATAATATCCCTTGTTTATATCGGAATCAAAAACCTTTGAATAGGCGTAAAAACATTTGTTTTCTCTTTCGGGTCCCAATATAACCTTTAAACCATTCCAAACAGTATTTGAACGCCTTTTCCAGTGATTTTGTGCGTATTAATACAAACCCAGATCTAGCCGATCTAACGGCTCAGATTAATTCGCAATATTGGCAGTCGCAATGCGCTCTCCAACCGTCGGCAGCTTCCACAGTTCCGATGCGATGTTAATCGGAGATCACAAGTCGCAGTGATTGGATGTCACAACCGTCGGCAACTTCCACAGTTTTGATGCGATGCTAATCTGAGATCGCAAGTCCTAGTGATTGGATGTCACTTCCCATAGGTGTTGCGATATCCACCGGACCCGACATCATTTCAAAACAATTTTTGTGAACCTTCGCGTACGCACTCCTTGGTAACTGGATGCGATTTTTGAACATTCTCTCTGGCCCGATGCGATGGGTTATACGGACTCGACGAATTCCAAAATCAATATATATATTATTTCAAATCTGCTCAAAGGTTTCACTAAGTGGTTTGCGCCAATTCTCTGTGTTAATGACTTTTCCAGCTCGCAAATTCAAACTATGCTAGGTTTGCCTTAATCACGGGAATTATTACAATTAAAAAAAAAAAACACACACACAGGCCACCATCATTTCGAGAAATTACGCAAAGAATACCAATATTCAAGCTTCACGGGCTCGTTATACAAAGAGGCACACAACATTTATTTTATTCATAGCAAACAGAAGAACAGAGTTTCGCTTTAGGCCAAATTACACAAGGAAATGACCTCTGTCAAACAAAAACACAGTCCAAACCCTCACTCTCACTCTCACTCCACTCCAAGTCTCACCAAAATCCCTCGCTCCTCACACTTTTTCCTCCCTTTATTACTCGAATAATTACCCTATCCATATCTAACGACAATTTTCTATTTCTTTTTAGAGATCTAACAGCAATCTTCTATTTCATAGCTTCTCATGCACACCTATACTAACAACTCTTATCTCTAAATTTAAAATAAGACAATCTCTCACTTATTACAATAATAAATTATAACAAACTATTTTAGAAGTCCAACCTCCTTAGTAAAACTGATTTTGACCAACAGTCAATGAATTTCACCCTATTTAGCCACAACATGTGAACAAGTTTTCACATTGCTGGCTAATCTCGATGCTCCTGCATCAAACTCCTGGGGAAGAAAGTATTTTTCCTTCAAATTTTCAGGACTTACTCCATATTTCTGTAGTGCAGCTGCTGTCAACCAACTGGAATATTCCATTGGCTTCTCTTTCCACTTGACTAGATATTGGATATATGTCTGTCCTTGAGTTTTCTTGGATATTCTTTGATCCAAGATAGCTTCAACTTCTTTCTTGGATGCTTTTGGTACCTGTTCCTCCCAATCCATGGTTTGAACTTCATCACCTGTGGTTTCATTCTACAACTCAGTCTCTGTCTCTCTGAATGGATATAAATCTGCGACATTAAAAATGGGGGATATTCCAATCCCTTCTGGCAACTCGATCTCATATGCATTGGCTGACAATTTCCTTTTAATTTTACAAGGTCCTATCTTCTTCATTTTTAGTTTGTTATAAGTTTTTGTAGGAAATCTCTCTTTTCTCAAATATGCCATGAATAAATCTCCTACTTGAAACTCTTTTTCTCTCCTTTTCAGATCTGCTCTCTTCTTGTATCTACTGCTGCTTTCCTGCAATTTACCTTTGACTTCTTCTTGTAACCTCTGCATTTGTTCAACAAAATCTTCAGCACTTGCACTCCTGGATTCCTGTTTTCCCAAGTCCCTAAGCTCATATACTCCTCTCGGATGCATTCCAAAGATAATCTGAAATGGACTCATTCCAGTGCTTCGGTTTGGTGTATCATTGTAAGCGAATTCAACTTGAGCTAATGCCAAATCCCACTGTTTGGGATTCTGATGGACTAAACTCCTTAGTATATTCCCCAAGCTCCTGTTCACTACTTCAGTTTGTCCATCTGTCTGAGGATGGTACGCTGAACTAAAACTGAGTTTAGTCCCCAGTTTCTTCCAAAGTGTCCTCCAGAAATGCCCTACAAATTTAGTATCTCAATCTGATACAATACTTACAGGTAAATCATGCAATCTTACAATCTCTGAAAATAATAAATTTGTTATGTGTGTTGCATCACTAGTTTTCTTACAAGCAATAAAATGTGCCATTTTAGAAAATCTATCTACTACAACATAAATAGAATCATTTCCTCTCTGATTTTTTGGTAAACCTAGAACAAAGTCCATACTAACTGCATCCCATGGTCGATCTGGTATGGGAAATGGCTGATATAGACCTGTATTCTGACTCCTTCCTTTGGCATACGGACATACCTTGCATTTCTCAACAAACTTTTTAACATCAGTTTGCATTTTGGGCCAGTAATAAAAAGCATTCACCTGAGCAAAGGTTTTATCTTGTCCAAAATGCCCAGATAACCCTCCACTGTGCTTCTCCTTAATTATGTTCTCCCTCATGGAACTTTTAGGAATACATAACTTGTTGCTTTTAAATAATAGGCCTCCTTGGATAAGGTAGTCTATCCACTTACTTTTGTTATGGCTTACTGGATTCTGAACTATTGTGTAGATGTCTCTAAAATCCTCATCATCCTTGTACATTTCTATCATTTCTTCGAAACCTACAATACCCACTTTAAACTCTTGCAAAAGAAGACTTACCCTGCTCAATGCATCTGCTACTTTATTAGACTTACCACTTTTATGCTTTATTACAAAGGTGAAACTTTGTAGAAATTCCACCCATTTGGCATGCTTCTGATTTAGTTTTGGCTGGTTATTAATAAACTGTAAAGCATGATTGTCTGAATATAAGATGAATTCCTTTGGCAGTAAGTAATGCCTCCACTTTTTCAATGCCTGCACAATAGCGTAAAACTCTTTGTCATAAGAAGAATATTTCCTTTTCACATCATTTAGTTTCTCGCTGAAATATGCTATCGGTCTTTGCTCTTGGCTCAGTACCGCACCAACTGCTAATCCACTTGCATCGGTTTCTACTTGAAAGACTTTCTCAAAATTAGGCAATTCTAGAATTGGCTCTTCTGTTATCTTCTTTTTCGGCAGATTAAAGTTCTTGTCCGCTGCTTCTGTCCATCGAAATGGCTGGCTGACCTCCTTGATTGTCTCAAGGATTGGTGCAGAAACTTGACTAAACCCTTTTATAAAATTTCTGTAAAAACTAGCAAGTCCATGGAAACTTCTTACCTCAAATACATTTCCGGGAGTAGGCCAGTTCCTGATTGCTTGTACCTTCTCCGGATCCATTTTCAAGCCTTCTTTGGAAATCACAAATCCTAAGTACACCATCTCTTCTTTCATGAAACTACACTTCTTCAAATTGATTAGTAGTTTTTCCTTCTGTAGAGTTTTCAGGACTAACTTCAGATGTTCTAAATGCTCCTCTTTACTTTTGCTAAAGACCAGAATATCATCAAGGTAAACAACGACAAATTTACCTGCATACTCCTTCAAGACCTCGTTCATTAGTCTCATGAATGTACTGGGTGCATTAGTGAGCCCAAAAGGCGTCACTAACCACTCATACAGTCCAATATTTGTTTTGAAAGCCGTTTTCCATTCATCTCCTTCCCGAATCCTGATCTGATGATATCCGCTTTTCAAATCTATCTTAGTAAAATAACCGGATCCACTTAAACAGTCCATTAAATCATCCATTCTGGGAAAAGGAAATCTGTACCTAACTGTTATTTTGTTGATAGCTTTGGAATTGGTGCACATGCGCCATTCTCCTCCCTTCTTTGGACTAAGTACCGTTGGCATAGCACACGGGCTCAGGCTCTCTCTGGTCAGTCCCTTGTCCATCAGTTCCTGTACTTGCCTTGCAACTTCTATGTTTTCCTAGGGAGTTAGTCTATATGCAGCTTTATTGGGTAGACTTGCTCCTGGTATTAAGTCGATATGGTGGCTAACACTTCTAATTGGTGGTAATTCATTCGGTAATTCATCCACGATGATATCCATAAAATTATCTAACACATCTTGAATTTCTTCAGGAAAATCGTTTAAATTCGTAGAGGTTAATATTACCTTGGGCCTCCCTACGATAGCGAAATGCAACTCCTCGCTTTTATCGACCTCCTGTAGCAGTTCTTTACCACTTATCAACATGATACTATTTTCAGGCAATCCTTTATCAACATCATTCTTCACTGGAAACAACGTGTGTTTAATTCTGTCCTTCTCTATGGTATATGTGTTCCTTCTCCCATCATGAATCGATTTCCGATAAAATTTCCATGGTCTCCCTAATAATATATGACATACATCCATAGGCATTATGTCACATAGGATCACGTCTTTTTATGTGACAATCTACATTTCGACATTACATTTCTCTGTCACGATGACTTGATGGCCCTTCTGTAGCCAAGACACTTTGTAAGGTGCAGGATGTGCCGTCCTTGCTAACCCAAGATTTTCCACCATCTCTGTGGACACAAGATTGTCAATACTCCCACTGTCAACTATGACCTTACAACACTTACCCTTTGATTTGCATGTAGTTCTGAACAAGTTCTTCCTTTGTGCAGGTTCTCTAGTCTCCTTTGCTGTTCTAAGCAAAGTTCTTCTAAGTAGCAGTGATTCACCTTCTTCAGGTGGTTCCTCTTTCTCCACAAGTCGAGGTGGTTCTGGATCTGCCTCAGTCACATTTGAACCCATCTGGCTTGCTGATTTGTTATGAGGACAGTCCCACAACATATGTCCCCATTCTCCACAGGTATAACATCTAACATCTCTTCCTCACCCTCTTCCTCTGGGCGCAAATCTTCCTCTACTAGATTCACCCCTCTGTGGTGATCTGCCACTTGAACTTCCTGTTTCATGCTGATGCTGTGTTCCTCTGGATCTGGCAGCTCCTCTTCCTCTCGCTGAGCTTTTTCCTCTGTTCCTTTGACTCTGTCTCCTCAATATTTTCTCTTCTTCCTTCAGACTTGCTTGATAGGCATCCTCAATAGTTTTCAGACTTAACAAGCTAATCTCATCTTGTATTTCATACCTTAACCCGTTTACATATCTAGCTATTTTTTCCACATCATCTTCTACATGCCCTGTTCTGATACTTAATCTATAGAATTCTCCTGTTGACTCCTTAACAGACATTCCTTTCTGCTTCAGATTTTGCATTTTCTTAAAAATATTCAAATGATAGTCTTTAGGTAAAAATTTGGCTTTAAGTTTACTTACCATTTTATCTCATAGCTTGATATTAGATTTCCCTTTTCTTGTTCTTTATGTCTGTACCTCATCCCACCAGATGGCTGCATGACCCTTCAATCTAGTGACTACAAACTTCACCCTCTTATTCTCCTCAACCTCTTCATAGTCAAAGTACTGATCTATGGATATGATCCAATCCATAAGCTCCTCCGCATTGAGACTCCCTTCATAAATAGGAATTTCCATCTTGGGTTTGCTTCCAAATTTTTCCAGCATCTTGAGGACTTTGGTGGTTTCATTGTCTTCTTCTACTTCTTGCACATCTGCATCAGATTCTTCTGAAGAACTCTCGGCACCATCATCAGGCGCTCTTCTTTGGGCTGTCTCCATTGTCTCCATTCGTGCATGCAAATTCCGCACTTCTTCTAACAGAATTGCATTTGGCTCTGGTCTTCCTCGACCAATTCCTCTTCTTGGTGGCATCTTCACTGCAAACACCTCTTTCTTCTGCTCTGATACCAAAAATTTGATGCAGTGGCAGCAATGGGTTTTAAATACAAGTTGAATGGATCTTTACAACCCAATAATATCCCTTGTTTCTATCAGAATCAAAAACCTTTGAATAGGCATAAAAAAATTTGTTTTCTCTTTCAGGTCCCAATATAACCTTTAAACCATTCCAAACAGCATTTGAACACCTTTTCCAATGATTTCGTGTGTATTACTACAAACCCAGATCTAGCCGATCTGACAGCTCAGATTAATTCGCAATATCGGCAGTCGCAATGCGCCCTCCAACCGTCGGCAGCTTCCACAGTTCCGATGTGATGTTAATTGGAGATCGCAAGTTGCAGTGATTGGATGTCACAACCGTCGGCAGCTTCCATAGTTCTGATGTGATGCTAATCGGAGATTGCAAGTCCCAGTGATTGGATGTCACTTCCCATAGGTGTTGCGATATCCACCTGACCCGACATCATTTCAAAACAATTTTTATGAAACTTCACATCTCCACTCCTTGGTAACTAGATGTGATATTTTAACATTCTCTCCGGCCCGATGCGATGGGTTATACGGACCCGACGAATTCCAAAATCAATATTTATATTATTTCAAATCTGCTCAAAGGTTTCACTAAGTGGTTTGCGCCAATTCTCTGTGTTAATGACTTTTCCAGCTCGCAAATTCAAACTATGCCAGGTTTTCCTTAATCACGGGAATTCTTACAGTTTAAAACAAAAAAAACACACAGGCCACCATCATTTCGAGAAATTACGTAAAGAAGACCAATATTCAAGCTTCACGGGCTCGTTATACAAAGAGGCACACACCATTTATTTTATTCATAGCAAACAGAAGAACAAAGTCTCGCTTTAGGCCAATTTACACAAGGAAATGACCTTTGTCAAACAAAAACACAATCCACACCCTCACTCTCACTCTCACTCCACTCCAAGTCTCACCAAAATCCCTCGCTCCTCACACTTTTTCCTCCCTTTATTACTCGAATAATTCCCCTATCCATATTTAACAACAATTTTCTATTTTTTTTAGAGATCTAACAACAATATTCTATTTCGTAGCTTCTCATGCAAACCTATACTAATAACTCTTATCTCTAAATCTAAAATAAGACAATCTCTCACTTATTACAATAATAAATTATAACAAACTATTTGAAAATTCCAACCTCTTCAGTAAAACTGATTTTGACCAACAGTCAATGAATTTCACCCTGTTTAGCCACAACATGTGAACAAGTTTTCACATTGCTGGCTAATCCCGATGCTCCTGCATCAGCTATGGGGCTTGGATCAAGATTTCTAAGGATGAGAGGATCCATATATGTTGGAATGCGGGTAGGGGTACAAACAATTTGGCAGAGCTGATGGCTCTTTGGTCCGAACTGTTGGCTGCGAGAAACTTGAGATTGGATAATGTCCATATATATGGTGATTCTGAGATAATGTTAGAAGCAATCATGGGTAGGTCTACCCTATCCTCTATGTGATGTTTTGGATGGCTTAAAAGAGAAAAAAATTTATGGTCTTTACTCGATACTCCTCCTTTGGTACACATATATAGAGAAAACAATACTAGGGCTGATAGATTGTCTAAAGTAGGAGTACAGATGGATTATGGATTCCTGTAGATTACACAATTTTCGAATGGTAGGGAGGTATGGGCAGATAAAATACCCATCCCATGATCTCTATGTTTTTACAGAACATAACAGTTTTAAATGTTTTGGTTCTCATTCAAGCGAGCCTGTTACCAGTCCGGAGGATGTCGATATCTTTCTCCTTCAGGCGAGCTAGGTAATATTTCTTTTATAGGTGCAAGCGAGCCATATTTTTTGGGGTGATATATAATATGCAAGCGAGGCTGTATACTCTCCCGATCTCCTTATCCAGTAGGTGAGACGGTATTATTTTCTTACTTTTGCTGGGGTATACGAGCTAGGTTATTCCATTTTATTTCCAGTGAGTCCATTTCTGTTCACTTCTCCTTCAGGATTGATGGGGCCATATGTTTCTGGCTGATGTATATATTCAGTATCCCTCTAGATCCTTGATTAAGTATTGGCATTATGAATGATGATCTGTTAGAATTTTCGTCCCATTCCATATGATATTCTTGGGACATGATATCTTTTTTTCCTTGGTTAGTAACTCTCAGATGGAGTAAATGGGATTTATTATGTTGTATCAAATAAACTTCTACTAGGCTTTATAATCCGTTCTATTTGAACAGTGCTGCTGAGCACTGTATTATCATGTGAATATTATGTACTGTTTTACATATAATTATATATAAAGCAACGTTTTTTTCCTTCTGAAAAAAATATAGTTCCTTTTTCTTACTATTAACTTGTATTTTAATACTTGGATTGAAAGAACTAATGCTGTAAATTATGCTGTAAATTGAACGGTAAAAGCGAAGTTCTGGGAATTTCCTCATCACTGCATTTTAGAATCAGTGGTCGACATGATGTTACACATTGTATTTTGAAGGGTAAATAAGAGCGATGTACAATGGTAGCTCCAGATTAAATTTGGTCATCAATATATCTTTCGTATGGATTTTGGGTAGATCATGGATGGTCACTCCGTGCAGGAGGGAGTTACTCCCAACGGCCGAAAGGAAGGAAAGGTTGGCAGTTGGGACTCTCATCCACAAATAATTTCAGGGCGCTTGTAATTCTATGTATGCTAGAGGTATCATTGTTTTTTATGATTTACATTTAAAATTAAACATCAAAATGATGGGTTACAGGCGCACAAGGAACGTCAAATCTGACATGGAAAAATTTGCAGCAGTCGTCAAATACGTCCTACAAGATTCAGGCCTGGTCTGTTGTTTTTTTTTTTATGTCATGTGGTAAATTGCTAGCAAAATACAATTTTTTTTTTTAAATAATATTTTTTTTTAATAGAAATAATAGTTAAATACAATTTGTTTTTTTTTTTTAAATATTCAAAATTTTTTAATATAAATTATGAAAACATCTTGGAAGATGTGAAATTTGTGAAATTTAATGAGTTTGTTTTGAAATTCCAATCTTGGGGGTCACCATTTTATCATCTTTTTATCACCCTTCTATTAAGATCTCAGTGGCTGGCAACTCAACATTGGGTCTGCTTTCATGTATATCTATTTATTCATGCTCTTCTTTATCCATTTTTTTATGTTCAATTTTTGTTTTGTGATATCTTTTGGATTTTATTTTTGTTTCTTAAATGTGTTGTCTTTTGGATTTTTTTGCTAGAATGTAGTGAAATTCTTTTGGCAAAATTTTATTTTTTGTTATTTAAAATATCTTTTTGACTATATATATTGATCCAACACTTTGGAAATATCAAAAAACACTCTAATTATGGAGGGTTTATAACTCAAACTTGTAATTTCAGAAAATCTTTGCTAGATTCTAAAAAAATTAAACCAAAATATATAAGGCCATACATATTTTCTGGGCTATAGGATATTAAATGCTATTGAACATATATTGTCCACCATTAGATTTAAATGAATCTAAATCTAAAAATAAGAACTATATGCCCAACAACATTTAATATCCTATATCCTATAATCCAAAAGATAATAATTGCCAAAATATACCCAAAAAAATCCTATAAAAAAAATAATACTCTGACTCTTATTAAACGCTCTTTTTGACCACCAAAAACAAATGTCATTTCTTCCTTAAAATTAATGTTTCGGTTGAAACGCTTAATATTTGCAGATACAACGCAGAGCTGTTTAAAGGGATGGCTTGCTATCCTTTGATGTGATACTAGTGCTACAGCCCGGCATATGGCGACATATTAATAATAGTCATGGCGGTTTTGGAAATTCTTGCAGAAAGTTTTTCACATTTTGGAGACTCATTGGATCCACTGGATTATTTACACATTCTTTTCGTTCGTGAATATTTCGAAATAATGTTATAAAAGTTCTAATTTTTCGCATGAGATTCTTTTTTCACAGGGATTTGCCTACAATTTGGGATGTTTTTATTGTGCTGTATCTTCTTCTCATAAGTTTACACAAACCTGTAATTTTACAGAAGCAAATGATTTAAAAGTCTCCAAGTTTTTTAATACAAAATATACATACCTCTTCTCCTTTTCTCCTTTTACTTTGTGTTTTTTCCTTTTACTTCTATCATCACGGTAAGTTATGACTTTGAACTTTTTTTTTTTTTCTAGAAGAAAAAAACGCTGCATATATTAGATATACCAGTACATTGAAAATATACATTCTCAGCTGATATAATACAGCGAGAAAAAACTGACATTGCACAGTCAAATTGTAAAATGCAGATTCAAAGTAAGAATAAGCAATTTGGAAGTTGAATGACCATAAAATTAAGGGGGAAATAAATCAACCCCTTCCATGTGAATCTCTGTTCATGCCTGTTAAAACATACCCTGTACAAAAAGTTTACAATGAACCACTAGCATAAGTTGAAGTGCTTAATATGCAATGCAAGATTAATAGAGCCGAAAAATAGGATAAACTATGGCAATGCAGCAGATTGACCAAAAAGTCCTTTCTGGCAGATATGATAAACTGAATGTCCAGTCCAGGCTCGCTTGATAAATATCCATGGTATATAGGCTCACTTGATCAGTATGTATGGCTCACTTGATTTAAATATTTTCCGGGTGAATGCAGGCTTGCTTGATAAAATTGACCGGCTCATTTGATAGAAGGAATGTCTGGGAGATTGCAGGCTCTCTTGATAAAAATGTCCAACTCGCTTGAATAGAAAGATTTCCCAAAGGAATGTTCGGGAGATTGCAGGCTCGCTTGATAAAAATGTCCGGCTCACTTGAATAGAAAGATTTCCCAGGTGAATTACAGGCGTGCATAATACACATAACCATACTCGCTTGATATGTAAGCATAAATGAAAGAGCCTGTGAGTTGAAACCTTGTAAGAGGAATCCGTGAATAAGGTCACCCTATACGATTCCTTAATGTAGATATAGATATGACCTGTACCATTGGAAACAGAGACCATCTGGTAGAAATGAGAAAAAACAAAAATCAGAGGAATATGTTAACAGAGCACCAAGATCATGGAATGAGAATAGAGGATTCCCAAATCAGATTGCCATCTCTGAAGTGAGTAATCTTCATCACCCCAAAATCAGCCAATAGACCCTTCTTAGATAATCTATCTGCTCGAGTATTATTTTCTCTGAAGATATTATTTATAGGTGAGCAATTCAACCTCCTCCAGAGTCTCTGAGTTCTTTTGAACCATCCTTGGAGATTCAGAGACAACATACGAAATATGTTGGTCATCCAACCAATGATCAGATTAGAGTCCCCATATATATTGAAATTCTGAAGAAGTAATTTAGATGCCGCCCACAGACTGCCCCATAGAGCCATGATCTCAGCCTTATTATTCGACCCTGGACCACCGTTCCAAAAGATATGGATTTGATCGTGAATAGATAGCTTAAGCCATGTACCACATCCAGTAAAACCCTCCACAGAAGCCCCATAAAAATAGATTGCAGGGATGGCCATCGCATGAGGTCTAATGCAATGAGAGCAGTCCACCACCGACACCACATATTGTGGACGATCAATCATCCAACTAGTAATGGCCTCATATACACAGTTCAATTGGAAAGGTTTGTTTTCGAAAATCAACTGGTTCCTGGCCAACCAGACCTCTCGTATGAGGAAGAAAGGGAGCGATCTATAATTAGATTTCAATTTGTCCCATTCAACAGCCGCAGATAAAAAATCTAGAGGAGACCATAAAGGATGCAAAAATAAAGAGCTGAATAACATCCATAATCGCCGAATGATATGACATGAAAAAAATATATGAGAGATAGATTCGTCCTCCTTACGGCAAAAGGCACATAGACCAGGACCCTGTAGACCCCTCTTCTTGAGGTTCTCCCAAGTTAGAATTTTCCCACGCCATACCAACCATTCGAAGATAGTGATTTTCGTAGGAATTTTCCTACCCCATAATGGAAAAAAATCCCTTGTCACAACCATATGAGAGATTGAAATGATCCCATGATAGATATCTTATACAATGATCATATTATCCATAAGGGGACCATTCCAATTAATCATATCACCTCCAGTAGCGTAACAAAAACCGGCTCCCCTCAATTCATTTCGGAAGCGGGTGTGTGACAACCTCCCAATATTTTAATTGACTCATTCTTGAAAATAGGAGCAACAAAAAGACCATTCTCAAATAGTTTGAGAAATAAAGTGGATACCTCTGTGTGCCAGCGTGTGAACAAGATGTTGGGAAGGTCCGGTACAATTATGCAGATTGAGAATGCTTTGAAAACCAATCGGAATGCGCCCTCCGTCTCGAAATTGCCAAGTTAGACGGTGAACAAAATATCTCAGAATTTTCTTGAAACTGCCCCAAATGGTAGATATTTTCCGAGGAAATGAATAATCATGACTGCAGAGCCAAAATAGAATATCCCCATTGATATATTTGGACCGGATTATGGCATTACATATGCATGTACCAGTGATGGCACACCAAAAGGATTTCATTAGAAGGGCACAATTGAAAACACGGGCATTCAGAATACCCCATCCGTCCATATCCTTGGGCCGCCATAATAAATCAAATCTACACAGATGATATTTTCTATCCAAATTAGCTCCGCCCCAAAGGAATTGAGTGATGATATAATTTATCTTTGTGATAATACCATCAGGTATATAAAAAAGATGACCCCAGAAAACAAACATCCGAGACAATACAGATTGTATCATTATAAGCCGCCCCCCTATGGACAGCCAGCGATGAGTCCATCTGTCGATGCGAGCCCTGAATTTGTCTACCATCCAAAGCCAGTCTCTATTCCTGTAACCACATGGCTTGATTATGTATCCAAAATATTTAAAACCTAGTGTTTCCAATCTGTATTCAACACCCAGAAATTCTGCTATGAACCTGATCTCCTGAATGGCCCCAAATTCATAAATTAGAAATGATTTTCTCCTGTTAATACTCAAACCTCTAGCAGATTCAAAACACATGAACATAATATGTATATAGAACCAACAGTTTCTAATCAGATAACCAAATATTAATAGATCATCGACAAATAGAGAATGAGTCGAGGATACAGTTTGTGAAAATGAAAAACCCTTTATGAAACCCCTTTGTTCTACATTGTGCATGATTTTGCTAAATCCATCCATTATGAGGATGAATATAAGCGGATATAGAGCGCATCCTTGATATAAACTGCGACCAGCTTTGAAAAAATTTGTTGGAATACCATTTACCATAACCGCATATCAAACAGTAGATATACAAGACATAATCCAATGGATAATCCGAATGGGAAGGCCAATCTTGAGCAGAATAATTCTAATGAAGGACCAATCCACAGAATCGTATGCCTTATGAATATCAACTTTCATCATCAAAGCCTCCCTTTTTTCCGAGTGCATAGAATGAAGCACCTCCTGTGCAATGGAAATTGCATCGTGAATAGATCGGCCTTTTAGAAAACCGAATTGTTCCTTCGAAATATGCTCATACAAACAATCTTTGATACGATTTGCAATGATCTTGGAGGTAACCTTATAGATGATATTACAGAGAGATATCGGCCTGAAGTCAGAAAAAGATTGAGGGTCGGATATTTTTGGGATAAGGGCAATGAAAGTGGAATTCAAATTTGCAGGAATATGACCCTGTGTACGGAATATCTCCATTAATTCAGAAAGCTCCCCACTGAGTAAATAAAAAAAGTGTATAAAAAATTCTGCAGGCCATCCATCCAGCCCTGGGCACTTATCATGAGGAAAATATTTTAGGACCCCAAGAACCTGATTCCGAGTGATTGGCTTGTCTATCAGCGCTATGGCCTCATCATCAAAATATCTGTTGGTATGATCCAGAACCCATGACTGATTCTCTACACTTATCGACTGATCTTTCATATAAAAAGTTGAGAAATATGAAAAAGCTTCCTTTTGTATCTCTGGAGTGGTATGCGCGAAGCTGTCATCAAGCCTTTTAATCTGCCAAATGGAATTTCGATTCCTTCAGTCATTTGCAGATTTGTGAAAGAATTGTGTGTTGAGATCACCCTCCTTCAACCATGAAATCCTGCTTTTTAATCACCAGGAAACCTCCTCAATCCTCAGAATCTCCCGCTTCCGGCTACTGAGATGGGATAACAGTCTCATAGTAGAATCCATAAGATTAGAAACCGTGAATGACGCATATAAATCCGCCATCTGTTTTTTAATCACCATTAAATCCTTTTTAAGAGCCATTTTCTTATTGATTTCCCACTCCTTAGACGCCTTTTTGATGACTTGTAGTTTATAATGAAATCTGTCCCAGGCCCTGAGATCATCAACATCCACATCATTTTGCCATAGCCTCGTAACCAGATTTGTATACTCGTCATCCTCGAGCCATATGCGATTTAACTTGAACGACCTTCCCTTTATCACCCCATCGGTATTCCATGCTAATTTTATAGGCATATGGTAAGATATATCCGAAACAAGGACAACAGAGTGAGGCATCCCCCACTTATCCAATAGGTTTTCTTTGACAAATGCCTTGTCCAACCTTTTACCAATGAATTCATCATCCACCCGCCTGTTTGTCCATGTAGGCAACAACGGAAAAGGCCGAATATCTACCATATGTAAATCAAGAAACATATCATTTATAAAAGAAGACAGAGGATCCAATCGAGCAGATTGTCCCCAAATTTCATCAGATTGCATGGTAACATTTAGGTCCCCCATCAATATCAAATTCGGCAGCCTAAGAATATTCGAGGCCAACATCCTTTTCCAGAACGCTTGTTTGTTGCAGTAAGGGGCATATATATTGATAATGTAAATAGACTCTGTCTTACCCCTAAGATGACCCTCCAACAATATACCCTCGAAAAAACTAAAAGCTTTAAAGATTGCCTTGTCGGGGTCCCATATGGCAATCAAACCCCCAGACCATCCCACTGAGTCCACTGCAGTCGCCCTCCACCCAGACTTAAAATTAAAAAATAATTTCATAGCTTTCTCCCTTCGACACATAGTTTCTTGACCCAAAAACATGACAGGATTTTCAGAAAAAAGCAGATCCCTCAGGCAATGAGATTTAGAGGCATTGCCCAAATGACTTTGAACTTATATACCTTCACAATAACAGATTTTGGATTGTTCCGAAGGATGAGTAACACTATAAAATGTAGTACAAATCAAATTATAAATTAATCGTAAATAGCCATTAACATATTTCAAAATTTCTAAAGATTTAAGCAGATTATATTGTTTTTATCACTTCAATTTTTTTATTTTTTAATTCCATAATTTTGATGATTAATTTTATGTGGTTGTAAATTGAATAATTTATTTCAAAACAAAAATATTTTATAAATATTTAACATAATATTTACAATAAAATAACCATTATTATTATTTTACTTGGTAGAACAAATATACTATTTCACCTAGTAAAATCAATATCTCATAAATGTTACAAATTATAAACTATATTAAATAAATTTTTTATGATAAAAATAATTTTATACCTTGTCAATATCAATATAACTGTTATATATATATATATATATATATATATATATATATTTTTTTTTTTTTTTTTTTTTTTTTTTTTCATAAAAAATAATATTAAACATTATATATTATATGATTGAAACAAAATATTTATATACTCTTTATTTTTTTTAGTTTTCCATTTATAAATTAAAGGCCTCTATTTTTATTATGAAGCAGTAAAGGATTTCTTTAATTCTAATTTTATTAATTATTATTTTTTCTTTGTTTTTCTATATATTAATTTAAATATGTAATTGATTTTTTTTTTCCTTGTTTTTCTATATATTAATTTAAATATGCATTTGATTTTTTTTATAAGTTTCAAAACATTAAGGAGTTGTTTTTACTTAAAAATTAAACTAATAATTTAAATTATACATGTTAAATATTGATAAGGTTTGAAAAAATATTTTTATTATAAATTAAAAAAAATGACAAATATAAATCAACTAAAATTTTTGAGATATAATTAAATGATTAAGTAGGATATTTATCTAATATTGATATAATTTATAAGAAAGAGATAGATATTTAAGTTTAATGAAACATATATTTCAATAACTCAGTGTGATGTACCCAACCCCTAGCTTCACTTGGAGGAGTGGGGTAAAAGGTTTATCCATTGCTCTCCCTCCTATTATTATTATTATTGGTGTGACTTTCGCACCCCCTCGACTCCTTGACTCTAAAGTTAGAGACCTTCACCTGAAATCTGATCGCCTGGCTAACATGTCATGTTCTGGGACCCTTCGAACACATCGAGACTTCGCGCTGAGGTATTCCCTGAAATCTGAACCATTATTTGAAACACCATAACTCCTCAACTACTGTCAGTTTTCCTACTAATAGTTAGACACAATGATGTGGGTCCTGCCACCCCTCTTCCATCTCTCTTGATACCTGAGTCCTCCCGATATCACTTCTGCAATGGTTACAGGCTTCTAATGTTCTAGGATGCCACACAATCCTCCATGTACTCATCACAGGTGACCCTGTGTCCCACACTCCAGGGGTTCTGTGATTCCTAGGGACATCTTGTCGCATGAGTCACCATTTCCCTGGTGACATCATGTCGACTTTTTCCAATCCATGTGTTCCCTACAAGGGGCTCCAGTGGTCACTCAATGATCCAAATTTATGCAGAAACACAACATAATACACATATAGGAATAAATACAAAGATGCAATGGAAATAAATCTTCATTTCATTAAAATAAAATGACTGAAATATGCTTACAGACATAATGGAAATAAACTAGCTAGGGCGCTGGTAGCTTATTTCTGAGAAGAGATGTGGTGGCTACAGGCCTCTGAACTGTGTTACAAAAAGGCTCGAAGGACTATTTATTGTTGAGAAACAATGGAAAAGCCTAAACATTCAAAAACCTAACCCTAAGAGATGAAGCGCCAAAACTATGGGCCCTATTGGGTAAATTGGTACATCAACTTCCCTCAGACATAATTTTGGTAGACAATCTCCATTTGATGTGCTCAATAACTTGTTAGAAAGATCTATCCAAGGAATACAAATTTTGAGTGAGCAACATCGAAGGAACTTCTTTGTTGCTCTCAAATTTCCCAAAAGATGTCATTTAGGGCCTCAAAATCGCTCCGGAAGTTCAAGACCCGAAAAACTACTAAAAATAGTAAATTGTGCAAAAACTAAAAAACTGAAAGAAATGATGGTGGGGGTCCAAGTGGAATAGGTGGGTGGCCACCAATATCCACCTGGATCATTCCTCCCCTCTTAGGAAGTAATGGTCCCCATTACGTTGAGTTCCTCCATGAGACGAGGAAAATTCTGTTGAACTTGGTCGCTGGTGAACCACTTGCCTTGGTGATGGTGTATGGCCCATATCAGAGCGGGTGAAGCTTGTGGTGGGGTCCAGTGAGGCACTCCTTATATAAACGTAGCCACACTTTTTCGCCCACCTGGAAGTTGTGTGGCACCCAATGTTGATCATGCGCTGCTTGTACTTGGCATTGGAGTTGTCCAAGATGTCACGGACCTACTAGAGGACGTGTTGGATGCGTTCAGTAAATTTGGTTGCTTTATCAGCCTCAGAAATTACATATGTGGATTTTGTCTGTGTGGTTGCATGAGGTATGACAAAATTAGGCGGCGACGCGCCTGGGATCATATCGATGAAGTGCTTGACCTGACAGTGTAGAGGGACTTTTGTGGGTGAGGAGAAAGTTTCCTTGTATTCCTCCACAACTTTGTCCATCTATTTCTGCCGTGTAGGGGAGCCCTTTTTCGAGGCTGTGGCCACAATATTCTTCTTACCTTGTGGGTGAATTTCAATGAAAATAAATTTCCTGGTTTGGGAAACAATCTTACTGCGTTTTTTTTCAGTAGTCAAAGAGATGACAGGAGGCAGTACTACCTCTAGTATCATGTACAATTTATTTTCCAAAGTAATAACAACAGAATGAGGCCTAGAATAATACACAACTTGCCACTTCCACAAGTATGGTTGGCCCAATAATACATCAGACACATCAGGAGGAACAACATCACACATTACCTCATCCATGAATGGATTGATGCTGTATGAAAGGCAGCACTGCTCGTGGACACAAAGATCTCTTCCTTGGTGAACCCACCCAATGGTATAAAACTGCAAGTGTGTTGTGGTTGGCAGGCCAAGCCACTTCATGACCTTTACTGAAATGAGGTTCTTTTGGCTTCCGCTATCGACAAGGAATTGTAGAGAAGAACCCTTCACCCACATCTGCGAATGGAAGAGGTGCTCCCCTCCTTTAGATCCTTGGGCTCCTCCCTTTGGAGCTTGGTGGTGGAAATGGTGGCACTGGGTTATGCATAAATGATTTTATTCCCTTTTTCATCACCCTTGTTTAGTTCTGACTCAGGATCAGAACATGCATTTGATTTAGGTGCCTTCAGTTTGACCACCAACGACTGTTTGGCCTGACACTTGTTTGTGATGTAAGTGGGGCTGTTATGAAATTCAAACCACTTCCTCGTGTCCTTCTTTGGATTTTTGGTGTTGTTCTGAGTCTCGTCACTTTGGCTTCGCCCCTTGTTCTATGGTTTGGGGGCGCCTTTTCCTAGCTTTAGATTCTCAGATCCAAAGTCTCACTTCTTCTGCTTAAATTTCTGCTCGATCTTCACGACATAGCGATATTCCATGCTAAGCGAGGTAATGTTGAGGAACTCTATTTCCTCCTGAATGTATATGTGCAAATAACTGCGGTACTTGAGCACCAAATGTCTCTCTGAATATTTAATACCCAACTTTGTGCGCAGGGTATGGAACAAATTCGTCAGTTCGTGCACATCTTGATCCCTTTGCTGCCGTAGTGAGGTCCATTGGTTGTACTTGTCATCATAGCTCCCCACAAGGTAATATTGTTCCTTGATTCCATCTCAGAATGAATTCCAAGTGGGTGAGGCCAAGAATAGAGAGGGTTCCCTCTCGTCCTTTTGCTTACAGTAGGTTTCCGACCAGTCTTTGAAATGGGGGGTGGATTTGAGGATTTCAAAAGTAATATTTTCTCGGTCAAAGAAATCATGGACCGAGAAATATCCTTCCAGCAAATTCACCCAGATATCTACAACGTCTGCATCTATTTGGCCTTCAAATACAAGAATGTCAAAGTTGACTTGTACCTTGAAAGGAGTAGCGCCTCTAGAGTGATCGTTGGATGTAAATGTGTCGCCAGTGGGTAGCCGTTGAAGTATCTGGGAAAAGTTATCAATCATCGTGTTCCTTTGTTTCTCAAGAGCCTCATCGAGCAATAATTTGATAGGATCTCCTGCTCCCTCATCTTTATTTTCTTCCACCATGGGAGATCGTCGGGGTTTGTGAGGCTGATCTAGCAAGCATTTAACCAGATCGAGCCCCAACTCCTTATACCCTGACCTCGTTGGGGACATGCAAAGAAAAATAGAGAAAGAGAAGATCGCTCTGATACCACTGATCCAAATTTATGTAGGAACATAACTGAATACACATATAACCATAAATAAAAATATGCAGTAGAAATAAAACATCATTTCATTAAAATAAAATCATTGAAATATGCTTATAGACATAACAGAAATAAACTAGCTAGCGCTGGTAGCTTATCTCTAAGAAGAGATGTGGTGGCTACATGCCTCTGAATTGTGTTACAATGAGGATCGAAGGCCTATTTTTTTTATAGAAATAATGGAAAACCCTAAACATCCAAAAACCTAACCTTAGGAGATGAAGCGCCAAAACTATGGGCCCAATTGGGTAAATTGGTACATCAACTTCCTGGGGACGTAACTTTGGCATATGATCTTCGTTTGATGTGCTCAATACCTTTTTAGAAACATCTATCTAAGGAATACAATGTTTGAGTGAGAAACATTACAAGAACTTACAAGTTGCTCCCGATTTTCCAAAAAAGTGTCGTTTAGGGCCTCAAAACGGCCCTGGAATTTCAAGACCTGAAAAACTGATAAAAAAAGTAAACTGTGCTGAAACTGAAAAATTGAAAGAAACGATGGTGGGAGTCCAAGTGGAATAGGTTGGTGGCCACCAATATCCACCTGGGTCACCCAAGACTCCTGACTACTTTCCATGTGTCCCTTAGCACATTGTTCTGACGTCTTTTCCATTCTGCCAATAGAACATCACGTGTCTAGAATTTGGTGAGTGAAGGATTCCTTGGCGAAATGAATTATGCCATGCCTATCGTAGAGAACATAACCCTCGAACCTGTAACCTTAAGACACTTCATTTCCAGAATCCTTAGGGGTCGCAACCTTTTGGGCTTCTAGGGTGTCCACCTGCAGTAGCTTCTGCACCAAATTAATCCGGGTGACAGAGAAATCTTCATCGTTGTCCTTTGAAAAACCTACGTTCCCATTCATATTGGCCTGTATTTTCCAAATTCTATTGTCTATCTATCACGTCCTTTTGATAAATCACGTGTGGGGAATCCAATTCCACAAATTAGAATCTCCCCTTGACTAGGGTTTTTTACCATTCAATGGATAAGGTTGGTCCAACTTCCCTATAAGTTCAAGGCTTCACCCCTCTGCACCCTTCTCATCCTTTCCATGACTTGGCCTAAATATCTCGAGTCTACTTTGCGCAATGTCTCAGATGGATGGCTCTATAGCCTTCCTAGTTACGAGCTCAGCCATCTCACAAGCTTCCTTGAGCTAGCTTTGCCAACTCTGGCTCTTCCTCAGGAGTATAATAGACTCCCAAACATGTTTAATAGGTTCATTACAGTTCCCTTCTTTACCTAGGGTGACTTACAATGTTATCCCTCTCTAGCTTGAGTAATATATTCTCTAGTGAGTTCCTAGCCCGCCGTGCTCCCCTTTCCACGAGAAGGGAATGCCACCCTAGAAGGCATATGCGCTCCTCATGTATTTCCTATCACATACTTGGCGCAGGATTTTGGGAGGTTCGTACCTCGCCTGCCACACGTCGATGGTGCTAGACCCTGTGTCGGGCATGAAAATAGCTCCATGCCAATACACAGGGCTATCAGGTGTCTCGAAAACCAGCTTATGCCCCCAAAAATAGCTATCCAGCATGCTAAAAATGTAAGGATAAAGGACATTCATGTAAATTTAGTGGCTCAAATGATACTAGGGAAAAATTCCCTTGACGTTGACGCAGTGCTTTCCATGGACCACAACAACTTGTAACTCCATCGACAAAGGGCTTCTTAAGCGAATATTGACCCTACTATATAAAGGGGTTTCCATGCAATCTTTACAATAATGAAGAGGGTCTCATAACCCACTATATTTTTATTGTTAATCAAATTTGTCATAACTCAAATGTGATGTGTAACAAATTAGTTTCTTTGTGCCACTTTCTGCACTATTAACATACATGTGGACTCTTATCCATCGTAGAATTGTGGCTTAGAATTTTATTATTATGCAGACTGTTATGCTCCTAATACATTAGATGTTCTATGACTACCAGCAGCAATCATTACACACCTTTCAACATTTGTCTTTTACACCCATGGATTCATATGTTGAACACACACACACACACACACACACACACACACACACACACACATATGTTGCCCTGGATACACTAAATTACTGCAATGCAAGCTTAATCAACACAATGCAGTTTCCAATTCAAAACCACTATTTGCAACACAACTATATGATTCAGTGGAAAACAAACATCATATACAGATACTTATATTTGAAAGTGTAGGGGATTTGATCTAGGGACAAGGACTCTCCACCAAACTTTAGACAGTTGCAAACACTATTTATGGGAGTTGTCACCCCTAAGTTGGATTCTAGAGTTTGGGGGAAAATCGCTTGCTTCAGGATCTAACGCACCAACTGCTACTAATTTAAGGACTCCAAAGGACTTCCTTCCTCAATCCCACCAACTTACGACTACTTTCTTAATTGACACTAGGAGTCGAAAGATGCCAAAACTCACCCCCAAGTTCACGCATAGTGATTAAACCCCTTCTAGGAAGTCAAGAATCCACTCTGCCATCAGGATAGTTACCATGAGTCTTCATTATAGTCTTCCTCTTATACTGCTTCAGGATGGTCTCTACCCAAGCTGTTACAGGGCTCCTGAGTCTGTTATCTCAACCCATAGCCTCCAGGGGACCCAAGTTGTTACAGGTCTCTAGAGATTCCATACCAACCCATAGCCTCGAGGGACCCAAACTGTTACAGGGCTCCGAAGACATTTTTCTCAACCAAAAGCCTCCAGGGACCCAAGTTTTTATAGGGCTACAGAGATCCTATCTTAACACACAGCTTCAAGGGACCCCAAGTTGTTACATGGATCTAGAATATTAAGGCCAAGAGCATATCAGCTCACTTCAAAACCTTGATGGATGATCCTTCGTTATTCAAAAGTGTACCCTCTCATAGAGCTAGGCACACTCCAAAAGAACGAATTCCCTTCCATGTCCTAAACTATTCCCTCAAAGAATGACTAAAAATTCCTAGAGCACAATCCTTTGACTCGAAGAAGTGTGCCCTCCTTGAGCGCACTAACACATCTTGAAGACCTGAAGCTTAGTCCTTCATCCTTACCTTATGCACCATGAGCCCTCCTAAACTTCTTGAGCACACTGTCGCACCTTGAAGGTATGAAGCTCGAGCCTTCAACATTTAGGGATGCACCTTGCACCCTCCTTGAGGCCTATTCAATGCATGAGAACACCCTAAAGGCATGAAGCCTTAGCCTTCAACCTTCGGGAGTGCTCCATGCACCCTCCCTCTCTCTCTTGAGTGAATAACTCACTTGGGAAGCTCGAATATTTTCCCTTCATCATTTGTACTTGCGAGCATATTCCAAAGCCCCTAATCTCATTTTTCTCATCCCTTTAGCCTTTCAAAGTGTGCCCTTGCGCCCTATAGCTCCTATGACTATTTTAAGTGCATCGAAAAGGCACAAAAAAGAAAATCTGATTAAAACAAGGTAGAGTAGGATATTTTCAAACTGGTAGTTGCTTGTCATGAGTGATTATAGAAAAATGTGTTCTAGGGGCCTTATAGAAAGAAAAAATAAGGAATATTGGGAAAATAGGATAAACAAAGGAAGCACAAGAAGAACCAAGAACACACCTAAAGCCTGATGATTAAAGCACCATAAATACTCCAAGATCACAGACAATTCGGGGGGTGGAAGCACCATGAAGACTCCAAGATTGAATACCATTCATAGAGTGGAAGCAACATGAGAAGATGATGATAAATAATAGACACGGTGGGAGCCATGTCACTACTAAATCAAGTCCATGCCATCAATCACTGTCAGTCCCAGTCATATAAGAGAATGATGCATCAGATTTCATCATATGATGATGTGGAAGACAAATGTATCATTATAATCATTGTACAAACAAGTAGAATTCCAAGGGTCATGTGTGAACTCAAGAGTCACAAAATTCCAAAGGATGTGTAATACCAAAAGTCACATGTAATTTAAAAAGTCATTTGGAACTTCAAAGGCTTTAGAAGTCCAAAGGTCACTAGAAGTTAGAAAGCCAAGAGTCATGAGGATATGAAAGGTCACTCTTCAAGTTATAAATAGATCCTAATTTCTCAGGTAAAGGAATTTTAACCTTGGCTTCTAACATAAGTAATTAGAGAGAAAAATTTAGTACTTTTGGGGAGCAGATAGTGGCTCCAACACTCCATTATAGGAGCAAGTGATATTGTTGTATTCATTGATCTTGGGAATTTTACTTAATATTTGAAGCTTGATGGCCAACACATTTTCATACATGGATTATGAATGTTTGTAAGAATATTTTGTGAATTTTTATTGTTCATGTTTTATTTCACCAATACTAAGGTAGTTGAACTATTTTGGTTATTTTAGTGCTTATCTTGTTGAGAATGTGTTGTAATGGTTATAAAAATCATCAGATCTCTGTGGAATATTCCCATGGATGTTAGACGAATCACTCTTATTACATGTGTCTTTATTAGAGTGGTATTATTACCTCTTTCTTAGAGGCTCACCTTTTTCCCCTCTGTAGTATAAGAAAATTGATGCACCTACAACCAAAAATTCACTAAGCACACTAGCTTACTTTTTTAAGGCACATATGTGACTCTCTCTCTTGCTGAAAACTAAATCCAAGGAAAATATTTAAGTAAACAACAGTCGGGTCGCATTCTGGATGGGGATCCTATCCCAAATGGTGGGAGGTCTAATTGGGACCGCATATCAGGGAGACCCCCTTGAATTTTGGTAGGTCCAACACTATCAACAATATCATTAATTGTTTTTTGGTATATTAAATTCCAATACATATGAATTATATCCCGTGTTATGAATAAGCTTTTGTAGATGACCTCAAAAGAAATAAAATTTAATAAAACAAGTTATTAGTTAACAATTGCTAGTTGATGACATCGTTTAAAATTAAATTTAAAATGTATTTCAATACTATTTTTCTATTTTAATTAAACCATGAACATATATTTTAGTTCAATTTAAGTATAAAAAAGATTTGCATCATGGTCCAAGATTGTACTTATTTTCTTAGTTTATTTCATGAGAAGTCAAAATTGTTATCTTGTTATCTATGTATGATAATAAACTATCCATATGAAAATATATACAAATTAAATTATACACATGAAAATCCACAAACTAAAATAATAAGCATCCATAAACTGAAATAATGTTCATGTATCCATAAACTGTCCATGTATGAAAATATTAAAATTTTGTAAATCACATGTGAATTTGCCCTATGAAATGGGCCTGATAAAATACAAACTATCTATGATCCACTCTATAAAGTATCACTTCTAGAACTCTTATGTGTGTTTCAGTGCACAGAGTGAGCGCCCATAATCCAATACTGCAATATAACAAAAACAAATTTAAATTAATTAAAAAATTATTTGTATAAAATAAACAATCTAAAAATAAACAAATTTTAACTTTTCATTTAAATAGTCCCCTACCCTTGACACAATCGAGTGAAAATGAAATTTAGGTGGGATGGTGGTCTGATCAATCCAGGTTTGGTGCTCCCCTGCCTATGGCTCAATTCCTCCATACCCAACATCCCACTCATGTGTCCACATAAATACAACATCGACAACCTTCTGCGTATGGGCCTGAGTACACAAGGAAAAAGTCAAATTATAATTACTTTATTAATTAATTAGCATGCATACATGTAACTTAAAAAATAAAATGTTGAAATATTAAGAATAAAAACATTCACCTCAACTGTTAGTCCATAAGTGTTATGAGGTGGAGGTGGAGGTGGAGGATATTTATCCATGGAAACATGCACCAGAGGAGGTTTCTCTGGCTGCTCAACTATCCCCTCATATCACCACAAAAGCTCATTTGTGTAGTTGGGTTGTGCATGTATGTTATCATGAAATTATTAATACAAATGAAATTTGATATAAAATTATCAATATAAATAACGTAAAATTTGACGATAGATTCAAAATTTTCGTATATATGTACCTAGTTTGTGTCGCATGGTTCATGCACCCTCCAAGTGTCACGAATGGTATAATGACATGTACGTGCATATGAAAAAATTTGGTCATGCCCTAGACTCTCAAGATGTGAATCATCATGTAACGCAACTGGTGGGCCACGTGGCAACGAAGGTAGTTTGCTCATCTCTCCACACAATGTGACATGTGCAATGGCCAATGTCCTCTGCATGCTATCTGCAATGGTATGCCTATTCCCAGTGCCAAGCTATGATGATTGCTTCAACTCTACCGACAATACCACGTTCCGAGATGGTTGTGGAAATAATATTGGAGTTAGTGCTACATTCGTGGTGTCCCTACGAGCCCTGACACATTCATAACTATGTACCAAACTGGGTCCATAAAACTTAGATTTTATGTTGGTGTAATCTAGCTTGATATGTAGCACAAACTATGCATATATATGCTTTGCAAAGTAAATGGGGACCTGGTCATGGTGGGGGAAATGGCCCAAAGATCCGATGGATTGATCATAAACAAAAGGGGGTAGATCAACATTCTTAAAATATTTTTGTGTAATCAGACCAACATGTCTAGCATGACATTCCAAAGGGATGTCAAAAAACTCCCCACAAATATAAATTCTCTTGGTGGCATCTTTCACCACCTTCCAAGTATGTGGACCTCTAACCTCTAACCTCTAGCCTCCTAATCCTATGTATGGAATATAGGAGGTGGATTTGTTGACCTATCCTCTAGTATGTATCGATCAACCTGTTGATGTTATCCAACATCATAGACAAACTATGCAAAGTAGGTGAATTAGCAGGGATTTTATTTAACTCTCATGTGATCCATGTGTTTTGGACCCTAATATCCTTAATTGTAATACTAGATATAACATCATTCCACGGAGGGATCAAAACTACACTTTGATCCTTGTATTCACCCTACTGAGGGTATGCAAATCATAAAAA
This sequence comes from Pinus albicaulis, assembly GCA_034641835.2. Classification (NCBI taxonomy): domain Eukaryota; kingdom Viridiplantae; phylum Streptophyta; class Pinopsida; order Pinales; family Pinaceae; genus Pinus; species Pinus albicaulis. Next base: position 351,764,410 of record CM076580.1, read on the forward strand.
TAACTTAATATATATAGCAAACTAGAACCATAATAACATATACTTTAAATTCAAACACATCAATTGAAGACAATTTAAAAATGAAATAAAATTTCAAGACATAAACACATAAAGTTTAAATATGATTTAAAATGAAATATGTATACTTGCAACAGGTGAAGAAGGTCCAATATCCGTAGCAAGATCATCAACAGAGACATAAATACTGCCTCTGATACTTCGACTTGTGTTGAAGCGAGTATATATGAGTGGAACAAATGCTCTAGTATGGCTATGTGATCTATCTCGACGATGTATAACAGATCCCCCAACACTTCGACTGGTTGTAGTTGGGGGTGTATGGGCGATGGATCTGCAAATTACATATAATACATATAATCTAATCCAAGAAGAAAATATTGACATAGAAATAGTGTTGACAAGAAAACCATTTATAAACTCAAGTAGAATAATCTAGGCTAAAGTCTTAAACTAAATATAGTGTCTATTTTGATAAATTATCAACCAAAGTATTGAGTTCCATGTAAACACAATCGAAAAATGTGATTCAAAATATAACTTACACCTTTTCCCATTTATAAATAAGGCATTTTATTCATAGAGTAGAAATATGTAAATATATGTAAAAAATTGAAATAAAATATTTGCAAAACTAATAAAATTTTTTGCCAACCAAATACTCCATAAAACAAGTTCTTATAATGTTTGATTTTGACACATGCCATGTACTAGGTGCAAGAACATAAAGAAAATGTTTCGGGTACGACACACTACATAATGAAACAACATGGTACAAATTAGAAAAGAGTCAAAATACTTATATATTGAATTTAAATGCACTTTTCATCATGGATTTATTGTATGTATCAATGATGGATTGTTGAAACTTATATATATATATATATATATATATATATATATATATATGTTATGTTGCACAAAATATAGGAAGTGTAAGTTACAAATTCATTACTCAACTAATAAATCTAATAAGGGTGAGAAATAAGAGATATACAGTTTTCATGTATCATTATCTTAGATAATTCTACAAATATGAGTAATATAAATTTTAAGGAAAAATATAGTTTATAGATGAACTCTAGTCTTAAGAAAGTTGTTGAGCATCACACATATTATTTTATTATGAAGAGAACATTATGTTAAATAGTTATAAAACTATGTTAAATGCTATATATGTGTGTGTAGGAGAGTGAAAGAGAAAAATGTTATAACTATAACTATGTTATATACTCCTTCCACTATCCATGATTTCATATCCCAAATTCTATGTGCAAGAGAAAGCCATGAATTATTTTACCGAAAGAAATGTGTTGGTGGTAAAAAATGCGATCATTGTCGAAATTTGACTTTATTTCACAACAAATATCCTATTCATATAAATGATCAATCATTGTCCAACACAAAATTGAAATGGAAGAGATATGAATATATTCATACATCGATTGGTTCAAGTAGTACTACAAGTGCTAAAAGGATTGATTTACAAGAAGAAGAAATCTTTGTGATAGATTTTTCTAAGAAAATTTGAGGCAGAGATTTATAAATACACTAAGAATTCCCATAGAGATTGATGGCAGGACTTGCGATTCAAAAAATATCGTGAATTTTTTCCATCAGGGACCATTTTGTCAATAGTTGATTTTGTAGAGAATTACACATTTGTTGCACAAAATGAAATACAGAGTGAATACTATCATTCTTACCAAGTCTCTATGCTTGTCCATATTCTATATAGACACAGTGAACAAAATGTTGATCGTATAGAAAGCACCAATGAAAATCGACATGTTATTAAAGAATATCACTTTTATAGCGGTGATGATCGTACACATGATACACATTTTTCACAACATTGTTTTGATAAGATTTATGACTCATTGAAAGGCCGTGGAATAAAATTCAATCAACATTGGATATGGTTAGATGGATGCGCAGGTCAATTCAAATCTTCATGATCATTCTTTTGGTTTTGTCGTCTTCATATGAAAACTCACATTAAACATTGTTGGAATTTCTTTGTGACTAGTCATGGAAAAGGAGAAGATGATGGTACAAGGGCATGTATAAAATGAGCACTTCAAAGATATCAAATGGACCACTCCGCATACCAACTTTTATGAGATGAATAAGTTGTTCAATGGTGCATCGCTGCACTAAGCCATGAGACTAACTGGTTAAGGGAAGTACAAAGGTACATGTACATATATACAAATTAACTTGCATATATATATAGAACTTTAATATATGATCTAATTTTTATTAATTTTATAATTTTAAACATTATTTAACACAATTATTATCTTTGATCATATATAAATTGTATTTTAAATAACATATTTATATTCTAGTTTGAATTTTAAATATAGGTTTTTTTTGGCATATTGGGGTCCAATATATAGATAGATAGATTGGAAATGATGCTGAAATAATAAAAGGGACTCGAAAATTGCATTTAATTAAAACAAAGGAGTACCAAAATTTGTTTTCATTTGATAAAATAAAATATTCTTGTTTTTTTCATGTTTGCATAGACGACACAAAATCCAATGATGTTCGTGAAAAAAATATGTATGCAAAAGATTGGAAACATACATAGCTAAATACAAAGGGGAAAATGCATGTTGCAAACTTTGAAGAGATGCAATTACAGGAGACTATAGTATCATATGAAGGTGATCGAGTTTCTGATCTTGTTAGAGAAGGTAACATTTCAATTGATTTTAAATGATAGAGATCTAGAAATAAATAATAAAATAAAGTACACATGTTAATTTTAAAGTTAAATTTTCATTTTAATTATGATCTAAATTTATGTACTTGTATTATTGTGCAGGAGATGTTTTTGCTATAGTTGAACCTGCTAACAACGTAGAAAATGTCAAGCATTATTTGATGTGTTGCACTGAATGAAAGATGAAATTATTGGAAGACTATGATGATAACGAGTTTATATATGACAGAGGATCTATTATACTGGAAGGTTATTTTTTCCAAAAATCTCATCAAAGTCAAAATATTGTTTACTTTCAAGACTATGAACTTGATGTCATAAGTTGTCAATATAGTCACTTGGTGTGTGTAGCGCGCACAATGTTTATAGAAGTTAAATAAAAAAAAAATTGAAAAATAAGAAATGGAAAATGTTAAAAGATGACCATGAACGAATCATTGAGGATGGCATTCCATTAGAATTTTTTTATTTAACCGCCCAATAATTTCTTCTCCTTGGATTCATATTTGAGAAGTTACAGTTCAAGTACAAATTTTTATCCTTTTTGTTTGTGCATTCTTAATAATGTATTAATATACAAGTAAACCCACGAATTTGGGTTACAATTTTGTGAGAATTGGGGGTGGAAAACTTTTTTTCTCAACAATTCGGCCAAACTTTTATAAAATTTTGGCCAAAATGTTAGAGAGTTCGGCCGAACTTTCGAAATTAGTTTGGCCGAACTCATTTTTCCGTTTACATTGATGGCGTACTGACGGTGTGGGCAAACAGATGGTCGGAGATTGGAAAATCGGCAACATAAGTTCGACTGAACTCTTAAAATAGTCCAGTCGAAATTTAGCTTATAAATACACTAGCCCGGAGCCTTTAACAGGTTTCGAGCTTATTACCATCTACGTCTGATGTGATTGTGTTTCTGCGTCTACTGTGTTTTTCGGGCCCGCGTCTACATCTGTGTCTACGTCTTGCTATTCGGCCTCATCTCTTGCTGTTCAGATTTGCAGGTTGGCTCTGAATTTTGAATTTTTGGGCCTGTGTCTGTGTCTGCGTCTACGTCTTGCTGTTCGATCTTGACTCTTGCTGTTCGGCCTTAGCTCTTGCTGTTCAGATTTGCAAGTTGGCTCCGAATTGTGAATTTTGTTTGAGGTATAAAATCAAAATCTAATAACGTAATTGAGTTTGTAAGCTTTCATAAGTGTATTTGGCCAAGGCCCATGTTAACATGTTATCTACAATTTCCTAGGCCATTTTTTTAAAAATCAACTCCTTTTTCCAAATTTGTATTGTTCCTTACTAAAAAAACTCTAGTTCTAGAGGTCGTTGAATGAAACATTTTTTAGGAAATGGATATCCCTACATATAAATTGGTGTTAATATTCTATTGCAATTGATGGTTCACCAATGTGAATCCCAATTAAAGTTTTATTGTGTGTTGCAACTCACTTCCTCAAGTGATCTAGGGACACATTTTGAATTTTTTACAAGAACGTGAAATATAAATAGAGTAATTAGTTTCATAAGAACTCATAAGTGTAATTAGGCTGAACCTATATCTATAATTTTAGTACAAAATTATGTGTTGGTAATGCGAAAACCTCAGCTGGGTATACATATTATTTTTCCATAGTAAATGAGCTGACATGACTTAGTGACTCAGTGAATGAGATAACACTGAAATCTTCTCTTATCCAAGCTCCTTTCTATGGTGGTAATGAAACATAAATAGCACCAATATTGTGGCTTTAATTAACTGCAATTACACTGAATAGCATCAAAACTGTATAACACCAAAACTATCATTTGAAGAAATACAAAATTCATCTGAATTACATCTTTGTATTTAGCCTGAAATTTAGTACTTCTGTAATTGTATCAAATCCTAAAGTCACCCATCTAAACTTGTAATTAGGCTAAAACTATCTCTATAATTTTAGTACAAAATTCTGTGTTGGTAATGCGAAAACCTCAAATAGGTATACATATTATTTTTCCATAGTAAATGAGCCGGCATGACTTAGTGACTTAGTGAATGAGATAATGAAATGTAGTCAATAGAAGAAACAATAACTATAAGGAAAAAATTTAGTTCAACTCCAACTTATTTTTCATCCAGTAAACATACATCAACAACAATTCAAAGATCTTGTACAAATAGTAGACATAAATGTTAACTTATTTTTCATCGAGTAAACATGACTTAGTGACTCAGTGAATGAGATAATGAAATGTAGTCAATAGAAGAAACATTAGCTATAAGGAAAACATTTAGTTCAAATCCAACTTATTTTTCATCCAGTAAACATACATCAACAACAATTCAAAGATCTTGTACAAACAGTAGACATAAATGTTAACTTATTTTTCATCTAGTAAACATACATCAACAGCAATTCAAAGATCTTGTACAAACAATAGACATAAATGTTCACCAACACTGAATGCTAATATGCATAAATACTACGAATCCAAATATTAGTCCACTTAAAAGTTGTATTGCATCGGAAGAGACACACTATACAACCTTCCTAAATTGAAGGTCTCACTCTTTCATCATTAGTATAACCATTTGTCGCTTGTCAAGCCTTTTATTGTTTCCTAATTTTTTATTTTTGTTTTGATAATAGTTATAGATTTTTGTTAGGAAACAATAATTATAAATTCTTTTTGACAAATATATCAATAATGAAGACTGAACCTAGCTACGTTCTTCAACATATAAGAGACACAATTGTAGTGTGATATTTTCCCTTCTTTTCAACTTAGTCCATCCTTCTAGAAAAATCCCTTTTAATGAAGTATATATATCCATAGTGATCCACTGATATTTGTTCACGAACAACTATTCCATTTTGGACTTATATATCTCAAAACTATGCTCATTGAATTTATGCATCTATATCTTTAAACTACTCAACTAATATATTTCACCATAGGAATCAATTCGATATATCTCCCATTTTAATGTGGTCTATCACATTTCGAGAAAAACACATTAGCCATAAAATTTTCCCATTGAAACCAAAAGTAATTTGATACAAGACATAGGTTTTAACCTTATATAGTTAATTATTTCAAATATATTCTTAATAAAATGAAAAATATTCAATGTAAAACATATGCATTAACATATAATTTACAAGAGAAACCCAAAATGAGAAGATCATTTTTTTTATTAGTATATTAATTTTTAGACCATCAGATACACACACACACACATATGTATGTATGTATATATGTATATATCCCACGACAATTATAAACTACAAATCTGTTACCTTGGATCAGATAAAACTTTAGTTCTTTAACTGAAACTATAGAACCATGGGGTAAACTACCATGCACTAGAAAAATGCTAAAAGAAAAAACCATGTGATGAAAACCATCATAAAGGGAGAATTTTGTTTTCCCAATTTTTTTTTTTGGGGCACTACCCCTGAACACCTGTGTGTGGGGGATTTTTTGTCTTTATGAAACCCTAAAGTGGGGGTCCTTTCCTCCCTTTTTATTCCCACCACTATGCTTAGAAAAATATATAGTGCATGGGGGTATTCACATAAAGATTATAACACATACCAAACATCCAATAATTCTCCTTAATGTGACCATCAATGTTGCAATGGTTAGAATTATTTCTACTACCCTTGCATGGATATGTAGTGGCTATTTTATTCTTATCCTCCTATTTCCAGTTCTTATTCCCCTCTTTCAAATTTTCTTGGTGCTATTTTTTCTTCAAACCACTTAAGTACCCTTTATTTTGGCCTATGGTTTCTAGATAATGTGCGTATACACATGGCTCATACATTATCCTTAGCTTGGAAAGAATCACTTGTTTTTGTAGATGGTTATATAGACCCCACATATACTTAAGGAGTACATTTGGGCTCTTGGGAAAGATATCCAATAATATGATCATATTTTTGAACTTAGTACACTCTTATACACCCTTATGTCTACGTAAAGTAGTGTGAGTGAATCCACGGGTCCTCTACACACTTCATAGGATATAATTGGGACAGGTAGTGTTAACATCTACAAGTTATATAGGCAGAGTCTGTAAAGGGCCAGGTAGCCTCTGGATCTCATCTTTTATGAAAGGTGACATATCCAGTAAATGCCCCTACAGTCAATTTTTGGATCTAAATATAAGTTCTTCATTTTAATATCCATAAACCACAACCACTTTAAGGCAAATCGTGTACATGTGCCATTTCTCCCATAAACTCTTAAGGCAAACTTTAAATCATGTGTCATTGGATTTCTCCCCTTAACTTTAAAGCATGTGTCATTTCTCAAGGCTTTCTCCCATTAATTCAAAGAAAACTTTGAGGCCTAAAAATTGAAAGTAGCTTAAATTCCATAGGATAAGATCCCCCAAACTCAAATGGAGTAAAATGTAAAATGTTAAAAGTGGAGAGTTTTATGATGTAATGGATCTTAATAATCTAGATTGACATGGCTGTATTGAACTTTCATAGGATAGTATCCCCCAAACTCAAGGTGAGTAAAATGTAAAATGTTAAAAGTGGAGTGTTTTATGATGTAATGGATCTTAATAATCTAGATTGACATGGTTTTATTTTATTAATGTACCTAAATTTACACCTTCCATGTTGCTTTATTCTTTTAAAATGTTAAAAGTGGAGTGTTTTAGGATGTAATGGATATAAATAATCTAGATTGTGTTAAATATGATGTAATGGATCTTAATAATCTAGATTGACATGGATGTATTTTATTAATGTACCTAAATTTACACCCTCCATGTTGCTTTATTCTTGTAAAATGTTAAAAGTGGAGTGTATTAATGTACCTAAATTAACACCTTCCATGTTGCTTTATTATTTTAAAATGTTAAAAGTGGAGTGTTTTATGATGTAATGGATATAAATAATCTAGATTGACATGGCTACAGTGATATGATGATAGTGTAGGTTGATGTTGAAGTTGTAAAATTCTTGTACATATCAATTATTATAAATTATTAAAAAATTGATAAGTGCTAAATCATACTTCTTATTAAGAACATAACTAATTTTTGATGATAGTGTAGCTTGATGTTGAAGTTGTAAAATTCTTGTACATATCAAAGATGAATGATAGTACAAACCAAAAATGACATTATTATAAATTATTAAACAATTTGATAAGTGCTAAATCATACTTCTTATTAAGGACATAACTAATTTGTCATAACATAACTCTGATATATAACCACAGTCTTCAATTCCATTGTTTTATAGGTAAAGTACTATCTTCACATTAAAGAATTTTATAAGGTTACTCTAAAACTAAAGGCTTTCTCCCATTAACTAAAGGAAAAATTTAAAGCCTAAAAACTGAACCTAAAGTGGCTAAACTTCCATAGGATTTTAGTCTGTCTGTTGAGTGTTAACTTCTACAAGGTTCTATAGGTAGAGTCTGTAAAGGGCCAGGTAGTGTTAAATTCTATAAGTTCTAAAGGCAGAGGCTGTAAAGGTCCAGGTAGCCTCTGGCTCTCATCTTTTCTGAAAGGTGACATATCTAGTAAATACCCCTACAGTCAATATCTGGAACAGATCTAAATAGAAGTTCTTCATTTTAATATCCATAAACCACAACCACTTTAAGCAAACTGTGTACATGTGTCATTTCTCCCATAAATTCCTAGGCAAAGTTTTTAAAGCATGTGTCATGTTGGCTTTCTCCCATTAACTTTAAAGAATGTTTTTAGTAAGTGCATAAAATAATTTTTCAAACCATGAAAATGTCTTTTCTCCCACAAACTAAAGGCTTTCTCTCATTAATTCAAGGCAAACTTTAAGGCCTAAAAATTGAACCTAAAGTGGCTGAACTCTCATAGGATTTTGAACTTCCATAGGATTTTAGTCTGCCTGTTGAGTGTTAACTTCAATAAGTTCTAAAGGCAGAGTCTTTAAAGGGCCAGGTAGTCTCTGGATCTCATCTTTTCTCAAAGGTGACATATCTAGAAAATTCCCCTATAGTCAATCTCTGGAACAAAAATATAAGTTCTTCATTTTAATATCCATAAACCACTACCACTCCAAGGAAAACCTTGTACATGTGTCATTTCTCCCTTCTCCCATAAAATTTTAGGAAAACTTTAAGGCATGTGTCGTTTCTATTTCATTTCTCTCACAAAATCATAAAGGTGTGACTTTTGACATAACTTCATCAACCACCACAACTAGTTGTTTTAGTAAGTGCATAAAATAATTTTGCAAACCATGTAAATGTCATTTTTCCCACAAACTAAAGGCTTTATCCCATTAATTCAAGGAAAAATTTAAGGCCTAAAAACTGAACCTAAAGTGGTTGAACTCTCATAGGATAGTATCCCCCAAACTCAAGGCTTTCCCCCATTAATTCAAGGAAAACTTTAAGGCCTAAAAACTGAACCTAAAGTGGTTGAAATTCCACAGGATTTTAGTTTGTTGGTTAAGTCTTAACTTATACAAGTTCTAAAGCAGTCTGTAAAGGGCTAGGTAGCCTCTGGATCTCATCATTTCTTAAGGCATGTTATTTCTGCCATAAATTTTAAGGCAAAATTTCATGAAAACCATGCATGAACTATGTATATGTGTCATAAATCTCCCTTAAACTCTAGGCAATGCAATCTTTAACACATCTCATTTCTAGATGTGAATTCTACCATAAAATTTAATTCAAAATTTAAGATAAACCATGCACATGTGTCATTTCTCCCATGCATTTTCAATAAATGTCAATTTAATATATTTTATTGAATTTGTTTTTTTTTTCGGGGATAAAAAAACCCACTAAATATGGTTGAAAAATGGACATTATGCATAGATGTTTCTTTTTATCCCAATCTAGGGAAAGCAGTGATTACATATGTGCTTTCCAATATTGTGACTAGAAAAGTCGTCCAAAGGAAAATGAATATATCGGGAAGAAAAACAAACAACAAGGCATATTATATTGCATTGATAGAAGGCTTGGGAATAAATATGGAGTATGGATCAAATGGAATTGTATTTTTCACCAATTATGAACTTGTGTGCAACCCGATGAATTGTGTGTACCAAGTTAAGAAGGAGAGGCTCAAAGAACTGCATGGAATAGAAAACAATATTGCTAGCCAATTTCAATTTTTTAGTATAAGACATTGTACAAACTTGGGAACAATTATGGAGTATGGACGAAATGGAATTGTATTTTTCACCAATTCTGAACTTGTGTGCAACCAAATGAATGGCGTGTACCAAGTTAAGAAGGAGAGGCTAAAATAACTGCATGCAATAGCAAACAATATTGTTAGCCAATTTAAATTTTTTAGTATAAGACATTGTACAAATGTGAATAAGATGTCTGCTGATCTATTGTGTGGGGCAATGCCAATTCAGGATTCATCTATCAAATATAAATTAGAATTATACGGGGCAACGCTAATGCAAGATTTATCTCTCAAAGATGATTTACTTTTGAGACACTCTTCTTCAAAAATTCAAGATTCATCTCTCAAAGATGAATTAGTGTTGAGACGTTCTCCTTCAAAATTTATTGATGGACATTGTAACATATCTTGGATATGTTTGTGTTATGTACTTATAAATGCGTCTTTTTTAATGTCCATGTGTTTTTTTTCAATTATATACCAAGTGTGCTTGCAACACACCATGTAAAGCGCAACTTGGTGAGCTTCACATTTGCAACAAGTGGTGAACTTCACATTTTTATAAAATTAAAATGCGAGGACTTCAACAAATTTTTGTTTAAATGGAGTTTCATGCTTTTTTTTTAATGACAATGTGTTTTTTTCAATTTTATACCAAGTTTTCTCCCATCATGTAAAGCGCAATTTGGTGAACTTAACATTTTTATAATTTATTTTTTCTTAAATTGAGTTTCACACATCAATTAGTGCTTTGAAAGTTGTCTTTTACATAATTTGTGTACACTAAATTACATTAATTTTCTTAAATTTATTTTAAATAGTAATTTAAAAAATAATTGTAAATGTCCATTGTAGATATATATATCATGGAGGATGAACAACAAAGATCAACAGAATCCCATATCTCTACGAGAGAGGGGGATCAAGGATCGAGGAATGTTCATGGTATTTAAATATAATCTTAAATCTCCATACATATACATACATGTGTGTACATATGGAATTTATTTTTTTATCAATTTTGTGAGTTACATTAGTTGTTAATAAGTTTTATTTTTTAGTTTTTAATAGATAAGAGGAGAAGGGTGTCTACTCCATCAATGGAGCATGCCCATGGTTCACGCAATCGTGGTATGGTTCACGCGATTTAATCAATGAATATGTACATGTATTTATATGTATGAATGTATTTTTGAATTGATTATAAATTCGTATTTCTTTATGAAGTTTCTTTCTTGTCTCGTGAGGTTGCTGGTGGTTCAGATTCCCTTAGAAGGCCATCAATAAGTATTGGCGGATTGTGTGAAGGTGGTGATATTTATTCCCCTAGAGGCCAATCAATGGATAGTCGTGTTGGTTCTCAACCAATCGGTGGTCGTGTTGGTTCTCAGCAGGGTCGTTCTGGTTCTTAACAGTCTCAGGGTGGGCAAGATGCTAGCCAACCACATCGAGGTGGCCATCAATTTGGATATTTTTTCATTCAATTTGTACAAATTTGTTTACATGTGTTTTTTTAATATACAAAATTTTATATATTGATGCAGAGGCTAAAAATGCTGCTCCAAATGTTGCTCAAAAAAAGCGTAGGGCATAATGGGTCATTCAAGAAGAAGGTTGTCCACCAACCACGACTTATTCGACCGACATTTCTGTTATACCTTGGGAAACAAAAATGCAGCAATGCACCTTAGAAAGGTGTAAACATATTCATACAAACTTGAAGAGAGATCTCGTGGCTTTGACTCTACCTATTGAGAGTCGACAAACAATGGAAATAGTTACACACTCATGAGAAAAAGAAAGGAAACAGTGATGGGTCCCGATAAATGGGAGGTTGTTAAACAAAGAGTTACAACATAAATGACCAAGTCTATGTTTAGTTTCAAAGAAGGGACAAAAATAAAGATGTTGAAGGTGCAATATTTCAAGTACCCTGATATAGCTCATTATTTGTATGATAGACACCTTGCGACCTATGGAAGACTCCCATGGAACGATGAGGTTCCGCTTTATTTTGCAAAATTATTTTATGCAGAATTCTTTTTGCAAATGAAACCCAATTACAATGACCTTCCCTCTAATTTTTTTGGTCCTGAGAAAGGTCAATTGTGTGATCGTAGGGGCACTAGGCATGATTTTAAGTTGCCTTGCCCTAAGCCACCATTGGTTAGTCGACCTTTTCATGTCGAAACTTTGCGGTCAGAGATTGAAGCCACTTCTCAAATTAGTCGAGAAGCAAGGAATGCCATCATTGAAAATGTTCATAGTGGATTAAGTGGAGTCGATGTTTGTCTGAATCGACAAAGAGCACGTGAGGATGCATGTGCTAATTTTTTGTATTATATAGATGAAGAGAATGACAACATGAGTGTTGAAGATCTCAAAACATATGCAAAGAATTGTCGCAAGGGTTGGTAGGAACTAATTGTTCATGAGGAAGAGGACATGGGAACGGTATGTGTTAATGGTTAGGGTTCAATTATTTTAACACATGTACAATTTGTGATAAATACATATATACATACATTTATTTGTATACATTAATCTAAAGAAAATGTATCATTATATGTTAACACCATTTATAGTTGTCACGCTTGATGAATGAAGAAAATGTTAATATCATGGTCAGAGCCTCCGATTCAAACAATCAAGATGGGTCTCACCATCAATCATACAATCAAGATGGTTCTCACCATCAAGATATGTTGGCAAATGTTAGTGTTTTTTAAGTGAACATGATGATGTACAATTATTTTTTATCTATTATTATATATATCGAAACATGATGAGATATTTTTAAAATAAATAATTGTGCACACATGTACATGTACATATATATAATAAAATGTTTTAACAGATTCTGATTCCATCCGATGTTTTTGGGATGGCGGTACCTTCTTCTTCCTTGGGAGATGTGCCAAATCCACCATCACAAGTATGAACAATTTTTCACTTTTAAAATTTATGTTTTTAAGTTATATATTCCACCTCAAAAAGTTCCATTAACAAATAAGATATATCTAGATCTTGAGTTATTTTAAATTTTTTGAATTTTAGGTTTTTGGAGATTTTCTTTCTGAGCCACTCTTAGGAGATGTGCCAAATCCACCAGCACAAGTATTCAAATTTTCACTTAAATATATATATGTTTTTAAGTTATAAGTTATAAATTGAAGTTTAAAAGTTTTATTATAAATTGAGATCTAGAGATTTTGAGTTATTTTAAATTTTTTGAATTTTAGGTTTTTGGAGATTTTCTTTTGGAGCCTCTCTTAGGAGATGTGCCAAATCCACCAGCAGAAGTATTCAATTTTTCACTTAAATATATGTTTTTAAGTTATAATTTATAAATTTAAGTTTAAAAGTTTTGTTATAAATTGAGATTTTGATCTTGAGTTATTTTATACTTTTAAATTTTTTGAATTTTAGGTTCCTATAGAGGATTTCTTTTCTCCACGGACTCTAGCGATGGAGATAGGAACATCCACACCATTTCAACCATTTGAACAAGTTGTCTAACTTTTTTTTTAATATTATTGAAAATAAGTTTATATATGCATTTTCATTTGAAAATTTTTAATATATATATAACTGTACATGTATATTGTACAGTTTACTATTCAAGATGTTCTTGTGGGGGAAGTTGTAGTGGATGAGTAACAAATGGACAGGGAACCTCGTATTTCATGATTTTTTTTACATTTTGTTTTTTACATGAAGTTCTATATATTCTCACTCAATTTTAAAACATCAAATTTTAATTTTGTATACATTGTGTACAGGTTCCCCATGCTTCGCAGGATAGCTAGAGGATTGTGACTTTGCTGGGAGAGACACTACATCCATCTGTATTTGATGGATGATGCACATGCACTATTTGATGGATGATGCACATGCACATGTGCAACATTATATTTTCAATAGATTTAGTCTTAAATTTACTTTTTTATATATAGTCTTATCTAGATGCAGTCATATATAACTTGATACTTGATACTTGATACTTTTGAGATCTACAAATTTTGGACATATTTTATGTGAATTACATTTGGTACATGTGAATGTGATATATAATGTTTTTATATAACTTGATACCTGATACTTGTGAGATCTACAAATTTTGGACATATTTTATTCAAACTACATTTGGTACATGTGAAAGAGATATATAATGTTTTTAAAACTTAAGTTTTGGATGGTTGAACTACATTTGGCATGTGAAGTAATGTTACAGTGTTATATAATTTGTTTTACTTTTAAAACTCAAGTTTTGGATGGTTGAACTACATTTGGCATGTGATGTGAAGTAATGTCAAGTGTTATAATTTGTTTTGTTTTTAAAACCTAAGTTTTGAATGGTTGAACTACATTTGGCATGTGTCGAAGTAATGTTGTGTTATAATTTGTTTTGTTTTTAAAGTGTTATGGTTGAACTACATTTGGCATGTGAAGTAATGTTACTTGATACTTGTGATCTATAATGTTTTGTTTTTAAAACTCAAGTTTTGGAGGGTTGAACTACATTTGGCATGTGAAGTAATGTTTTGATCTATAATGTTTTGTTTTCAAAACTTAAGTTTTGGATGGTTGAACTACATTTGGCATGTGATATAATGTTTTGTTTTTATTGGATAGTTGAACTACAATTGGCATGTGAAGTAATGTTGTGATATAATGTTTTTGTTTTTAAAACTCCAGTTTTGGATGGTTGAACTACATTTGGCATGTGATTATGATATAATGTTTTGTTTTTAAAATTCAAGTTGTCGTTTTCCAAACAAAACAAAAAATCACATGAATATATGTACATGTAGAAATGATTTAAGTACACATGTTTGAATATATATGTTAAAACGATTGAAGTACAATACGCACACGCGCACACACACACACACATATATATAAACAACCATAAGATTCTAGGTCTTGTTAGATGTGTCAAGCAATCATAAGATTTTAAAAATGCATTCTATAATATATATATATATATGTGAAACATTTTTCATCAATGCATGTATAGAAAAACTACTTTTAGTTAATTCCATTCTAGAACATATATATCCAATACATGCAACATTTTTCATCAATGTACATTGAAAAGCTACTTTCAATTAATTGCATTCTAGAACATATATATTCAGTACTTCAACATTTTTCATCAATGCACATAGTAAAACTACTTGAACAGTTAATTGCATTCTAGAACATATATATATCCAATACGTGCAACATTTTTCATTAATGCATATAGAAAAGCTACTTTCAGTTAATTGCATAGAACATGTATATATCAAGTACGTGCAACATTTTTCATCAATGCACATAGAAAAACTACTTTCAATTAATTGCATTCTAGAACATATATATCCAGTACTTGCAACATTTTTCATCAATGCACATAGAAAATCTACTTTCAGTTAATTGCATTCTAGAACACACACACACACACACACACACACACACACACACATATATATCCAATACTTCTAGAACATATATATCCAATACTTGCAACATTTTTCATCAATGCATAAACTACTTTCGAGTGAATTGCATTCTAGAACATATATATATATATATATATATATATATATATATATATATATATATATATATATATATATATATATATATATATCCAATACATGCAACATTTTTCATCAATGAATGTATAGAAAAGCTACTTTCAGTTGATACTAGTGTGCATGTACCAAAACAATGTACATGTGCAAAGCGTGAAAATGTGAAGCTGGGTTACACTTTTTGCCCTTTTTTGAGAAAAAAATTTCATTTTTTTCGGTTCTTCAACTTTCTGCAAACTATAACCATTTTTCTGTTTAGAATTTCATTTTGCGATAAAAATAAAAGTTGTGAGAAATTTTTTTAGCTTTCTATTACTTCTTTTTTGAAATTTTTTTATGTAGATTTGATATGTCAACTTAGCGTTTCTTTGAGTGTGTGTTTCTTAACAATCAAAGGATTCATAAGAAGTCATGTTATGACGCAATGTTGTATTCATTGAAAATTTTTGTTTTTGAAAAAGCAAAATGTGTTACAACAATCTAGACAGAGTCTACTTTGTTTTCGTCATATTTTCAAAGCCAATGGATGCATATCATAATTACTAGAATTTTTTGAACTGGTCCAATACGAAAAACTGCATATTTTGGATATGTTTCGCGTCGCAAGAAATTTCTTAACATATAAGTTATAAACTAAAAATCTAAAAGCTACCCATTAGAGAAGACGGACCAATGTAATGCCCCATAATTTTTTCAATTTTTTTTACAATGCATTTTGGGAGATACAAAATTTTGATTTCACTGAATCACAATGACCCTCAGAAATTGTTTGCACCCATTTTATTAGAAAAATAATTAAAATTAATAAAATTTTATGAAATTCCATAAAAGTTATATTTCTTGAAAGTAGATTCAATTCTGAAAATGCTTGTCTTGGTTCCGACAGTTAATTAACAACCTTTCATGGAGTTTAATCAGTCCAAAGTTGCAGAACCATTTTCAGAGCCTGGTTTTTGCATAATTGGTGACGCGTTAGTTCGGCCGAACTATGTTTTCCGCTTAAGGCTTGTTAAATCTAACGTCTTAATAGTTCGGCTGAACTTTTGATCAGAAGTTCGGCCGAACTATTGTATAACTCTCCGTCGGCTGAAATTTTTTGCGGAGCCCCCTACTAAAACACATTTCGCGTCAATATAAATTGCCGCGAAATGATTCACAATTTTCACACATTTCGCACACTTCATCTCATTTTACAAAGATTTTGTTTTGGGTTCAAAAAATTTTCTTTAAAGTTTGGGTTTAAGAACATTTCTTGGAAGCAAATTGATTTTTTGGAAGACATTTCTTGGAGGTTTCTTCAAAGTTTGGG
This sequence comes from Pinus albicaulis, assembly GCA_034641835.2. NCBI lineage: Eukaryota > Viridiplantae > Streptophyta > Pinopsida > Pinales > Pinaceae > Pinus > Pinus albicaulis. The sequence continues at coordinate 351,781,191 of CM076580.1, forward strand.
TTTAAGAACATTTCTTAGAAGAAAATTGATTTTTTGGAAGACATTTCTTGGAGGTATGTACGTGTTTTGAGTTGAAGTAAATCTTTTGAGCTTCGTTTAATTTTTATAAAACATTTTTCTCTCGAATTTTTTAAAGTGTGTGTTTTGGATTGGAGTATGTATTTTTTACAAAAAATTTGCACTGAATTTTTTTAAATTAAATCTTTTGTGATATTTTTTGTAATTGAGTTATTGTCTAATTTTTTGAACTTCATACCCTATTATCATGGGAAATCGAAGAACTTGTGCGAGAAAATATGATCGAAAAAGAGACCCTGAGGCACGTAGAGAAGAAACGAGAAAATCTCGCAAAAGAAAGTTAGAAGCCCTCTCAAATATTGAAGAGGAAAATAAACCTCAAATAGAAATTGAAGCAGGTATGTAAATGTAAATATTATGATTTATTGATATATTTCTAAAATTTTCCCAATGTAAAATGTGAAGCTTAATTTTTATTTGATGAACTAGTTTGAAAAATATTTTGTTTAATGTAAACAAATAGATATACTCCTCAAAATATTGAAGAAGAAAATCAACCTCAAGCAGAAATTGAAGCAAGTATGTAAATGTAAATATTATGATCTATTGATATATTTAAAATTTTCCTAATGTAAAATATGAAGCTTAATTTTTATTTGATGAACTAGTTTGAAAAATATTTTGTTTAATGTAAACAGACAGAGATACTCCTCAAAATATTGAAGAAGAAAATCAACCTCAAGCAGAAATTGAAGCGGGTATGTAAATGTAAATATTATGATATATTGATATATTTAAAATTTTCCTAATATTTATTGACATAATTATTAATTTAGTGATTTATTGAATATGTACTATTTTTTCGAATTTGTACAGATGAAATCACTATCGATAATGAGATGTTAGAGAATGTTGACACTCACACATATGGAGATAAAAAACCTGACCATGTTATACAATATCGTGTCAACCGCATTTTTGAAGAGTATTTCTTAAATGAGCAAGTGACAGTTCATGCTCAAATGTTGAAAGGTCTCCTATCATTAAGGAAATTAAAAGAAGCGATGACACTATTGGGTATTCAAAAATCAACCAAAGATAAAAAAATGAATGAAGAGGTGATAAAAAATATGAGTAGTGCTATAAAGTCAATTAAGAGATCTAGAGATAAAGATGTTTCAAATATACGTAGAGGAATACAGATGGCAATAGTTTCACCAAGTACTCAAGAGAATCGATTGATAACATCTATGGCACGAGCACTGGGAACCTCACGAAAAAATATGCACAAACATCGAAAATTTCGACTACAAATAGATGTAAATGATGAACTCTCTTGTTGGAGAGCTATTTGTAGGCAACCATACAAAGATCGACTTGGAGAAAATGTTAAAAAAATAATATATGAATATTGGAAGAACAATTCGCTTGTTTCACCAACTGTAAGACATGTGATGCGAAGAAGAATAGCACGAAATCAGTATGAAGAACATGAAAAACATCTCTTGGAAACCACTCAGATAGAGTTATTCAACAAGTTGAAAAAAGAGAATCGTCAAATTCATGTTTCACTCAGTGCTTTTGTTCAACAAAAACCATGGTATGTAAAACCTATCACCGTACGCGACACTTGTTGTTGCCGTTATCATGTTGAATTTGAGTTATATTATGACACATTCCTTGATTTCGGTAGAACATTATGGAAGGATTCACCTCCTCCTTCCACTATCCGTGAATTCATATCTCAAATTCTATGTGAAAGAGAAAGCGATGAACTATTTTACAAAAAAAAAATGTGTTGGTGGTAAAAAATGCGATGATTGTGGAAATTTGACTAAATTTCAAAACAAATATCGTATTGATATAAATGATCAATCATTATCCAACATGAAAGTGAAATGGAAGAGATATGAATATATCGGTACATTGATTCAAGGTGTAAATAGTGTTAAAAGAATCGAATTACGAGAAGACGAAATTTTTCTGATAGAATTTTTGAAAAAGTTTGAGGCAAAAATTTACAAATACACCAAGCATTCCCATAGAGCTCGATGGCAAGACTTGCAATTCAAAAAATATCATGAAGTTTTTCCACCAAGGACCATTTTGTCAGTGATTGATTTTGCAGAAAACTACACATTTGTTCCACAAAAATAAATTCAAAGTGAATACTATCATTCTGACCAAGTCTCCATGCTCGTCCATATTCTATATAGACATGCTGAACAAAATGTCGATCATATAGAAAGCACGAGTGAAAATCGACATATAATTAAAGAATATCACTTTTATATCAGTGACGATCGTACACATGATACATGTTTTGTTGGCAGATACATTAAAACAGACACTCAACGCCTGGAGGAGTGCATCTTCACCTTTGCACGAATCTCTGTGGAGGTTGACTTGAGCAAAGGACTCCTAGAGTGCATTATGCTGAATAATAAACAAGAGATATGGACTCAGCATCTAGACTATGAGAACACCGCCTTCAGATGCCGGATATGCAGGTGCATAGGACACTTACAAAACTCATGCCCGGCAGCAAAAAGGGACAACAGAAAAAAGAAGAAACCAGGAAAAGCTGCTAAAGGATGGAAATTTCCCTCTGAGGAGCCAGAACAATAGGACGAAGAAGAGGAACCCTCACCACATGAGAATAAGCAAACAGATACCTCCTTGGGCACACAAGAACAGGAAATGCAAGATCCACTTGACACCACCACAAAGACTCAGCATGATATGATTCCGGGAGCACCAGACAGTGGGGGTTACAAAAGAACACATACTTCAGACACATCAGACTCTGATAAGGACAATGGAGCACAAGCGGAAGAAAATCAGCTTGTCCTTATCGAGACGACGCCAACACAAGGTGCTTGGCGTAAGGTTGAAAAGAAAAAAGGGAGAAAATCCTAATTGTTTTTCTTTGCATTTTTTATCTGCGGAAATTTGTACATCTTTGGACGTTTACTAGCTCATGTAACATGTAATTTTGTTTACTCATAAATAAAATTACGGATTTTTTCTTTGTGAAAAAAGATACATGTTTTGTACAACATTGTTTTGGAAAAATTTATGATTCATTGAAAGATCGTGGAATAACATTAAATGAACATTGGATATGGTCAGACAGATGCGCAGGTCAATTCAAATCTGCACGATCATTCTTTTGGTTGTGTTGTCTTCATAAGAAAACATGCATTAAACACTATTGGAATTTCTTTGAGACTGGCCATGGAAAAGGAGAACATGACGGTGCAGGAGCATGCATAAAATGAGTACTTCGAAGATATCAAATGAACCACTCTGCACGCCGACTTCTGAATGCTGAAGAAGTTGTTGAATGGTGCATCGCTGCTCTAAGCCATGAGAACAACCCATCAAGAGAAGTGTGAAGGTACATTCAATTTAATTTATATTGGAAATCTAATTTTAAACATTGTACATTTATCATGCAATGATTATTTTTAATTGTATTTTGATATCATATTTACAAATTCTTTTTCTAATTTTCCATATAAAGGTTTTTTTGGCATATTGGAATCGAAGACGTAGATAGATCAATTGGAAATGACGTTGAAACAATAAAAGGGACTCGAAAATTGCATTCAATTCAAAAAAAGTTGTCCACAAATGTGTTTGCATTGGATAAAAGAAAATATTCTTGTTTTTGTGATGTTTGCATAGACAACACAAAATCCAATGACGTTTGTGAAAAAAAAATGTATGTGAACGATTGGAAACATACAGAGCTAAATACAAAGGGCAAAATGTCTGTTGCAATGTTTGAAGAAATGCAATCAGAGGAAACTACAATATCATCCGATGGTGATCGAGTTTCTGATCTTGTTAGAGAAGGTAACATTTGAATTACTTTCCAATGATTTAAAGATCTAAAAATAAATTTAAATATGCATAATTAAATGTTAAATTTATTTTATTGTGCAGGAGATGTTTTTGCTGTAATTGCACCTATTGACAACGATGAAAATGTTAAGTATTATTTGATGCGTTGCAATGAACGAAAAATGAAATTATTACAAGACTATAATGATCACGGATTTCAGTATGACAGAGGGTCTATTATACTGAAAGGTTATTTTTTCAGACAAACTCATTAAAGTGGAGACTTTGTTTACTTTGAAGACTATGAACCTGATTCCATAAGTTGTCAATATAGTCACTTGGTGTGTGCAACACACATAAAGTTGATAGAAGTTCAATCAAAGAAAAAATCGAAAATTAAGAAATGGAAAATGTCAAAATCCGATCATGAACGGATTATTGAGGATGAAATTCCATTAGAATTTTTTTGAGTGAAGTGTCCAACAATTTATTATCTTTGGATTAAATATGTTTTAGAACTTCCAGTACTCAACTAAAAATTGAGCTGCTTATGTTATTTGTGGTTTGCACATGTTACAAATTGTTTGGGTACAAGCACGTGCTCTAGTATCAACTGAAAGTAGTTTTTCTATACATGTACATTGATGAAAAATGTTATATGTATTGGCTATATATATATATATATATATATATATATATTCTAGAATGAAATTAATTGTTCTTCTATATGTTTTCCGACCGTATGGTACAAATTATTTAACTTTATTTTGTAAGGTCAGATTCGGTCCCCATATGGCCTAGCCTCCAAGGGACGAGATAACGAGTGGTTGTCCCCACTTGCCCGAATCTCAGATTTTAAGTACAATTTTACTGTTTATGGCAGGCATCTTACATGATGTCCTAGCCAAGGATAGATTCTCTTTGTTTCAAGTTTCCGGTAAAAGTTGTCACCGAATGACCTACTAGGATATTATAAATACTAGCTTTGTAAAATCATTTGGCATTCGAAAAAATTCGAAAGTATTAGACTGTCAATCAATTTAAAGTATCATTCACCCTAGGGAGTGTAAAATATTCAATGTAGGTTGGTGACGATGCTCACTCCTAGCTTGAAGTAGCTCCAATGACCAATTCTTTAATGAATTCCAATGCACTAGATCAAAGTTGGTGACCTACTTGGTTTTTCACCCAAGAAATTCCAAGGTACTCTTCTTACCTTTGCCCCCCAAAGCTACAATGGAGTTATAGGAAGGTGAAGAAATTTTTTTTCACTGATAGGAATTTGGTCACATCCCTAATCTCCCCTTATCAAAAAGTTCCTATCTACTACATTATCCAACGTGTACTCAAGATCACTATTTCATAATTAGAATATCACAATATCATAAGTTCTCACAAAAATACATGGAATGCCATTACGACACTCATCTAACAATGGGGAGCTCAAAACCTAGAAAGCTCCTCGTCCCCTTAATAATAATGTGTTTAATTTAGTCTTTTAGGTGAGGATTAGGCACGTGAATCTTGTTTTCACATACAAAAATAATTAATTGTTTAATTCCATAAATTTTACTATTCAACAAAATACATGTCATATCCACTATTTGTCTCTCCTACAAATTCCCATTATTTTATTAAAATATGATTTTATCTCACCCAACTATCACATGTTCCTAAATTTACTCCTAATTGTTCCTATGCCCTAAATCTACTCCTAATTGTTCCCTATGCTGCTTTTCCCTTACTTATTTTTAGAAAGTTATTTTCCTAGATCCATCATAACTATGGATCTATCAAGCGCCGAGAGGGATCAAATATCTAGAGGTGCAAACCTCTTTTTTGAGTGCAAAACTTGAGGAAAGATTTGCACCTCGAGAGATTTGATCCCTCTCGGTGCTTGATAGATCCGTAGTTAAGATGGATCTAGGTTGGTTTCAGTCATGTGCAAACCAAGGAAAAAATATCGATAAACCATTTTAAATATGCTAAATATGTTTGAGATTTATCAAGTCATTTTAATTTTAAATTTTCTTAGTTACCTCAATTTGTTGAGATGATAAATATTGTAGAATAACTTTAATAATGGAAAATGATCAAATTTTTTTTTTGAATGCGAAGTGACAATGTAATAATATTGAATGATAGAATGTGAATAATTAGAATGTAATCACTTACAAATAGCATTTATTGTGATCAATCTTAAACTATTTTCTTCTTCTATTCTTATTGTCACCCTTATTAGTTTTGTCATATTTACGTATCGATTATATTAAAAAGAAAGTAAAAATCATAAATCATAAACCATTTAAATATTTAGCTCGAAATCTTGTAGTAAACACCATACCTTATCTCTCTTGCTCTCCAATATTATTAGGTTTAATTATTATAACACAAAAATCGTTCTACATTGTCAATAATTTTTTGCACTTACACTGAAATCAATGAACACTATTAATCCAACGACTTTACAAGTAATGTACCATCATACATGCAATTATATCAAATCAGAAATCAACATATACAATGAAATCAATGGGGATTGTCTTGTTACAAGTAACATAATTTCAATTTACCACATGTGCAAATGTAGATTGAAACCATCCAAAACTTTAAGTTGTAGATTGAAACCATCCAAAACTTTAAGTTTTAAAACCCTTTTGATTATATATTGTGCAACATTAAAACATTAAACATTTAAATTTCATTAAATATCACATGCAAAATGTAGATTGAAACCATCCAAAACTTGAGTTTTAAAAACTTCACATGCCATGCCAATTATAATTCAACTATCCAAAAAAAACATTTAACATTAAATATCACATGCCAAATGTAATTCAGATGACAACATTAATTCACATTCACATGCCAAAAGTACTAAAACCATCCAAAAATTAAATAAAACAAATTATATAATAACAATGTAATAAAATATGTCCAAAAATTGTAAATCTCACAAGTATCAAATTGTATCAAGTTTAAAAAATTTTAAAACCATCTAAATTTTGAAATCAAATCTACTGTAAATCATGTCCATCAAATGGAGGATCTAGCGTCTTCCCTACTAGGGTCTCAGTCCGCGCCCTATCCTGTGAATGGGAAACCTACATACACAATGCACATGTACTTGAACATTAAAATTTGAAGTTTCAAAAATGAATGAGAATATATATATCTAGAACTTCATGTAAAAAACAAAATATAACAAAAAAATCATGCAATACCTTGTAAGGTTCCCTCTCCATTTGATGAACAAGTTCTCCCATAGAAACATCTGCAGTGGTAAACTGTACAATATACATGTACAATTAAATGTATATATCTATATATATATATATATATATATATATATATAAATAATTTATATAAATCAAAATATTTCAAATGAAAATGCACGTGTACATATATAAACTTATTTTCAATAATATTAAAAAAAGGAACTAAAGACAACTTGTTCAAATGCTGTGGATGTTCCTATCTCCGTCGCTAGAGTCCTCAAATTAAAGAAATATTCTATAGGAACCTAAATTCAAAAAATTTTAAATAACTCAATATATATATAACTTTTAAACATAAATTTTAAACTTGTGAAAAATTTTCCATACTCGTGGCTCATCTCCCAATGAAGTAGAAGGTATATCTCCTAAGGAAGAAGAAGGTACTGCCATCCCAAAAACATCAGACGAAATCGGTACTTGTTAAAACATTTTATCAAATTATATATATATACATACATGTACATGTGTGGCAACAATTATTTATTTTAGAGTCACTTAAAAAACACTAACATACATGTGCCAACATATCATGATGGTCAGACCCATCTGCATCGTTTGAACCGGAGGTCCCGAACGTAATATTAATATTTTCATCACGCATCATGCCTGAGAACTGCAAATGGTGTTTTAACATATAATCATACATTTTTGTTAGATTAATGTACACATACAAATAAATGTATACATGTACATACACATGTATTTATTACAAATTGTACACATGTATATGTAAAAATAATTTCAAACCCTAAGGTCACTAACACATACCGTTCCAGTGCCCTCTTCCTCATGAAAAATTAGTTCTTGCAGACCATTACGACAATTTATTGCATATGTTCGGAGATCTTCAACATTCATGTTGTAAATATCCTCATCTGTACGATAAACAAAATTGGCACGTGCATTTTCACGTGCTCTTTGTCGATTTAAACAAAGATCGACTCCACTCAATCCACTCTGAACATTGTCGATCATAACATCTCTTTCTTCTCGACTTATTTGAGAAGTCACATCCAACTCTGATCGCAGAGTTTCGACTCAAAACGGTCGACTCACCAATGGCGGCTCCGGGCGAGGCAACTCCACATCTCGCTTAGCGCCCTTACATTGATATAATTGACCTTTCCCTGGGCCAAATTTTTTTGAAGAAAGGTCATTATAGTTGGGTTTCATACCCAAATTTTTTTTTGCATAAAACATTTGTGCAAAATAAACAGGAACCTCATCGTTCCATGGAAGCCTTCTAAAGGCCGCAAGATGTCGATCATACAAATAACTAGCTTTGTCTGGGTGCTTGAAATACTGCACCTTCAACATTTTTCTTTTTGGCCTTTCCTTATAATTAAACATTGACTTGGCCTCTGCTCTTGTAACTTTTTTTTTTATGTCCTGCCATTTATCGGGACCTATCACTGTTTCTTTTCTCTTTCTCATCAGTTCTACAAACGAATCAGTCGTTGGCCCCAAATTTTTGTACACATTTACCATTTCACCCAATGAATGTGTAACTATTTCAAGGCTTTGTCTACTCTCAGTAGGTAGAGACAAAGCCACGAGATCTCTTTGCAATTTTGCATGAAGGCTTTCACACCTTTGTAAGGTGCATTCTGCAATGTTGGTTTCCCATGGTATATCAGTAATCTCAGCCAGATAAGTTGTGCTGGGTTGAAAGCCTTCTTCTTGAATGTAGCGCGCTGCCCTGTGTCTATTTTGACCACTGGCTCGAACATTTTTGGCATCTGCATCAATATATATAAAATTTCGTATATTAGAAAAAACACGTGTAAAAACAATTGTACAAATTTAATGAAAAAATATTGAAATTGATGGCAACCTTGGTGTTGTTGGTTAACATCTTCTCCAACATAACCCTGCTGAGAACCAGCCCCAGAATGACGCTGCTGAGAACCAGCCCCAGAATGACGCTGTTGAGAACCAACAACAGTTGATTGGCCTTCAGGGGAATAAATATCACCCCCTTCCTGCAACCTGCTACCACTCATACCTCGACCGGTTGAACCTTGGCCACGCTCCATGGATGGAGTTGAAACCCTTCTCCTCTTACCTCCTAAAAATTAAAATATGAAACTTATTAACAACTAAATTAACTCACAAAGTTAATAAAAAAATCAATTCCATATGTACACACATGTATGGAGATTTAAGATTATATTTAAATACCGTGAACATTCCCCGATCCCTGAACCTCCATATGGGATTCAGTTGATCTTCGTTGTTCATCCTCCATGATATATATCTATTGGTAGACATTTACACAAAATAGATTTCAAAAAATCAATTTATAATTTAGTGTACACAAATTATGTAGAACACGACTTTCAAAGAAATAATTGATCATGTGTGAAACTAAATTTAATCGAAAAAGATATTGTAAAAATGATAAGTTCACCAAATTGCGCTTTACATGGTGGGAGCACACTTGGTATAAAATTTACTACTTATACACTTTAGTTTGTGGGAGAAATGACACATGTACATATTTTACCTTAAAGTTGTTGTGTTTTACGGATATTAAAATGAAGAACTTCTATTTAGATCCATTCCAGAGATTGACTGTAGGGGCATTTACTAGATATGTCACCTTTCATAAAAGATGAGATCCAGAGGCTACCTGACCCTTTACAAACTCTGCCTATAGAACTTGTAGAAGTAAACACTAGAGGCATTAACAATATCAAATAACGTTTTCATGCTCACACATGGGAATGTGTCTCTTTCCCTACGCAAATAAATAGTTCAAGGTAGTTAATCTTCATAGACATGTCATCAAGAAAGTCAATGTGATCATCCCCAACTTAGTTTTTTATGAAATTAGGCTTGGAATCTCATTTTAGAGCTCAAATAAACCTCTAGTTTATTTTGGTTTAGAAAAGATCTAGAATTTGAAAAGTGAATTCCCTCTTTCTTCCTCTTACATGTCCAATGATCAGAATTTGGATTGAGGGAAAAGATTTTCCTAGAAATAAAAAATTTTCATTTTATAAATGTGTAAACATGAGTTTTTAAATAAATGAGGAAAAAATTCAAAGGCCCACTGGACAAGGAAAATGATGTTGAAAATAAGATGCAATTGGTTTGCTAACAGATGGTTAGATTTCTTATCCAATTAAGGCCTTGCATGTATTTTGATGTTTCATTAATTTCTTTACAAATTCAAAGTATGGTGCATGAATTTGATGCACCATTGATGACTCCATTAATGACCTTGCTGAGGAATTTGATGCACACAATATTGACTTTGAAGATGGTTTAGAAGATGTTGAAGAAGTTTTAGATTTTGGTGTTGTCACTGAATGTTTCTTTGTTGTTGGACTTGATCAAGACATGTAAATTAACTTTACGAGCAGATTGAAGACCTTGAAGAGGTTTTAGATTTTGTTGTTCTATGGGACAAAAATCAATATGTAGTTCAAAATTCACTTGGTTTTTATAATTGGATAGAAGAATGACTTAAAATGACCTTGTATGTCTTCTCATTTTAGAGCTCAAATTTTTAGGAAGGATTTAAGTATCCACCTTTCAAGAATCACTAGAAGAGGTTGATAAATAATATAGGAAGACAAAAAACTAACCAATGGTGTACTAAATGGATTTCTTGGGAGGTAGATTGGCATATGGACTTTTGGTAGCTAGAAATTTTCCAAATAAGTGAATTTATTTGAAAACCAAACCTCTAGTTTATTTTGGTTTAGACAAGGTCTAGAATTTGAAAAGTGAATTCCCTCTTTCTTCCTCTTACATGTCCAATGATAAGAATTTGGATTGAGGGAAAATATTTTCCTAGAAATAAAAATTTTGCATTTTATAAATGTGTAAACATGAGTTTTTAAAATCTAATTAACTCATAAATTTCTCACAAAATACACTTAAAGCTTGACACATAAACCCCTTCCCCAACAAAATTAGTTTGTCCATATTCAAATCAAGTTGGTATCAAAGTACAATTTAGCTCATTTTAGTCAAGGTTAGTTAGAAGAATTAGCTATTGGTTTCTGTCTTCAATTTCCTCTGAAAATGAATATGTACGTGCTTTTGAGAGACGCTAGAGGAATAAGGTCCGAATTTTTGATGAAAATGTGCTATGAAAGTAAAGGGTTTTAAAGGCACGCATGTACAAGGCATAGTTGAGTACAAGGCATAGTTGAGCCAAATTTTCTTCAGGAAGGGCCTAATTATTTGGGTCTTGGTTATGGAAAACATGGAAAATGCTCCAAAGCCAAGGAGGCACATGAAGCTGTTCCAAGAAGGAATTTTATTTCGTGTTCATTAACTCAAGCTTGTGAAGTTTGTGTTCATGATGAATGGAAAATTTTGACACCCACTTTGAAAGAAGATGTTAATAATCATGTAGCTAATGAGAATGTAAAAGAAGAGGATGTTGAAAGCTCTAGAGTCATTGAATTCATTGCTAGTATTCAAAGGAGAGCCACTACCTCATGTCAAATTCACCTCCTCAAGAAGGCGACAACGATGAATGTTCAAGGTATAAATTTGCCTCTAATCAAATTGCTTTTGATTATGATAAACATGGTAAATATTCAAATAAGATATCTAGAAAAGAACTTCCATGTTCCTTTTGTGGTTTGAATTTAATCATGTAATGTTTATAGATGTTGGAAGAAGATATCCATGCACATGAAACTTTATAAATAAATGAGGCAAAAAGTCAAAGGCCTATTGGACAAGGAAAATGATGTTGAAAATAAGTTGAAATTGTTTATTACTCATTGCCATAAGAAAGGTCACCTTGTAGAATATTTTCCTACATACAACACTGAACATTTTTAAAACATAAACTAACTTCTAGCAAACAATAATATTAAATTAGATTTAATTGTTTGTGCAGTTGAATTGATGTGCATAGAAAAACTGGGAATAGATATCTTTGATACATATAACACACAAATGCAAAATCTTAAAAGATAAATCAATCTTGCAAACAGAAGGGTATTTAACTAGACAGAAATGTCAATATAGATTCAGCCAGAAACCCAGACCTAGTCAAAGAAAACATGAACCAATGGTTTATTTCAGCTCTGCATCAACATTGAAAAATCGAACTATTATGATGTGTTACAAATCAGCCTACATGGCAAAGTGTTGGTCGGCCTAAAAGGAAGTAATTATATCTATATTTATATATCTTTTCTATGGCTCTTTTAATAAGGAATAACTCGGCAATATCTGAAAACAGTTTACAGATTCTTGTAAGATTCAGTACGAATATGTTGATGGGCTTTCAGTGTGAAGTTTAAAGAGTTTGAAAATAGTGTGGATCTATTGTTCGGTCATCTTTGAAGCAGATGGCGGATAGTATAGTATGCAGCAGATTTCATATAGTGTGAAGCAAATTGCGGATAGTCTAAGGAAGATTACAAATGCCAGAAACAAATCTGTGGATATATGTTGCAGGATGCAGCACCAACTAATGTTGTTGATAAGACTGTTAAAATAGAGACATACCATGAACCCAAGGGTTTATCTGACCCTGCTGTGTCAAAGGTTAATGTTGTGGATAAGACTGTTAAAATAGAGACAGAGAACAAACCCAAGGGTTTATCTGACCCTGTTGTGTCAAAGGTTGATCAAAATAAAAAGAAAAAACAAGGCAGCAAGGAAGCAAAAAATGAAGATGGCAGTGGCAAAGATAAGTTTGGTGGCTTGATTTTTATGTGTAATTCTCAAACAAAGCAAGAGTGTTTCCGATAAAAAGTGTTTGGGTTGCCACCAACCAAAAAGGAGCTTGTAGAAAAGGTGAAGCCCGAAATGAAGCTCTTCTTGTATGATTTTAACCTTAGACAAATGTATGGTATCTACAAGACAGTGTCTGCCGGAGGAATGAATGTAGAACCAAATGCTTTCCGAAGTTGTAAAAGGCCACTCCCAACACACGTAATCTTTTTATACATGAAAGGGGTGCATCAAGCTTGTGAAATTTGTATTCATGTTGAATGGAAAATTTTGACACCCACTCTGCAGGAAGATGTTAATAATCATGCAACTAATGAGAATGTAAAAGAAGAGGATGTTGAAAGCTCTAGAGTCATTGAATTCATTGCTAGTATTCAGAGGAGAGCCACTACCTCATCAAATTCACCTCCTCAAGAAGGCAACAACGATGAATTTTCAAGGTATAAATTTTCCTCTAATCAAATTGATTTTGATTATGATAAATATGGTAAATATTCACATAAGATTTGGAAAATAACTTGCATGTTCCTTTTGTGGTTTGAATAATCATAATGTTTATAGATGTTGGAAGAAGATATCCATGCATGTATGAAACTTTCTAAATAAATGAGGCAAAAGGTCCAAGGCCCATTGGACAAGGAAAATGATGTTGAAAATAAGTTGCAATTGTTTATTACTCATTGCCATAAGAAAATTCACCTTGTAGACAAGTGTTGGACTTTGTATCTCTCTAATTAAAAAGAAAAGGCATCTTCACTGATCATTAATTATTAATGGAGAAAACTCCTCATGTATATCAATATGGTTGACAATATGTAATTTTTGTTTGTGGATGATTGTTTAGAGTTACATTGATTTATTTTTTAATACACTTATTGGAAGATTTGGGTCCCAAGTGCAGATATGTGATGAAGTTATAGTGAATAAAATTAAAGCAATGGGTTGGACTAGAATTTCCTAGAGAGTTCCTTTATGAAGTAACTCTTAAGAATGGATTTTTTGAATTTTCCTTATTGAACATTTGTGACATCATCATCATCATCATGAAACTTGGGTACTAATGTAGAGGACTGTGTCTAAATCTTTAGCATTTAGGAAATTTGAATATTTACATATTTTACTATTGGATACATTTAATTATGCAATCCTTATGGTATGAACTAAAGTTTTCAGCCCCCGATTCTCACAAAAGTGTAACCCAACTTCACGTTTCCTCCCTAGTGTTAATCTTCTTCATCAGCACGAGGGCAGAAATGACTACTCATGCCAAGGCAAAAACAAGGGTTTTTGAATCTCTGCTCGGGGAATTGTCAACAGAAGGAATATTGCTCTCATGTAAAGGGATGCAATGATGGTATTTGAAAGGCATGCCACTACTTATTGATCACAGAAATGACCCTCCAATGGGCGAGGTGGGGATTGCAGGGACAGTGACAAAATGTTGTGTAACAGTGGTTCATAGTGGAATGACATATCTTAAATTTGGCTTGGCATTTAATTTTTTTATCATGACTTTCTAACCATAGACTAATATTTTTTTCCAAAATAAATTCATAAAACTTAGCTAAAATGTGGCTAATCATAATGTTCACATAATTAGAAGGAATTTTTTTATCCCCACTTTTAAATATAGGTGTAATGAAGCTTTGTGTCTAGGGTTAAGAAAGCCTTGCTTCACTACCAAATTGAAGAGTTTATGTATGTGAGGGATGAAAATAGATCCTCTTTAATAAAATTCAAGTTGATAGCATTTAATGTATTTATATTTCCCATTTACAAATCACTTAATCCAAAACCTAATTTCTTCCAGATGAAAGATTTTGACTTCTATTGGAGCATTCTAAACATAGTGTCCATGGTGTTTGGATATTCATACAATTTTTTAAGTAAGGAATTTAAATGCTTGAAGGAAATCAAATTATTTCCTTTAGTATTACAAATTAGAACTTTCCTCCAAAGTTCCTCGGGATTTGGCTTAGATAGGTGCAACAATTTCTCTTGCTTTTTATTTATATAGTACATTTTCTTCTTTTTAATACGAGCTTTGTATGTATTTATTTTATCAATATTTAAAGTTTGTTAATGGCATCCCTTATTTATTTTCTAGCAATTTTACAATCATTATCATAGCAAGGTTCATTGCTTCATTTTTCATTTACATGAGACTTCAATAGAGAACTTGTTCATGAAAGTAGATATGGTTGTAGTAAATTTATGATAAAGTTTTTTCTATTATCCTTATAGGTTAGGAGATGTAAATCTCTATTTAAATCCTTTTAGAAAATATCAATTTTAATTTTATCGAAAAGTAGGTGCCTTCCATTCACATAATTCTCTTGCATGGGGTTTTTTTGCATAACAAAGTTTAGAGTTAAGGTTGATGATATATGATCAAAGCTAGGCCATGGCCATTTAAGAGGTAAAAAGTTACTATTTGGTTAGAAATAGGGGTTTCGGATATGACATAATCCACAAAACTACTAGGCCCATGGCACAAGTCATTTGGCAAAGAAAATGACATTATACCTAATTATGGGAGGCAAGATAGTAAAAAA
The DNA here is from genome assembly GCA_034641835.2 of Pinus albicaulis. NCBI lineage: Eukaryota > Viridiplantae > Streptophyta > Pinopsida > Pinales > Pinaceae > Pinus > Pinus albicaulis. The sequence continues at coordinate 351,796,603 of CM076580.1, forward strand.
ATGGCATTATAGTGAGCATTAGTTTCAAAAAACTATAGTATGTAATTAAATGGTATGTCAATTACCATATTGCCAAGAATTAAAAATACAAATAACACATGAATTCATGTAGAAATTTACAAAAAACAAGATATCTAAACTTTGAGAAGTTTTAATCAAACATCACATAAAATAACATGTGAATTCCATGAATGAGCATGATGACAAGAATTAATATGGTTCTCTTTAGGAATCTAACATTGTTTTTAAGTGTGGAGATATTTGCGGCTAGAAATAAGCAATAAAACTTGAATAAATTGCAAACATCAAGGACAAGTATAAGTTCCAAGAACCCAATGTTGAATACAAAGAATATTAGCATGCAATCAAGATCAAGAAAAAGGAGATTAAGAGTTGAAGTGTCTGGACAAGAAAGGTGGAGATGAAGCTTCACTAACAAATGAACAAGCATGGACCCTTTAGCAAGAAGACAAAATGAAAGCTTAGTTATCAAGTTATTTTATATACCATTATAAGTGTAGCTAAGTCTGAGACCAACAGAGGTATCTTATTCATGTTGTGCTTTGATTCATTTCTCCTTTAAGAGAGGAACTTGAACTTGGAATTAATGAAGAAATATAGAGTATTGTAGAATGTATTATTAGATGTTTTTTGAGATTATGGTGTCTCACTCAAGTGGTGAGATTTATTTAAGATGGGAATCTTATTTATGAGGAAGTTGTTCCAACTCCTAAATAGATTTGTAATACATTAAATGTATGAGCTTTCTTGCTAATAAATGTTCATTTTCTCCATTTTCTGTCTCCTAAGTTTTAGTTTTTTCATTTTCTCTATTTTTTGTCTCCTAAATTTTAGTTTTTTTCTCCATTTTGTGTCTCTCCTAAATTTTAGTTTTTTCTCCATTTTTTGTCTGTCCTAAATTTTAGTTTTTTTCTCCATTTTGTGTCTGTCCTAAATTTTTATTTTTTTCTCCATTTTCTGTCTTTTCTAAATTTTAGTTTTTTTCTCCATTTTGTGTCTCTCCTAAATTTTAGTTTTTTCATTTTCTCCATTTTCTCTCTCCTATTTTATTTTTTAATGATTTAAATGAATTTTCAAATACATAAATAGATCTAAAAAACCTTTTAAATACTTAAACTTTACAAATTAAACTATTTAAACTTTAATTTATGATTATTATAAATCTCTACTAAATTTTGATAAATTCTACTAAATTTTAAAATTTAAACAGAATTCACCAATTTTAAACTTTAAACAAAATTCACCAAAGAAAAATCCTTTTCCTTTCTGCTGATTTTAAACTTTAAACAAAATTCAACAAGGAAAAATTCGTTTTCCTTTCCTTTTCCTTTTGCTACTAGAGATATTGAACAAACTCCACTTAGGAAAAAAAAACATTTTTATTTTTTTCTTTTCCTTTTTGCTGTGAGAGATATTGAACAAATCCACTGAGGAAAAAATCATTTTCTTATCCTTTTTTATGTGAAAGATATTCAACAAACTCCAGTTAAGAAAAAATCATTTTGTTTTCCTTTTTGCTGTGAGAGATATTAAAAAAAATCCACTGAGGGAAAATTCATTTTCTTTTCCTCTTTGCTGTGAGAGACATTTCATTGAAATTCACCTCACACTGTCCATGCAATTTCGAAGTTACCTGCTACTAAAAGCAAAAAAAAGCTTTGCAAAGCGAATTGTTGGTGACAGATGTTAATGAAAAACTCAAAAACAGCTAACAAGGTCAGCAATGCTGCTGTAATACGCGTGAATAATGACAGTGATATCTATAGAAACAATAGACATTATGGAACACTCAACTGTATGGAAATTTTGATAAACAAATATGGAAGTAAAAAAATATCCTGTAATAGGATTCGTATTATGCTCGTTTGCAGATGCAATTTAATCTCACACTGTGGCCATAAAATCCTAACTCCAACAGAAACCAGGAAACAAAAAGGGCGGGCCATTTTCTTTTCCTCTTTGCCGTGAGAGACATTTCATTGAAATTCACCTCACACTGTCCATGCAATGTCGAAGTTACCTGCTACTAAAAGCAGAAAAAAGCTTTGCAAAGCGAATTGTCGGTGACAGATGTTAATGAAAAACTCAAAAACACCTAACAAGGTCAGCAATGCTACTGTAATACGCGTGAATAATGACAGTGATATATATATATATATATATATATATATATAAACAATAGACATTATGGAACACTCAACTGTATGGAAATTTTGATAAACAAATATGTAAGTTAAAAAATATCCTGTAATAGGATTTGTATTATGCTCGTTTGCAGATGCAATTCAATCTCACACTGTGGCCATAAAATCCTAACTCCAACAAAAACCAGGAAACAAAAAGGAAGGGCCAATTTTCTTTTCCTCTTTGCTGTGAGAGACATTTCATTGAAATTCACCTCACACTGTCCATGCAATGTTGAAGTTACCTACTACTAAAAGTAGAAAAAATCTTTGCAAAGCGAATTTTTGGTGACAGATGTTAATGAAAAAACTCAAAAACACCTAACAAGTTCAGCAATGTTGCTGTAATACGCGTGAATAATGATAGTGATATCTATAGAAACAATAGACATTATGGAACACTCAACTGTATGGAAATTTTGATAAACAAATATGGAAGTAAAAAAATATCCCGTAATGGGATTCGTATTATGCTTGTTTGCAGATGAAATTCAATCTCACACTATGGCCATAAAATCCTAACTCCAACAGAAACCAGGAAACAAAAAGGAAGGGCCATCCTTTACCATCTTGAAAGCACTGCTTTACATATACATAAGTCAAGATTACAAAACAAAATCCTAAATTAAAACTTAACTTTTGACTGCTCAATTTATGAAAACATATATACTCTATACATATCATTGTTATTCATTATGCAATCATAGTGATTTTCGTGGTTTTCGTAGAACATACCCGATGAATTAGTTCGGCCGATGAGAGGAGCAGCAGCGCTGAACGGTGCAGCCGGAACGCGCGAAAAACAGTAGCGCTAAAGGGAGCAGCCACATATCACATACGTCAATATTACAAAACAAAATCCTAAATTAAAACTAACTTTTGACTGCTCAATTTATGAAAACATATATACTCTATACATATCCTTGTTATTCATTATGCAATCACAGCGATTTTCGTGGTTTTCGTAGAACATACCCGATGAATTAGTTCGGCCGACGAGAGGAGCAGCAACGCTGAACAGAGCAGCCGGAACGTGCGAACAACAGAAGCGCTGAAGGGAGCAGCCGGAAACACAAATTCGTGGGAATAATGAAATAGGTAAAAGAACAGTCTTTGCGGGCGATTTATTTATAGGAATTAGTTCGGCCGAACTATTTTAAAAGTAAAAGTTCGGCCAAACTTCTGGTAAGAGTTCGGCCAAACTTTTTTTTCTAGTTTTCCAATCTCTGGCAAAAATTCTGTTTTCCTGCGCCGTCTGTGTGTCGTAAATCTTAATGGAATCAATAGTTCGGCCGAACTTTCTAAGAAAGTTCGGCCGAACTTTAGAATAAGTTCAGCCGAACTATTGCCGAAATTTTTTTTCGACCCCCGATTCTCACAAAAGTGTAACCCAACTTCACGTTTCCGCCCAACAGATAGTCCATCTTTCCCTTTCACCTATCTCTCCACTGGGTCTCCACTGAAACTGCCATGCACTGTAGTTAACTGCTATATTGTTCAGTTGATTAATGAGTTATTATTTGTGAATTAATTAACTAATTAATTCACTCCACTCTCACTAGTGTATCATTCAGTTAGACTAGATACAACTAGCTCAACTGAGTCTAACTGAGTTAAATTGAATACAACTCCATAAATAATCTTCCAACTGTGTCATAACTCTGCCACTTGAGTTATAACTGAGTATTCCATGCATTAGCTCTAGTAAACCATTGGGAATTGCGTAATTCCCTCAGTCCACTGATGTGCCACATCTATGCACTAAAACAAAGTGCTCCAAGAGAATAAGTTGTTGTTTAGTGCCTGATTATTATTAAGAGCTAATAATAATCAACATGCATCTATTTTTAGATCGACGATCTATAAATAGACTTCGCCCAATATTCTAAAAATACAATTTCATCTATTTTTCCAACTTGATCAACCATCCAAAAATAGCATCCTACAACTTCTGAAATATGATCATCATGTCTAAAAATAGACTTGCACCAAAAATAGCCTGTGGGCCCACTTAGTGAAGGCGACTCTTTTCACTAAGCTCGTCATCTTGTTGAATCTCAACACTCCCTCTCAACAAGATAAGGATTATCTTTCACCCCAATCCTACCTCTATGGTATTCGAATTTGCTCTTGGTGAGCGCCTTCGTCAGAATATCTGCATACTAATCCTCCGTAGGAATGTACTGAAGCAACATGATCTTCTGTTGCACACAATATATGATATGATGATACCGAATATCAATATGTTTAGATCTATCATGAAACACAGGATTAACGGAGAGTTTAATGCAACTCTAATTATCATAATGTATCACTGTGGGATCTAAATGTGAACCGAACAAACCAACCAGGATCTTCCTCAGCTAGATAGCCTCACATGCAGCTTGACTTGCTGCCATGTATTCCGCTTCCACTGAATTGAGTGCCACAGATCTTTGTTTCCTGTTGTACCAAGAAACTGTTGTAGATCCGATACTAAAAATACCTCCTGATGTGCTCTTTCTGTCTGTTGGGCTTCCTGCCCAATCTGCATCCATGAAGCCATGCAACTTCACCTCATCCGTCTGTCTGTACCATAAACCATACTCAGATGTGCCCTTGAGATATCTCAGGACATGCTTGCCTGCCTTCCAAAAGAGCTTGGTAGGCTTAACCATCGCTTGTGAAAGTTGGTTCACCGCATAGCATATGTCGATAAACAGTGGCATCCACTACCTCTACCGATGTAGCATCCTCTTTCTTCCAATTTCCTGGAAGAGGAGTGTCGATATGCTTGTAGCATTGCATGTGAAAATTCTCCAGTATCTCCCGATCATACTTTCCTTGAGACGCAAACAGTTCACCTTTTCGCTGCCATATTTCCAATCCAAGGAAATAATGAAGGAGGCCCAAACCCTTCATCTCAAACTCCTTTGCAAGATTTGCCTTGCATGAGTGTATCAACTGCTCATCACATGTTAGTATTAAATCATCAACATAAAGAACAATGATTAAAATCTTACCCTCCACCACAATCTGGTATAGGTTTGCATCCGCCTCACTCTTAGTGAAGCCAAGTCCAGTGAAATAGCTGTCGATCCGAGTGTACCAAGCACGGGTTCTTGTTTCAGCCCATACAACACACTTTTGAGTCTGCACACATGCGACTCGCTGCTAAAGATCTCAAATCCTTCAGGCTGCTTAATGTACACCTCTTCCTCAATGATCCCATTAAGGAACATAGTCTTCACATCCATCTGATGAATGTGCCAACCCATCTACACTAAGAGAGCAAGGATGGTCCGTATGGAAGAATATCATGCAACAGGTGCAAAGGTTTCTTCATAGTCAATCCCCTCGATCTATGAGAAGCCCCGGGAAAAAAATCTTGCCTTATACTTCTCGGCGCTCCCATCAGCAGCTTGATTTACCTTGTAGATCCATCTTGATCCTACAACTGATTTTCCCACCGGCCTTGGAACAATCTCCCAAGCACTGTTTCTGACAATGGAGTCATACTCCTCCACCATGGCATCTGCCCATGTGGGCTCCTACACTGCTTCTTCGAAAGAATATGGCTCCGTCACGATACACTTGCTCATAAGAGCCATGTATCCAGTAAATCGGTCAGGTGACTGTCTTTGTCCGCGCTGTGATGTAGGGACTCCTACATTCTGTGCCGCATCAAGCTCCAGTCTCTCAGCTTCTATGGTATGCTTTCTGCCTTTTTTGATGTTTGGTTCTGCATGAGTGGACTCCTCCACTCCATGAATCTCCTCTTGTGGCTGATCCACATCTAGAGGCTCATCTTTGGGAACAAGAAGTTCCTCCTCTGCATGCAAGTGTAGCTCCCTCTCAAGCGACAACTTCATGGCTTTCACCTCATTTAATTTTATATCTCATCGCACAACATTCATCCGACTGTCTGTCAAATACACACGATAGTTATGGGGTGTTTCTGTGTGCCCAACAAATATCCCAACTTCTGCAGTTGGCTTTGGCTTCTTCCTGGCGTCCTTTGTCACATGAATGTAAATAGGTGAGCCAAAAATATTCAAATGAGAAATATCAGGCTTCTTACCAGTAAAAGCTTCTTCAGGTGTACTCATGCCAAGTACTCTATGAGGACAACAGTTTTGCACATAAACCGGCAGCAGCCAAGCGATATCATGACATGATCTGGGCGACCCCGATCATGACGTCGTGTAGCACCCATGATCGTTCGTTCTTCCTCTCCATGACCCCATTCTGTTGTCGGTTATGAGGTGCTATGAGTTCTCTTCGAATTCCTTCTTTGCTACAGAAGTATTTGAATTCGCCCGAGATGTATTCACCACCATTATCACTCCGTAGAGCTTTCACTTGCTTCCCCGACTCCTTCTCCACCAATGCTTTGAAATCACAGAACTTTGAGAACATTTCACTCTTCTTCTGCATGAAGAAGATCTAGCATCTATGAGAATAGTCATCAACAAATATAACATAATACCTGTGTTTTGTTGTTGAAGCAATCGAGAAAGGTCCACACATGTCTATGTGAATTCTATCCAGGATCACCAAAGCACGGTTCTCCGTCTCATGAAAGGTGGTCTTCACAAACCTACCCATAGTACATCCCTTGAACTGATCTGATTATGCAAGAGTACCCTTGGAAGTCCAGTATAAATCTGCTGCAAAATATTCAAAGCACCATGGTGAAGATGGCCCAATCCCCTGTGCCATAATTCGCCCTCATCCCAGCTCACCACTTCTTCTGCTTTTCCCACCATTGCAGCGCAGCCATCTACCTCTAGCTTGTAGAGATTCCACTGAACTCCCATTCCTCCTATTTTGCCCATTGTTTTATGTCGAAGGAAGGCTTTTCCCTCACTGAAAACAACATCATAACCTTTGTCTTCCAGCATTGCGACCGAGACCAAGTTCTTCTTCAGACCTGGAACATGCATAACATTCTTCAACAAGAATGGATTACCAGAATCCCCTTCAATGGTAATGGTCCCAATGCCAGTCACACTGTACCGACCATAATCGCCCATCTCTATATGCATCTGGAGGTCATTATCCTCCAAGTCACTAAAAAAATCTTTGTCTCCGGTCATATGGAAAGACGCACCACTATCAAGATACCACACCAATCCCATACAGCTTGAAACCAAGCATGCGATCAAAGAGAAATCAAGTTCAAATTGTGAGGCTAAGGCCTCTCCAGCTGTAGATCCAGTAGCCTTCTTGTTCTTCTTCTTCTGTGGACAGTTAGTGGCGAAAGGTCCATGTTCGTGATAGTGAAAACACTTCACTTTGGACAAATCCTGCTTCTTGCCTTTAGCATTGGATTTTTAAGGATTTTTCTTCCCCTTCCCTTTCCATGCTTTTGCAGCCAAAGCGCAATTCTCTTCATCTTCATTCTTCAATGAAGATCTGTCCCTGGTACCCCACCTTATCTCCTCCTGCACAAGATCCGACCAAAGTCACTCCCATCCCGACAGTTTCTCCCGTCCATTGACAGAGTCTTTGTAGTTATGAAAACTCTTCAGAAGCCCAAGGAGAGCCAAGCTCGCCAAGTCTTCACCATCAACATTAACCCTCACACTTCCAAGTTCATCCTTGCAGTGGAAAAACTTCATGAGGTATTTTGGAATACTGTCGCCCTTCTCCATTTTTATTTTTCTGAGCTTGTCTTTAAGTGCCAACTTCCTCTGGTCACTTCTGCTTTGGAACAAGTCTATCAAAGCCTTCCACATTAATAATGGAGTGGCCTTCCCATGAAGGCTATACACAATATGGTCCTTCACACCTTCCAGCAGAATTTTTCTCGTCTGTGTTGTCTTCTTTTGCCATGCGTAAAGTAATGCAGCATTGCTAGATCCTGGCTTAGGAACATCACTATCTATGAAATCCTTCAGTCCATTATCCTCCAGCATCGCCTCCATCCTGTCCTTCCAGGAAATGTAATTTGAGCTCCCATCAAGGGCATACTCCAATTGCAACCCATTGAAATCCATTTCAATGTATACTCAACTTCTACACCAATAATCTTCTGTAGCAAATTCGAACTATCCACCAGCACAAACTCACTTCACAATTGCGATATTCAATTAACAATGCTCTGATACCATGTATAAATTATATGCACTAAGCATGCATATGTCCTAGATTCACCTGATCTCAAAATATTTAATTTCTTGCAAAATACATAATCATTCCACTGTTAATGTTTTGCGGAAAATTAATTTCACACACATGTGAAGCATAAATAAAAATAATCGCACATAACACAGTTGTTTTTAACTGGGAGAGCCTGAAGCTAAAAACCCCAACTATATATTATGTATCATGAAATCATATGAAAATCCTCATACAAAGCTTATCAAGCTCTTAGTACAGTACAATCTTCATACACTAATCAGGAACAATCTTGCAAATCCATGCACCGATCTCTGCCCCCTGCTAGCCTGTCTCCACTACGCAATCCCTGCTATAGAATAGCTCAGACTGAATTCGAATTACCCTTGCCTTGACTATGCAATCCTCATTGGAAACTCCAATGTGTGTATGATGCAATAAATGCATCACTATAGTCGCAACAGGTAGTCCATCTTTCCCTTTCACTTATCTCTCCATTGGGTCTCCACTAAAACTGCCATGAACTATAGTTAACTATTGTATTGTTCAGTTGATTAATGATTTATTATTTATGAATTAATTAACTAATTAATTCACTCCACTCTCACTAGTGTATCATTCAGTTAGACTAGATACAACTAGCTCAACTGAGTCTAACTGAGTTAAACTGAATACAACTCCATAACTACTCTTCCAACTGTGTCATAACTCTGCCACTTGAGTTATAGCTAAGTCCTTCATGCATTAGCTCCAGTAAACCCTTGGGAATTGTGTAATTCTCTTAGCCCACTGATGTGCCACATCTGTGCACTGAAACAAAGTGCTCCAAAAGAATAAGTTGTTGTTTAGTGTCTGATTATTATTAAGAGCTAATAAGGACATGCATTTATTTTTAGATCGACGATCTATAAATAGACTTCGCCTAATATTCTATAAACAAAATTTCATCTATTTTTCCAAATTGATCAACCATCCACAAATAGCATCCCGCAACTTCTGAAATATGATCATCATGTCTAAAAATAGACATAGTCTAAAAATAGACTTGCGCCAAAAATAGCCTGCGGGCCCACTTAGTGAAGGAAAATCTTTTCACTAAGCTCATCATCTTGTTGAATCTCAACATGATTGGGCTCTAGTATGAAGGTAGCTTGGGTAATATTATAGCCGAATTTCCTAATAAAAACCATTATTGGGATAAAGGAATCCTTCATGAATTTCTTCTCTTTTTTTCCTTACCCTTCAGACATCACCGGAGAATCATAGCTTAGTTAATGCCACATTGATTTTCTCATGGATTGTGTAATTTTACTATAAATATAGGATGAAGCTCAATGGGGTGCTTCCTATGCCTTCATATCCATAGGTGAAAACCCTTTACTCTATCTCTCGATGTGGCTAAGACACTAACTATGCAATTGAATACAGTTCTTTATCGAACAAGAAATATTAGAAGGTTGAACTACTAAGTCTCCCTTCTTGACTCAATCGTTGGTGGGACTTTATAGAGTAGACTGTTGATTAAAGAAATATAAAACCTCCTTCCACCTAATTCGAGGCAATCGAGATATCTTCTCGAGCAATAGTTTACAGGCAATTCTAGTCTATGAAAGGAATGTTTTGAGGAAGATGATCATACCTCAAGTTTGTTTCCTAATAAGGTAGCACTCGAAAAGTTAGGAAAGAAAGCAATGTGTTTCATCAAGAAAACAATTTTCAAGTTCTTATCTATTCAATTCCCACATAACACTCAGATGCTAATTAGTGACACCTTTCACTCCAAAAACTTATGTAGCATGTATGTCACATTTTTTTAATAGAAACTATTTTTTAGTATCACCTTTTTTTCTAATAAAAGACTATTTTTTTATTTATTTTACTTTAGAAATTAGAGTTAACATTAAGGCATGCTATTTTAAGTAATATGGAGAAGAGGATCCTCCATAAGCTTCAAATCATTCTGAAAATTTTCATAGACTCTTTAGTTGCATCACTTGAGAGACTAGAGAGAAGATATCCATGGCTTAATTTCACAAAATTTTCAATTGCATCACTTGGGAGAGTAGAGAGAAGATATCGATGGCTTTCATAATGTTCCTATGGCCATTTTTTCACATTCGATTCATACTGAGGTAATATTTATGAAATCCCCTATAACTCTTTTGGTCATTTTTTCATATTCGATTTGTACTAAGATAATATGTATGAAATCCCCTGTACCTGATTTTGTTATAAGCCCTAAGGTTTAGTATCAAGTTTGTTCACAAGATATGTTTTTCATTTGAATATCACTGATGTATTTTTTTATGAAATCCCCTGTAATTAATTTTTCTATGGGTTTTGAGATTTAGTATATGATTTATTCACTAGATATGTATGAACATCATTGTAAAAATGCTTTCCCTACCTTTCCAAGTGTTATATTCTTATACTAATTTATTAACAAAGCAACACACCTATCAAAATCACCACTCTTTCCTTTAATATAACCCTTCTTTTTTAATCATATGGACCTCTGTAAGACCATTGAAACTGTCCTCAAAGTATGTGCATGAGAATTTCAAATATGGCAGACAAAAACCCAAATCTTCCTTTCTATGTCATATTTCACTGTTAAAAATTATAAACCACTTGGTGATTTTTCTTCCAAGTACAGGACAGTAGCGTAAATTATAAATTATAAAAAAACATTGATCATGTTGGATGAAAATAGTAACATCAAAGATGGTTGTTCACATCTGACCCACTTCTCTACCGAATAATTCTTGTCTAGACTTATGTTGATGGATTATTCTGCTTCCATTTTTGCAGCCTTGGCCTCAGCTCGTGCCTCCTTAGCTCTTTGAAGGGGTGCAACAACTTGAGAAACAACTAATCCTATAGAAATTTCTTCATCTGTTGCTTTATGATTAAATGTGATTCTTTTTTGAATGAACATGTAATTTTTTTTCCATTTTCTCTATCCATATTTGAAGACAACTTTTTTCCCATAAATTTCAAAGTTATTCCTAATTTTTCTACCAATCGCTCTACAATGATGCACCTTCCACTCATTTTCCTTCCATGTTGAAAGTAATATATCAAGCTCAAGCCTCAAACTAACACCTAATGATCAAACACAACATCATAACACGATGGAAGACACTAGTTTGGGAAACTACCTTCCAAATAACAACTATTTGATGTTAGTATTTACAAAACTTCCACAATCCATGAAACCGTAAATGCGCCATTTTATTTCCTATATACAATTAATATATGAATAAGGGACCATGGTTAAGAAATATGAATCAATAAGTGCATTGTAAGAACTTATTTTAGGCTCCTATATAGAATATCCAGTAGTAATAATGTTGCAAGGTGCATAAAATAAGAGTTATCAGTAAAAGAACAAGGTACCTCATGATTCAGATCCATAATTTTGATGTGAGAAACCTGTGTAATATAAATAAGGGTAGAAAACTTTCCTAGGAGGCATAATTGTTATGAATGTGCATTGTGAACCTTTATTTTGTGTTTGATTTATTTATTTTATTCATAAGTATCTATATTATTACTTAACCATACTTGGTAAGATTTTCTGTTCCCTAGCCAACCAAGACATTTAATTAGTGTGATGAGTCTGATTAGGTTTTTCCTCAATTTTCGGTTTATTGATTTACACCCGACTATATTAAGTTGATAAGATGGAGAAATATGTGGTGAAAGCATAGAGATCCCCATTAGGATCTAATTTTTCCAAATATATAATTCAAATCCATATACAATACATTTAATTATGTTTACACAATATAATCGAGTCAAACGGATGAATCAACCCTCTCAACTAGATTTTACCTAAAGTAATGGCTTTATGAGTATTTTTTATATCATAGATAATATCAATTGAAAAAATCTTCTCTTAGCATAGGGGTATGATATTTTCTTATAAAATGATCATATAATAATAAAATATATTAGAACATATTATGGCATAACTTGGAGTAATGATAGGTTTATTAAGAGATTTGAAACATGCTTATAATGTGAATGAAGATCAATACATAGAAACTGAAATAGAGTATGAGGGCAATGTTGTTGTCATTAATAGCAGTATAGAAGCAAGTTATGTAGATCATGGAAGAAATACACTAGTTTACTACTATTATATGTTTAAGTTAAGAAGAGCCTTTTGGGATAATTCCATTACCCTTAGTTGAGGAACTAAATGCTAGATTGTATATGCTAACCCCCTCTATTTTTGTTGACTTAAAATTAGGCACATTTTGTGTGATGCATAACAGCCCACATTGGTAGGGCTCCCTATCTTAAAATCACACAAAGGTGGCATGATTAGCCAAAACATAAGTTGATAGACAATCATGAATAAAAATGTGTAAATCAGTTGTGAGAATGTAGATGTCTGTTAGAGAAGAGATGGGTTTAATCCGAGTTTCACAAGTAACAAACCATAAAGTAAAAATATATTCCTTTGGAATCATCCTAAAAAAGTAATAACATTATTTAACAAATACTGTGATATGACAATGCCAATAGTTGAGCTAATAGTAGGAGGAAGTTGTGGTAGTAGTGGAAATAGATCAACACAACCTAACAGTACTAAGGGAGGTAGTAGTCTAGTTTAAAATGAAGGGTCGATAATACAACCTAGCCTTGCTAGATTCATTCTAGTTGGATTTCAATCAAAAAAATTAGTTGGGACCTTAGAATAGGGGTTGGATATAACAACTCCAAACTTGGGACAAACAAAGCCTAGTCCCCATCCTCCAGCTTGATGAGAAAATAGAGATCTGGGAAAGGTTATCTACCTGATATAACCAATTCTTACCTTAGAAAGAATAATATGGAAGGGTTGAGAAGAGTTTGGGAAAATTGTACAATATTCAACTACAATTTTTTTGATAATTCTGTCTTTTCTTAGCAAGGTAGGTCTATGTTGAAGCAGGTCTTTTTTTGGTGTGTTGCATTTTCTTCATGGCATATGGCATTCACATTGTGAGCCTTCTCCCTATTTTAATTTTTCTCCAATAATGATCTGAACGAATATGTTATTTTAATTGCATTTCCCTAAAAATTTTCCTATCATTGAGATAATATTACATTTTTTATTTTAATAAGAAAATTATAGGCTTGGGTTTTGAGACACCTGCACCTTTTCTACAAATAGACAAAAACTATAATAAACTAAAAAATATAGTCAAAAAAATAAAAACCCAATATTTATAAGCTAAAAATTGCATATGTGAACACCATATGACCAATGGAGTATAGATACTCTTAATTACGAAAGAGTTGGAGTTCAAATTAGTGCTTTAATTATTCAAATGATCTGCGTTTGGTTTGCTAAACTATATATGCGAAAATTTATAAATTAGTAGAATGTACACTGAAAGAGTAACATTTTGTTATTAATTAGCCTTGAAATTGTACAATCTATTTACATACACCTAGACATAATAGATTTCATGTTTTTAAAAAGAGATTCCATACAGATGAATTAGTTTTTAAAATAGAGGAATAACTTGTTCCGAGTATTTTAATAACCCAACGTTTCAGACTACTTAAGTGAGTCCATCTTCAGGGGTAAACACACAAAATTATTTGAAAGATTTCATCTTACCAACTGTTGAATTTGTTTTCTAGCTCTAGAGAAATTGGATTTTCACTTTATTGGAATTTCTTACAAGAATTCACAATTTGGACCTCAAATGGCATCACAAAGATCTTGGAAAAGTACTCACTTCTTTACAGATATATTTTTTCTAAAAAATGTCATTTGGAAATGGAGAAGTAACACTTGGATTCAATAAAAGTTGTAATATTTTTCACAAATAGAAAGAAAAAATTCCATTTGGAAATGAAGTAACAATTGGGTTCAATAAAAGTTCCAACAATTTTCACATACATAAAGAAAATCTCTCTTCAATAACAATTGTGAAAGAGGATCATGATGGATCCGCTCATTCATTATCCAATATGGGCCTATTTGGTCAAGTATCTTCAAAATCTGATGAAGAACTAGAGTTTGGATCGAACTAATAGAACTTTGCTTAAACATATGGAAAAATGTTAATTTGGTATATCCACCTACATCTTTTGGTTTTTGATCAATTCAACAAATTGAAAAGAATAATGACGAAGTATATGATCAAAATAGAATGATTGGAAGTGTTGTTTCACCTTTTATATCCTAACCATCATGGAAATTCTTTACATATGAAGATATTTCTAAATCCAAAAACAATTTTCATCATGGTGTATCCTGACCTACCTAATTTGTTTCCTTAATTAGAATCACAACATTTTCAATAAATAATTACATCGAGTAATATTACAGTATTAGAAAAAAATTTCTTGTCTCACATTCTTTCATTGAATAATTCATTATTTTGAATCTGATTGCGTGGTAGACAACATTGTTGGCAGAAGTTCCTTTGTAGAGGTATACAAAGGAGAGCTCTAAAATGATAAATTAATAGTAGTGAAGAGATTAGCTACTGGGAAAAAAATTAGCAAAGGGAAAAATAATTTCTCATAGAATTGGGTATAATTGGCCATGTATACCATCCATCTCATCTTTGACTTCTCACCATATGGTAGCTTGGATTCTGGTTTGTTGAAATTTGACAACAAATTAAGTAATTTATGTAATTATGGACAAATTTAGTTATTACCGGTTAGTCAGTTATATAATGAGAAGGAGTTATGTAACAAAGTAGCCTATATTAATTGGGATGGTCCAAGAGGCTTTTAACTATGGAGAATCATCTTTGAATAATGTATTTCCAATCCCTTTCCCCGTAGAGGTTTCCTTGTCACATTCTCAAGGTTTTACCACGTAAAAATTATGTGTTCTTGTTGTGTTTGATTCAATTTCCCTTTTAGTTTTATCTATATATTTCTTCCTCATGTTAAGATGTTTTACACGTTAATTTTTTTTTTACATGTTTAAGTATAATAAGTGGTATCAGGGCAAGGTTGGGTCATTGATATCGTTGGTGAATTCTGTCATCATGGTCCTATGGCTGTATGTCAATAGCCTTAAAAACCAAAGCAGATCCCTATCATAAAAGAGGAAGAGTCACTAGTCAAGGGGATGAGAGAACAACTAAAATCCATCGCAACTATCCAGAGCCACATTGTTCATTGGAAGAGCTGCTTGAAAATTGATTATGAGAGCCCCTGCCATCATGAAGCATGCATTTCAGCCACCGTTGATAAGTCTCGACGCTCAAAAGAATATCCTTGCAGCTGAGAGAAGAGCATGCCACCAGAGGGAACGAGGGTTGCAGCTGTTGATTCAAGTCTAACACAGCCACCGGTGAGAACGAAAAAGTATCTATCACAAGGATTGCATCATTTGTTGCTCAATTAGAGCCAGAGCCAAGAAAGCCACAAAGTTTATTTTTTATTTTTTATTTTTTTATTCAGACAGAGGCTGTAAGAAAAAAAGGAGGTCGCTTGATTGTTGAATGAGGAAGTTGTTGAGGAATTTTTTAATAAAGAAATCATGTCCAGAAAGAAAGAGGGAAAGGTTGCCATTTTTTTAGAGCCTTTGCAGAGATGACCATTACTAGGTAAAATTCAAAGTTTAAATACTGATTTTTTAAGGTTTTCTGTAAGTTTTTTTCTTGAAAGAGGATGAAATTGTTGAAAGAGAAAAAAAGAGTAAGGCTTGAATTTTTGTGAGCAATCTAAAAAAAAAAAATCTTTTAAGAGAATTTTTTTTTTTCCTGTAAGATAGTTTCTTGAGAAGTAGGGTTTAAAGAATGTTTGAAGGAGCTTGAACTATATTAAAAAAAAAAAAATTGGAATTTTTTTTAATAAAAAAGAAGGGAAATCAAAAACCTTGGGAGAAATCAAAAATTTTGTTTGAAAACCCTAACTAAAGAAGGGAAATCAATTTTTTTTTAAACCTTAGCTGAAGAAGGGAGATCAGATTTTTTTTTTTTAAAACCCTAGCTGAAGAAGGGAAATCAATTTTTTTTTGAAACCATAGCTAGAAACTTAAGAAAGAAGGGAAACCAGGAAACCCTGGTAGGAGGATTTGTAGAAAGAAATGGAAAAACTGACGAATGAAAATTTCAAGGTGTAGAAGTTCACCAATAAGAAAAAATTCGCTTTATCGAAACTAAAATTTAGGGATTTGCTGGCACAACAAGGGTTTCACAAAGAATTAAATGGGTTGAAGAAAAAACCCGCTAGCATGACAGACTTGGATTGGGAGGACTTAGATCCCCGAGCTCTCAATACCATGGTTATGCCTGGAAGATGAAGTTCTATTTAATATCGTTGAAGAGAATACAACTGCAGGTTTGTGAGAAAAACTAGAAATGTTGTATATGAACAAATCGTTAACCAACATAATTTATTGAAAATACAATTGTAGAGTCTTCAGATGAAGGAGGGTACAAAAATTGCAGAACATTAAATGTTTTTAATACACTTATTTTCCAATTGTCAGATATGGAAGTTAAAATTTAGGAAGAAAAAAAACTTATAACCTTTTTGTGTTCTCTATCGAAGTCATGGTAACACTTCATAACTTAAATCACTTTGAGAACTACTGAGTCTTTTACATTTGAATCAATTGTGGGAGCTTTGTTATCTAAAGATGTACGAAGGAAATCTAGTATTAAAACATTTTAACCAGAAGCCATGGTGGCCAGAGACCAGTTAAAGGAAAGAGGGTAGAAAGCAAGGGGTTATTCCAGATCAAAATCAAATGGTAATAAGTGTAAAGCCAAATGTTGGTATTGCAACAAAATTGGACACCTCAAGAAGGATTTTTGGAAATGGAAGGAGTCTGAAAACCAGAAGAAGGAAGAAATAAAGTTGATTCATGTATGGTTGATGAAGTTTTATTTGTTGAAGTAGGAATAATATATGAAGATTTACTTGTTTGAAATGTCTCTCATAATTTTGAAAATTGGTTGTTAGAGTTTGGTGCTTCTCATCACATGATTCGCATAGAAATTGGTTTACTTCATATGAAGTTGTGAATGGTAGTTCTGTGTTTATGGGAAATAATGTATTTTGTTAGACAATTAGGACAGGAAATATAAAAATTTATATGTATGCTGATATGGTTATAACATTAACTGATGTTAACCATGTAATTGAATTGAAGAACAAATTTATTTCTTTGCAAGTATTGATCTCAGATGGTGACAAGTTTACAGGTCAAAATGGAGTGTTGAAAGTCTCAAAAGGCACCCTGATTGTTATGAAGGCAGAAACGGTCAAAAATATTTACAGACTCAAAGGAAGTACTCAGGTCAGTGAGGCAGTGACTGTATTAGAGAAAGTAGAAGAAGGTACTCACCTATGGCATCAACAGTTGGGTCACATGAGCAATAAAGGTCTCCAGGTACTAATGAAATGCAAGTTGCTTCCTGATTTGAAATCCTTGAAGTTTGGTTTTTGTAAACATTGTGTATGGAAAACAATGTAAACATAGGTTTAAAACTGGAAATCATAATAGTAAAGAAATTTTGGATTGTATTCATTCTGCTCTTTAGGCACCATCTCCTACTATGTCTTATGGAGGTGAATTATATTTCTTAACATCTATTAATGATTTATCCCATAAATTTTTGGTATATGTGTTGAAAAATAAAGCTGATGTATTTAATTCTTTTAAAAAATTTAAAGCTATGGTGGAAAAGAAAATAGGAAAATCAATTAAATGTTTAAGAACTGACAATGGCGGTGAATTTACTTCTCTATAATTTTAACAATATTGTAAGGATGAAGGGATTGTTAGACATAAAAAAATTGTTTATAGTTGTCAGAAAAATGGCGTTGCTCAACATATGAATTGAAATATTATAGAAAGAGCTAGAAGCATGATCAACAATGCTAACTTGCTAAAGGAGTTGTGGGCAGAAGCAGTATCTATTTATTGTTCTTTAGTTAACAAATCACCTTATGTTTCCATAAATTTAAAAATTCCTAAAGAATTTTGGTCAACTCAGGCTTCTGAATATTCAAATTTAAATATTTTTTGTTGTGATGCCTATGCTCTTATTCCTAGGAATCAACACTCAAAGTTAGATCCAAAATCGAAATTTTATGTCTTTTTTGGGTATGATTATGTAGTGAAAGGATACAGGTTGTGGGATCCTTATTCACGAGATATTATCATTAGTAGAGATGTAACATTTGATGAATATTCTCCTCTAAAATCAGATGTTGTAAAAATTGAATAGGATTAGGTATTGTCGAATCAGAAAATTCACTTGGAGGCTAAATTTTTTCCAAAAATTCGAAAGGAAGGAGAAACTTTTGAAGAAAAAAGGTGAAGAATAAGAAGCAAAGGAAATTGTAGAAGTTCTAGAACTAGTTCAACAACTAGATACTTTAAGAAGGCCTACAAGGGAAAGAATACCACCCAACAGTTATGAATATTTTGATTCATCTTTTGCATTGATCAGTGAATATGGGGAACCTTATTGTTATTAGGAAGCAGTGGATGATGCAGATAACGAAAAATGGAAAAAGGCTATGGAAGAAGAAATGGATTCCTTAGCCAAGAAAAATACATGGGATCTTGTATAACTTCCTGAAGTGAGAAGTGTTGTTGGATGTAAATGGGTCTTCAAATTGAAACATAAATCTGATGGAAGTATCGATAGGTCTAAGGCGAGGCTAGTTGCAAAAGGTTATTCTCAGGTTGAAGGTACTAATTTTCATGAGGTTTTTTCACCAGTTTTAAAAATTGTTTCTATTCATACTATGTTAGCATTAATTTCATTACTTAACCTTGAGTTGGAATAGTTAGATGTTAAAACAAATTTTCTTCCTGTTGATTTGGATGAAGAGATATATATGGAACAACCAGAAGGTTTTTTACAAGGTCGCAACAAAAGATTAATTTTTATGCTCAACAAATAATTTTATGGAATGAGGCAGTCACCCAAGAAATGGTATAAGAAGTTTGACTCCTTCATGGTGAGCCAAAATTTTATCAGAAGTGAGTATGATAATTGTCTATACATCAGAAGTTTCAATGGCATATTCATTATTTTGGTTTTTTATGTTGAAGATATGCTCATTAAAAGAAAAAGCATGGAAGAAATCAACAGGTTAAAGGCCCAACTCTCTAGGAATTTTGATATGAAGGATCTTGGAGCAGAAAAAAATATCTTGGGCATGGAGATACACAGAGACAGGAAGAATGATAATATTTGGTTATCACAGTAGAAGTGTGTGGATAAATTACCAGAAAATTTCGATATGAACAATGTGAAACCTGTTAATGTTTTGCTAGCTTCCCATTTTAAGATTTCTTCAGTTTTGAGTCCTAGAACTGATGAAGAAAAGAGTATATGTCTCGTGTACCATATAAAAATACGGTAGGAAACTTAATGTATTCGATGGTATCTACAAGACCTGACATTTCACATGCAGTTGGAGTTGTCAGCTGGTTCATGGAATATCCATGAGAAGAACATTGGTGAAGAGTGAAATGGGTGCTTCGGTATTTGAGAGGCACAAGTGACCATTGCATCATCTTTTATTCCTACTTTGGATAGTGAAGGATCAGTCTATGGATATGTGGATGTTGATTATGAAGGTGATTTGGACAAAAGGATATCTACTACAGGTTATGTCTTTATTCTTACAGGTGGAGCAATTAGCTAGATGTCGAAGCTTCAAGAGACAATTGCTTTGTCCTCTACTGAAGCAGAGTATATAGCTACTTAAAATGCATGTAAAGAGGAAACCTGGTTAAAATTTCTACTTGATGAGATTGGAAGGACGAAGTATAAAATGAATGTGTTCTATGACAATAAGAGAGTTATTCATTTGGCTACAAGTCTAGCTTATCACAACAAGACCAAACACATTGATGTAAGGTATCACTTTTTGAGACATGTGATTAATGGCGATAAAGTAGCTCTCAAGAAGATCCATACACAGGAGAATCATGCAGACATATTCACAAAGCCATTTATAGTAGAGAAGTTGTGATGGTGTCTGGATTCTCTTAGATTGCAGAAGAGATGATGAATGAACATGAGCAATGGATTAGGAAAATTGTTGTCAAGGTGGAGTTCATTGAAATGTGACAACAAATTAAGTAATTAATGTAATTATGGGAAAATTTAGTTATTACTAGTGATTCAATTGTATAACGAGAAAGTGTTATGTAACAAAATAGACCATATTAATTGGGATGGTCTGAGAGGCTTGTAACTATGGAGAATAATATTTGAATAATATATTTCCAATCCCTTGCCCCGTGGAGGTTTCCTTGACACATGGTCAAGGTTTTACCACGTAAAAATTGTGTGTTCTTGTTGTGTTTGATTCAGTTTCCCTTTCATTTTTATCTATATATTTATTCCTCATGGTAAGTTGTTTTACACATTTAAATTTGTTTTACACGTTTAAGTATAATATGTTTTACATGGCAAGATACAACTATTGTAGAGAATATGTTGTTCCACACAATACCCACGTGGATTGTTTTTAGCTGCTTCCAATTCTAGTTCGTTGACCATCAATAACAAAAATGACCTTAATATTATTTAGGTGAGTTCCTAAGAACCTCATGGACTTTACCCTGGTTAATAATCATAACCTAGATAATTACTTATTATTTTGTATTATACAAAATACTAAAAAAATATGTCCAAAATTTATTGCATTCCAGGATACATCATGGATGTGTTAAATAGTAGATATTACTTTTCCATTACTAATATTGGTTCTAAAATACTGCTGCTCAATGTTCTTTCTACATGGGAAGCTATGCCTTTCCATTTTTCTCAATTAGTTGCATAGAGTTTTTCACAAAGCACTCATTATTCTCTCCATAATTTTTTGTACTGCATCTCTAACCTTATAGAAGGACTAAATTAAACTTAAAATGTCTAAAGTTCGACTTAGAATTATTTCATTTTTTCCAAGTCTTGTTATAAATGACATTATTTGGCACTATTGTTCCTTTTGACTTAGGTGAGTAAAGCCTCAATTTTTGAACTTGCATGAAAAACCTTAACATGTTTTAACAAAAAAATTACCTCCACAATTATTTTGTATTGCAGAGACATTCAAATTTCTCACTTTGCTTTGATTTTGGATTTTATAATAAAAATCTACGAGTTGTAGTTTTAAAAAAACACCTGTAATAAATTATTCGCAGTTTTGCTTGAAAAAGGAATTAATCTATTTTAAGTATTTATTCTTTTTTTCATTTTAAAATTGATTTTAAGGCTTTTTTATAATAACAAAGGCGTAGATACGAGTATTTGCATATATTTATTGGTATATCCAACAATCAAATGTTTTCTTTTGTTGGTAGTAGACACTAACTTTTATTTGAAAGACATTTTCATATGGTTAATATGGAATTTTCTTGGCAATACATAGAATGTGGAACATTTAATAATCCAAGGATGTAGATATACTTAGTGGAGAGGAGCAAGATCAATTTAACCTTGTTTCTAAAATATGTAATATCAAATTAGTAATTCTTGTCTTGGTTTACATTGAACTTATCGATTTTTAAGAATAAATTTATATAAATGAAAGCACTATGTATTTTAATGGAAAATCAAGCTCCTCCCTTAGAGTGCACATTGACTGCCTTTTTGTTGAACTAGAGATAAGTTTGATCTTCACAATATTATGTAACATGCTCGTTTTTCAAAAGAAACAGGGAAAATGGGGATCTAAGGATATATTGGATGAGGTTTCAAAAATTTATGATACTATCTAGTAAGCACTAGTTAGCTAGAATTATTTTATTATGTTTCTCACTTCAAAGCACTATATTTTTACTTACTAAACTACAAGATTTTACCTTATTTTCTAGTTCTCCGTTATTTTGTACTTATTTTACCATATTGTGTAGTTTTTGTGTACCATTTTCTTGTTTTAATTGGAAATAATATTGTCCCATGTTAAAGGGTTAAATCACAAAACACTAGATAAACCAATCACAAACTTGTAGGTGGAGCTAATAGAAGCAAGGGAAACACATGATTCTTTATTGAGTGGTTCTCCTATTCTAGAAAACCTTCTTACTGAAAAATAAACTATCAGGTGTAACAGCCCCAGGTAAAAATTTCATGTAATAAAAGTCAATAAAGGAAAAATAATACCAAGGTAATGGGAAATGTATTCCAAGCTAAATGTTGGGAAAAACATCCTAATGGGAATCACTTGTTGTTATTATGGATAAGGAAATTGGCAAAGGAATTGGAAAAGGAAAAGATGCATTAATTGGAATTTTTTTTATGAAAATAAACGAAAACAAGAGAAAAGGGAGATGAAAGGTCACAAATTTGCATGAGAGGGAAATTAAAGAAAATAAAGGCCTCAATGATAACAAGGTTTCTGAGGATAAATTCACAACTTTGTTGGTTTAGCTTTTCATTGATTTATTTTTAGATCTCTCTCTACTCATACTATTGCACACTTAGAGAATTCTTGGAGCACTCTAGCATTGGAAAAAGGAAGGAAAAGGAAAGAAAATGAAGGAAAAGAAAGGAAAAGGAAAGAAAAGGATAATCAAGGAAGGTTGGATCGAGAAACTTCAGCAGGAAGACTTGCAGGTAACAGGTTGCATGTGTGATATCCTATATGGTTTGTGAATGCATGGTACATGCATTTGTATTTTTGGTTCTCTTGATGTCATTAGCATGGCTCTTGTTGAGTGTGATAGTGGTTTCAATCTTTCCTTTCCATTTTTGAATATCGATAGTGTGACAGGGTTCTTTTATTTGGTTAATATTTGGATGTCCATAATATTTTGGAACTGGGCGAGGTGGTCTCAGAAAAATTCCCATGGGTTAGGGGTAGAGATGGTTTAATATCCGGGAAGCCCTTGATAGGTGGGTGGAGACAGGAAATTCCTCAATATATTGTGAAGAAATTATGAGGCATCCAAGCTTGTTTTAGGCCTAGTAATATCTTGACAGGTTTTGGTGGGATCGTGGTAGCCTAAGTGTGGAGGTGGTTTAATTTTTGGGAAGACTTGTTTGTTTATGTGTTGGTTTTCTTATGTGATCTCTTGGCTGGTTTTGGAAAGATCACATGAGCTTGAGAGTAGAGGTGATTTCATCTTTGAAAAGCCTTGGTTTTTTATGTCTTGAGATCCCATATTCATTCTTGGAATATGCATGGGGGTGATTGGTTGAAAGAAATATCTGGTTCAACTTAATATCTAGTCAGGTGATATGTGGAAGTCTCTGACTTGGTTGGATTTTTCATATGTTAATAAGAGCTCTTGTCCTGTGGTATTTTATGAGTAATTTTACTTCTTATTTTGGGACTTTCGCAGTTGTTCTATCATGTATTATTTTGGTTATATGTTGGTTATAAGCATGGTTCCATAATAGGTTCTAGTTATGGATTTTGATATGTTTGGATTAGTTGATGAATGGTTAATGAATTCATGAGCTGAAAAATGTTATTTTAACTATTATGAGAGGGCATTAGACCTTATTTATGATTTCTAGATAATTTTTTAACTCTCATGTTTAGATATGCATTCATGACTTGTAGATTACATGTTCACCATATGTTTGATGAAATGACTGTCATGGTTAGGCCTTCTTAGGTCAAGTCCTTGATACAGTTTTGGATGAATGGATTTTTCCTGATGTTATTTATCATTCTGGAAAGTCTAATTGATTTTTTGACAGTGGTCTAGAGGCTAGCCTAAAATGGTGGCTCAAAATGTGGCACCACACCCTCTAAACTGGAAGTTTTGGGCCATAATTGCAACATATTAGGATTATGCATGCGGTTGGAGGTATATAACCACATGGAGGCCTTGTGATGCATGCGGTTGTGGGCCTAGGGCACTAAAAAGTAATCCAACTCAAGGTTTGGGCACTAGGAGTGGTTGTTTATCTCCTCACTGTCTAATATCTCCTAAGGAAGGTCAGTAAAGTTACAATTTGTTAACTTCACTTCATTAACTATAATTAGGAGGTTGGGTCATGTAATAGTAGCCATCAACTCATGTTTAACCTGACATGCCAGTTAAAGTGGGTAAATGTGGGAGGGGGGGTTACAGTAGGCCAAAATATTTTATGGTCATTGGAATCAACACTGCTTTTAGTAGCCGAAAGCGTGAGGATTATGTTAGTGAAACGTGGATGCCACGAGGTATTTTGAAAATTTTCCCAACTTAACTGACCAAGAGCTTCTTTGTGTTGTGGAAATGGATTCCAACCATTTTAGGTTATTTTCATTTCCTTGCGATTTCCAATTAAGAGTAGGTAAAAATTGAAGGAGGATGGTGTAGGAGAAAGGAATTATTGTCTGATTTGTGATCAGTCACATGTGGGTATATGTTTTTCATTTCTGGATGTTGTTGGAGTTGTGCCATTGAATGTATGGGATTAGATTAAGAATATTTTTTCCTACTCTTTATTTTTTTATTTCTTTTTTATCATATTTTTTTTCCATGAAGGTAACAATTTATGGAAAGATTTCAAATCTAATATTTCTAACGATAAACATTATAGAGTTTAATGAAATTCATATATTGCATTGAGTGTTGGATAAATAAACAATGAATTTTTAGTTAATTTGTCACGTTCTTGATATTCATGATATTGTATCCATTAGGTTCCATAGATTATAATTAGAGTATAGGAATATACTCACTACTCAGTTTTCTATCATTTTATTCAACAGTTCCTTTGAGTAACTGATATGATGGCATGCATGCAATAGTGTTACATTCGGTGGTATTTTGGATCGAGCAATTAATGTTGAAGATGCGCAACAGGGGGAATTAATGAGGTTGGTAATAAATGCATCTATCCATGGTAATCCATGCTTTTATTCTAAAGATAATGTAGGAAATTAATGGTAATATAAACTGCAATTGTAAGTTATAATTTACAATGGAAAAAACATGTTGAAGGATACCACGAATTGTCAGCTAAAAAAATATATCCTTTTCCACTGATGTTTAAAATGGGATGTTGATCTATATATAAAGGTCGATGATGATATCCATGTACATCTAGGTGAGAATTTTTTAAATCGGCACAATAAAACTCAATATAAGTTAAAAAATTTATGTTTTTGAATTGCCTGATATAATTTCAGCAACACTTCGAGCAACGTTGGAAGCACATCGGTCTAAGCCTCGTGTCTATATATGAAGCATGAAATCTGGTCCAGTTATTTCACAATGCTTAGTTGTATATTAAATGAATTGAATTGTTACATGCACACATAAAAATCCACTTTATGAAATTGTTTCGTAATTAAAATATCAGATTCCATGTTTAGAGAATGTATTTCAAATTTTTTGTTGGTCAGTGAACTTTGATGTTTCCCCAAATATGAATAATATCATTGAGTTGGAGCCCAAGGGATTACCTCATCAATTATCACCGATGTTATTGCGCATTAAAAATTATATTATTGCTCTATATTTACAACAACTTTTTCCCTATATGGTAGGGGAGTGAGGTACCAGGAACCTCAGTACTGGAAATTTGGTGAGGATGGAAAATTTCTTTTGAATCTAAGTAGATCCAACAAAATAATGCTCCGTCAATGGGTTAATTGTAGTGATGTGCACCTATGTCATCATAGGTTATTCAATTTTTCTGACAAAGACAAGGACCAAAAGATGTATGGAGTGGAAGTCCAAGGATTAATTATTGGATTGGGCCTTCCATATGCCTTAACCCAACATGGAATTGAAACAGATAATGTAATTGACAAATGGATGTTTGAATTTGACATAGTTGAAGCAGATAGAGCTCTAACAAAGGAATATTTCATCGTAGGCATCAACACATGGATCAAAAGTGAAATAAAATGGTTAAAAAGGGAAAATAAAGGTGAAAAGAAACCGGTTCACATAATTCTTAACCATGCAACTAATGTATATATTCCTTTCCTTCAAAATATGAACTAGATTCCTATTTATATCTATTGATAAGTATTGTTGCATTGCAATTTATCTACACCTATTATTGGGCATACTTTGATCATGTAATTTTGGGTTTTAAGAAAGATGTTGAGTTCTCACTTCAAGCTCTATTGGAAAAAAATGTTGATGATGGAGAGGGAAAGGATGATGACCAGAAGGAAACAAAATATTTAGGGATAAAAAAACTAGTATTTAGAGCAATTCTGAAGATTCCAGTAGGTGTTGGAATGACAATTATTTTTGCAAACCTATTTTTAGATGACATTGATTAGTTCTCTACTATGTCGGGCATGCCTAGCTTCTTCATATCCTTTGTTGCATCTCCATTTGAAAAGAACTTTAGTGAGGGTGTCTAATCCTTTATGTTTTCCAACAAGAAGAGTAAACATTACCTCTCCCTTGCACCACACAATTTGATCTCACTAGTCGTTATAATATAACATGTAGTTTGACTTAAAGGGGAAAAATAATTATTTTAATTATTTTAATTTCTATAATATTACCTAATTTTTTATTTTATTTTTACTATTATATAATTTAATCTTATTATATTTTAATATTATTATTATTATAAATAAACAACCATTCTCATTCTCGAATGAGAATGGTATATAGTCAATGGTCAAAAGAAATGAATAATAAAAAACGTGAAAATAATAAATATAATGGTTTGTTTTTTATTTATCTTTGTTTATAATGCTAATAATAAATCTATTATAGTTATATTTTTTAATAAAAGGTTTTTTTAATTAATTAATTAAAAAATATAACTATTAAGGAATAATAATTATAATTAAATTCATTACATAGAATGAAAGAGGTAAGAGCACTTAAATGAAACACCACCTAGGATTATAGGGCAAGGATCCAACATCTGCTAATAGTCCAACCATCGTCTCTACTAAGATTAACCAGCCTTTTCTCAATCTCTAAAGCCTCCCTTAACTTACAATGATGAAAATGGTAAATCCTAGCAATGACATTAGCATCTTCTATGCAGATGTGATTGTTCCTCTTTTCAACATGCTTTGCTAAGGAAGGGGACTGGGACCTTCCATGCTTTATCAGCTGCATGTTCACAAATTATTTGATTAATGGATCGACTGGTTTCACCAATGTATGGAGTCCCACAGGATCAAGGAATGACAAATCCTTTGATTAATGGATCGACTGGTTTCACCAATGTATGGAGTCCCACAAGATCAAGGAATGATGTAAACACCTTTTCCTCTAGAGAATTTTCAATAATAATGGTTATAGCATGTTCCCGTGCCTTGGAGATTTTCAAAAAGAAAAAAAAGTTCCAAGGAATAAAAAAAATTCTAGTGAATGGTTTTCTAGAGTGCACCTCCCATTGATTCAAAGGACCACAAATAAGATTGCTAGGATCCTAAAGAAGCATAAGTTTTCCTCGACTTTCAAGCCCCTTAACACTATTTAGAGCTCTCTAAGATCGGTAAAGTACCCTGTGAACCTCAGAGATGGAAAATGTGTTTACAACATTACTTGCTCTTGCGGTACTTCATACATTGATGAAACTGGTTGATCCATTAATCAAAGGATTTGTGAACACATCATAAAAGAGGCAAATTTCATTGCTAGGATTGACCATTTTCATCATTGTAAGTTAAGTGGAGCATTAGAGATTGAGAAAAGACCAGTTAATCTTAATAAAGACGATGATTGGAGTATTAGCAGATGTTGGATCCCTGCCATAAGTCCTAGGTGGTGTTTCATTTAAGAATCATTCCCTCTTTTAATCTGCATAATGAATTCAATTATAATTATTGTTCATTAATAGTTTTTTTTTCTAAGTAAAACTATTCTATTAACAGATAAAAAATATTTACAGCAAGCCAAAGCCTGAACATTGCCCTATGCAGTGGAATTTGAACATAAACTCCTGAGGAGCACTGCCCTGAAGTAGGGAAACCAGTGCCAAAACAGAAATCACAAAAAAATCCCTCGTAGGGGAAATATAAACATCAGTTTTTGGATCCCATAGCTGATAACAAGTTGTAAGGTAGGCGAGATAACAATATAATAAGCTGATAAGAAAAAACATTGAGACAGATAAGAACAAACCCAGAAGAGAGGGCCGAGCTAGAGCAAAAAAAGCAGTAGGAGAGGGTGGAACTACTCATCGGGATCTTCTTGGACGACCCTGCACCAGAATTCATCAGGGTTTCCATCTGCATCATACAGGTCCTCAACTGAATGGATAAATTTCTCGGTTGAAGGAGGAACCATCCCTCCGCTAATGAGATCAGCAGTGTTTCACTTCGGGCACATGAGACCACCATCGGTCTGCCCCGCGCTCGCTTGACCACCAGCATTCGGCATCACACTCGCTTAATCGTCAGCTATCTGCATCCTGCTCGCTTGACCTTCAAGCATAGAGATTTCCTTCGTCTGCCCTTGCTGGGCAGAGCTTCCCAATCCCTGCAAATTCAAATTAACATTGTGCATCAACCCTGCCTGCAAGTCAGAGGACGAGACAAGACCAGAAATGGGATCCACATTTTGAGGTTCTTCCAGAAATTCAATCGTGATGGAGGCAGTGATAAGAGGATGGTTAAGAGAACTAAGCAAGGAGAAATGCGCCGTGTGAGTCTGAGCAGGGGGAGGAGAGGGAACGGGGGGGCCAAGACAATGCCCAGAGAGAAGCCTACGTCCACGAGGAGCACTGGAATGACTATCATCATAAGAAGAAGAAGACGAGGTGGTGCTAGGAGTGAGCGAAGGACGACGCAACCGGCCACGTGAGGAGCCTCTGCGGCATCGCATTCGATGCCGGAGGCGCGGCATGATAGCAGACTCTATGGGGATATTAGGAAGAGGAGAAAAAACCTGCTCAGGGGCGGAAACCAACTTGTTAGGAAGCAATAAGAAGGATGCGTGCATGCAATTTCCTGCGAGAGAGAGGTGAAATTTGTTGCCGAGGTCAAGACAACAGTTCAAACTGCTTCTCAAACTAGTTGACGTTCGCTTGAAAGAAATAACTGCGTCCGGAGAACAGTTCTGAGCGATTGGCATGGGAACATCCGCCATATCAATGAAATTATCCATAATATCTCCAGAGTACTGAAGAATCCAGAGCCGAGGACCTGCAATTAATTTACCAGAGGGCCAGATCATCTTACAATGCTGCGAATTGTTTCGAAAGTCGGACAGAGGATTGTTACCAGTGCCAAGCATAAATGCCATAACACCACACCCAGCCAAAATTAAATAACCATCGTCCTCCAGCTTGCGGGGTGGCAGGTGGCGCTCAAACTTACTCCACCCCCATCCCATCATCTTAAACTCTTGCCTCTCCACCCGCATCCGGGGTTTCTGCATCAGTCTGGACCAATTTTTTGCATTGTTGTATCTGATCATGGTTCTGGATAATTTTTAAGGGGCCTGTAAGCAGACTGTTTTCATTGTCTACTCCCAGGTTTTCAAGAAAATCAGCAACTTTGTTGCCTTCTCTTTTGGTGTGTTTAAAGAGGAGTGCTTTGTTGTTATGAAGCCACCCTTCTATAGCCAAAAGATGAGCTTCCAATTTCCATCTGTTGGCTATTTTGTTCGCATGAGTCCCATTAAGGAGGTGATTGGCCATGTTGATGAGAATTTGGGAGTATCCTTCAGCAACCAAAGGGAGGAGCCCCATTCGATGAGAAAGGAGAAGGCTCTGCCATAGTCCTTCCAATTCAGCTGAATTATTCGTATCCCATCCCAGATTCCCAAAAAAAATGACCAAAGGAGCGCCTTTGTGATCTCTGATGATGCCTCCAAAGCCTGCTTTGCCCGGATTACCTTTGGAGGCACCATCGAAATTAAGTTTGAAGGTGTTCTTGGGAGGAGGAATCCAAGATATCTGGGCTTTGCCAAAGGCTCTAGGAATGCTGTGAGTGGTTTTGCCCATGTCAAGATGAAAGCCCCAATTATCCCAAATTGAAATCTCAGTATCGAGAGTGGGGAAGTCATCCGGTTTCCAAGAGTGCAGAGCCAGGGTTTCCGAGAGGTTAAGACAAAAATTCTCCCAAATGATATTGAGGGGAGTTGTTTGATCCTTGAAAATGCATTTATTCCTCTCTTTCCATATAGTCCAGAAGAGTAGGCCTGGGATAATTCTCCATAATTGGTTGAGTAATTCACTTTTGTAGGGGCTCTATTGCCAATCTCTAATGGAGCTGGCGATGTCTGCAGAAGGCCTACAATTTCTTTGACATCGGAAGCTGACTTTCTCCCAAAGTTGAGTTGCCAAAGTGCAGGAGTTTAGGAGATGCTACTGCGTTTCCTCTTGGGCTTTGCAATTGGGACAAATTGAAGGACCTTGGAAGCTTCTCTTTCTTAATTTATCCCATGTGAGAATTCGTTTGTGCCCCAGAAGCCAAAGGAAAGAGGAGACTTTTGGCCAAATTCCAGTATTCCATATTTTGTCCCAGAGAGGATCTTTGGGAGCAGGATCTCTGCATAAGATTCTGTAGGCTTCCTTGGTTGAGAATGTTCCTTTTGGGGAATATCCCCAACGTAGGATATCCCTGTCACTGGAGACCCTGATCCGTCTGATTTGCAGTTCAGAATTTAAAACATTTTTTATTCGCTCATCACCGTTCTCCATTATCCTTTCCATCGACTTCCACTTTCTGAAATTCTGCTCATCTGTTTCCAACCATTGTCGTTGAACTGATTCCATTTGCTGCATGTCCCATTCTGGATTGGGAGGCGGTTGGTAGATGTTGGTGAGTTTGGGAAACTGATCCCAGGAATCGGTCTAGAATCTGGCAGTACTACCATTCCTAATTTCCCAGAAACTGTGTTGTTGAACAAGCAGGTAGTGCTGCTTCGTCGCATTCCATATTAATGAACCTTTCTCGGTGGGTGTAAATCTGATGAGCTCTTCCTGTGGTCTATTGTGCGCATATTTAGCAGTCCAGATGGTTGCCCATGGTTTCTGGGGGTGATTGAGCCAGTATTGTTCATTAATAGTTATATTTTTTTAATTAATTAATTAAAAAAACATTTTATTAAAAAAGATAGATATAATAGATTTATTATTAACATTACAAACGAAGATAAATAAAAAACGAACCATTATATTTATTATTTCTCTTTCTTTATTCTTCATTTCTTTTTACCATTGACTACATACCACAATGAGAATGGTTGTTTATTTAATATATTTTTAAAAACTAATAATATAATATAATAATATTAAATTCTATAATACTAAAAATAAAAAAGATAGATAATATTATAGAAATTAAAATAATAAAAATTATTATTATTATTTTTTAAGTCAAATTAGTTGTTATATTATAACAGCTAGTTAACATTTCTCTGTCTCATGCCATGATCTAATCTCTCATCTTGTCTTGAAGATAAGACAAAATCTTTTCATATATGATTCTCACTCAAAGATCTCTATATAAATTATAGAAAAATAAAAATAAAAAATAATAATCTATTCCTATATTTTTTATTTAATATATTCTCATACAAAATGAAATTACTTTATAAAAAGTTTAAAACTATTTTATACTCGATTGTTTTTAATGAAAATGTTATAAACTAGCCCAACATATAAATTACTTGTTTGGTAAATTTCAGTGGAAATTAATTAATGATGAGCATTAAAATATCTCCCGGGATGGAAGTGTTAACCTGAGGGAAGCACGGTCATGGTGCAACCACCCTCTCTCAAGTGTTTTTCATTTAAGGCTTGGTGTGAGCGGAGGCATTTTGCATGCATAGGCATGCAATTTTCAATTGTGGAATTTTTTTATTCATTTAGATGCGAGATCTGGAACTCGTCCTTTTGTTACGTGTATTTCTTTCCAACCTAGTCTATTGTTGAGAGTAAGGAAAACTAAACTCTACAACTCCTCTAATTTTGTTATTACACTGGGATAATGTGACAATTTGCTTGGTATATACAATGTAAAATGGAAATGTTTTGATATTTTATTTTATGAATATATTTACATTGTAAAAAATAAAAAGAAATTTTGATATATACATGTAGAATATGATATTCATAGTGAAATGAATGATTAACATGTATTAAAGAAAAGAAAATTCAAACTTGAATTAATAACAAACTATTAAAGATTGAAGGTCTCAACCTTGAAAACTTGTAGAGCATAAGTTGTGAAAAACAATGAATAAATTTAACAAAATGCTAGAGGAGTACAAAAAAAAGAATCTATAAGATAAAAAGTTGATTTTATTAAAATAATAGTCAAATATCAACAACAAATCTCTGCAAAGAACATTTACCAGTTCTAATACTCAATCTACTGCAATGTACAGACTCATATACAATAATAAAAGAAATCTGATGAAAATGGGAGCATATCGATTTTTCAAGCAATTTGCATGAATGGGTGGCTTTCTTTCTTCAAAAATCCTTGAATAATTGAAGGAAGTCACCCTAATTAGTCTCTCCTTTAGAAATAGAACTATCTTCACAATTTTCTCTCCCCTACCTTCATATATATCCCTTCTTGTTAAAGACCTCAAGTAGTTTTGACAGTTTTAAGTTTTAGCAAATCAAATTATTTGTTTTCCTAATTAGTGTGATTAGGGTTGGGAGGGGACACTTTTAAAGATTGGTTTAATTTTTTCTTAAATCAAATATTAAACACTAATAGGTGGGATTCTCATTACCATTCAACTAAGCCTCATCGTTTCTATGCATTAGATTTAAACCATTAATTTATCTATATTTTGAATATTGGCCACTAATAAACATAACATAATCAAGCATAGTGCTTCAAATTAAATACACATCATGATATAAAGTCACCACATTGTAAACCTCAAAACAAAACCTTATTCTTATTCATCTCCTTGTCTCTCCTCATACCATCATATAACTTAAAAGTTGTATCACCATAAATATATATATACTTGTTTCTCCAAATATTAAATAGCATCAAAAATATAAAATTATATCCAATAATATGCAAAATTATGCACCAACAACCCATAAACAACAATATCCACCGGAAGTAACAAATGCCATAAATAAAAACACAACTAGCTCTCGTGAAAGCTTATTACACACGAGAATAGAACAATTTGGTAACACCCATTAACTTAGGAACAAAACCCAATATTTTTTTTTAACACAAAACACAAAGCGAAACAACTGAAACTAGGAATAGGGAATGCCTGTGTATCCATATAGTCAACCCCAACAACAAGATAGAGCAATCACATCAATTGCATGCATTTCAAGTGACGCAGTGAGTTCTCGGGAGTCATGAATGTATGTATATCAAATAATAAATGGAACCCTAAACATGGATGTCGAAGAGGTGTGGGCCTTACATGAATACAGAAATGTTTTCGCATAAATCAGAAAATTAAATTATGATAAAATTGTTAAAATGAGTTGATTGGGATGACATGAATGTACAGTTCTATGTGCTTATGTAAAAAAAAAAAAAAAAATTCTCAATAAGTCAAAGAGAAAACAAGCCCTTGGACTGTTGAAATGACCGGAATGAGAAATATGCCATAGTATCAATATGGGGTGAATTTTACAGTGAAAATTGAGTGAAGTTAAACAAAATTCCTATGCATGGTCTTCGTATAGGTTTTTGGCTCAAATCCCTAGGGCCTTAAGAGATCCCTTATATGGCATGATGGGCAAGAAAATTTAAGAATAAATTCATAAAGTCTTTTGTTAAAAAAATACAACCACTGTAGGGTTATTTCTATTGAGGGTGAAAAACACTTACGTGATATTGAAATCAAACTAAAATGCCCATGCGACATAAATATGGAAATATGATTAAATGAGTAACTAGTTGATATCCACATAACCATGATTATATTTGAACCCTAATATATTTGTTTAATGAATTCATTAACCAAAGGATGGTTAATTTAATGACCACATTCATTGTAATTGAGTAATTAATTACACGCTAAATAATATAACCTTGAGGCTCTAATACACAGGAGTGATGTAGCTTGTAACAACTCTGGATTAAAAGTTCATGTAATAAAATTTAATAAAAGTAAACTAAGACCACGAGAAAGAGACACTTATTCCAAGTTGAATGTTGGGAAAAATATTCTAGTGGACATCACTTGTTATGTTTATGGCTAGGGGAACTATGCAAAGACAATGACTATGGATTTGGAAAGGAAAAAATAGTATTTTGGTATTTATTTATGTAAATAAAGGAAAGTAGGAGAAAAGGAAGGAGATTTATAATTTTAAGTTGTGTAGTTTACACAATCTAAGTGCAAAGGGGATTTCCAAGGCATCGAACCCATTTATGTATTAAAAAAATTAATTTAAGATTTCAATCCATTTATACATTCAAAAATGCTATATATATATATCAAATCTCTTGAAGTGTAAACATTTTTTTCCAAATTTTTCATGTCAATAGAAATTTGAACTTTAAGAAATTTGATCTTTATTTGGTAGATTAATAGTTAAAATGGATCTATACCAATAATAATAATTGAAATGAAAATAATTATTATACAAATTTATTAGTTATTTATTTATGTTTTTTTTTTAAATAATTTTTTAATTATATTTTGGAAGGATTTTCATAATTTAGTTAATAGTGTTAAGATTTTTAATAAAAAAATTTAATTACTTTAAATTTGGAGAAATATTATTATGCTCTCTAGTCAAATTCAATTGTGGAATATGAACTAGTGAACTCATAATAAACATTTATTATAATGTGATTTAGGAGCATCGGGGACTTAGCTAGCAATGTGATGTTTTGTTCACATGTTGTGGCTAATTCAAAAAAAATAAACATTAGTAATAGTATATTTATTTATTTTATTATTACTGTTATTTATTTATGATGATTGTTAGTTTATTTTTATGTTTAAATAAATTAGGAATAAAATTAGTAGTTGGTTTCTTTCCCTGCGTGGATATAGAGCCAACATAGGGATAAGCACTTAAAAATAGGGAGGTATTGATTTGTTGAGAAAATTCAAGAAGAAACCTATTCTAAGAGGAGTAGTTTCATATCTCAAGTATAAATAATAAGAAGGTAGTAAGGAAACACCAAGATTGCCAGTATGTAGATTGAAAATGCAAAGGGAAATTAGTGAAATGTTCAGTCCATGTGTTAGTAATTTCAGATTATGGTTGACATTACAATTTTTATTTAAGTCTGCAACTTGTATATATGTTTGTATATATGCTATATGTTGGAGCATGTGAATGCAGGAGGGTGGTCACGTTGGAGTAAGGCCACAAGTAGTCGAGTGATTGGCTACAACATTGATAAAGAGGGAACATCGACACTATAGCAACAAACTACCGTAGCCTTGACAAAGCCATGGTTGAAAACCATAAGCTTGAAGCCGCACTACTGGTGAGAGTCTTGATGCGTTTGGTAGAAGGAGTTAACACATGCGACGACATGTGGTTACGAATTCGAGCAGGTGTATGTCTGAAAGGTGGCACGTTGTAATACCACAGAGCCGTGGTGTATGGGAAGTTCACAAGAGCAGGCCCGTGAAATATGACCGCACACAGAGCCGTGGTGTGGGCCATTCACAAGAACAAGCCTGTAATATATAACCGTGCACAAAAAACTGTGCCACGAGTTGAAAATTGCATCTTGGTCATAAATACTTGGAAGACCAATAGCATTTGATGTGAGTAGGCTTGATATTTTTCATGTTTGGTTTGTTTGAGATGAGCGTAGGCTCAATACTGAGTTGAAATTTTTTTTTTATGGATCCCAAATGAAATTTTCAAGTATGTTATTATACATTCACAATGACCTCATAAATTATTATATGAACTGAAGTTACATAAAGTTGTAATATTTCATATTATAGAGAGGTATTCGGGACTACATATAAAATACTGAAAATGGATCAATTCCATTATCAAATAGTAAACCTGGGCCTTAATAGAATTGAACATTTTTGAAGAAATTTTAAAGTGGAATTTGTATATTCATCATTTATGGTATCAGAGCAGTTGATTTGTTCTTGAGTATTGCACAGAATGCCACCCAGAAGAGGAGCTGGAGTAGGCTGAGCTGGGATTGGTCGTGGAAGACCTATAGCAAACGCAGTTTTTCTAGAAGAAATCTGGCACTTGCGTACAAGAATGGATATAATGGAAACTACTCAGAGAAGGGCGATAGATGATGGCGTTTCCAGTGCCGATGAAGAAGAAACCACCGACGAAGAAGTGGAGGAAGAAAGCGAGGTAGCCAAAGTCATGAAGCTGCTCGCAAAGGTCAGTAGCAGACCGAAGGTAGAAGTACCTTTATACGATGGTAATCTTAGTGCGGAGGTACTAATAGATAGGATCAACTCATTAGACAAATATTTCGACTATGAAGAAGTCGATGAAAAGAAGAAAGTGAAGTTTGCAACCATAAGATTGAAAGGCCATGCAGCCCTCTGGTGGGATGAATTACAGTTTTCCAGGGAACAAAAGGGGAAATCCAAAATCAATCAGTGGGATAAGATGTTGAGTAAACGAAAAGGTAAGTTCATGCCGAAATATTATCAATTAAATCTTTTTAGACAATTGAAAAACTTACAGCAAAAGGGCATGACTATCAAAGAATATACTAAAGAATTTTATAAGTTGAGTATTAGAGCAGGTCATATTGAAGATGACATAGAAAAGGTAGCTAGACATATAAATGGTTTGAGATATGAAATATAGGATGAGATCATCTTATTAAATTTGAAGTTGATTGAAGATGCCTATCAAGCAGCTTTGAGGGCGGAAGAAAAGATGTTGTGCAAACAAAATCAAAGAAATAGAGGCAAGAGTCCGGTAAAATGAAGGTGAACATTTAAATCCAGATTTCAACACTCCCAGAATGAGACAGGGAGTTCAAGTAATAGATCACCACAAAGAGGAAATTCTGGTCACAGAAATTTTTTTCCCAGAGGTAGAGGCCGAGGAAGAGATGTTCGGTGCTTTGCATGTGGTGAATGGGGACATGTGCAATGGGATTGTCCTCACAATAAATCAGAAAGCCGGTGAAACGTGAACGTTGCTGAAACAAAGGAAGAAATTCCTCAGACTGCAGCTAAAGAGGAACCATCTGAAGCCAGAGAATCCTTGTTGTTGAAAAGGATATTGCTTAAAGAAGCTAAGGAAGCTAGAGAACTAGCTCAGAGAAAGAATCTATTCAGAACTATATGTAAGTCAAAGGGTAAGTGTTGTAAATTAGTAATTGATAGCAGTAGTACTAATAATCTTGTTTCTACAGAAATGGTGGACAAATTGAAGTTGGAGAAAACAGTACACCCCACTCCTTATAAAGTATTGTGGCTCCAAAAAGGCCATCAAATTATTGTAACTAAACAATGTAAATTTGAAATCCAGATTGGTACTTATAAGGATGATATTTTATGTGATGTAATGCCGATGGATGTATGCCACATATTGCTAGGAAGGCCCTAGTAGTTTGATCGAAAATCCATACATGATGGTAGAAGAAACACTTATACTCTTGAGAAAGATGGGAACAAGCATACACTGCTGCCATTGAAATATGAAACTGATAAGGAAGCACCTGGAAATAGTGTTATGTTGATGAGTGGAAAAACCCTATTGCAAGAAGTCGAGAAGGGTGAGGAGTTGCATTTTTCTATTGTTGGGAGACCCAAGGTAATTTTAACTTCTACAAATTTAGAAGATTTACCTGAAGAAATTTGAAATCTGTTGAATGATTTTGTTGATATTGTTGTGGATGAGTTGCCAAATGAGTTACCGCCCATCAGGAGTATTAGTCACCACATTGATCTAATCCCTGGAGCCAGTTTGCTGAATAAAGTAGCCTACAGGTTAACGCCACAGGAAAATGCCGAAGTTGGAAGACAAGTGCAAAGATTGATGGATAAAAGATTAATCAAAGAAAGCCTCAGTCCATGTGTTGTACCAACAATACTCAGTCCAAAGAAAGGAGGTGAATGGCACATGTGCACAGATTCTCGAGCCATAAATAAAATCACCATCATGTATCGTTTTCCCTTACCACGAATGGATGATTTAATGGATTGTATGAATGGGTCGAATTATTTTTCTAAGATATATTTGAAGAGTGGATATCATCAGATAAGGATTAGAGAAGAGGATGAGTGGAAAACCGCATTTAAAAAAAACAGTGGTTTATATGAATGGTTAGTAATGCCTTTTGGACTTACTAATGCACCTAGTACTTTCATGAGGTTAATGAATGAAGTTTTGAAACAATATGCAGGTAAATTTGTAATTGTTTATCTTGATGATATTCTCATTTTTAGTCGAAGTAAAGAAGAGCATCTAGAACACCTTAAATTAGTTCTAAAGACTTTGCAAAAAAAAAAGAACTGCTGATAAACTTGAAGAAATGCAGCTTTATGAAAGAGG
Organism: Pinus albicaulis; assembly: GCA_034641835.2. Lineage (NCBI taxonomy): Eukaryota > Viridiplantae > Streptophyta > Pinopsida > Pinales > Pinaceae > Pinus > Pinus albicaulis. The sequence continues at coordinate 351,835,202 of CM076580.1, forward strand.
AACTAATTTATTTGGGGTTTGTAGTCTCTAAGGAAGGGTTGAAAATGGATCTGGAGAAAATCCAAGAAATTGTGAATTGGCCAACTCCTAGAAGCATATTTGAGGTAAGAAGCTTCCATGGTCTTGCATGTTTCTACAGAAAATATATTCAAAGTTTTAGTGAGATTTGTGCACCCATTATTGAAACAATCATAGAAACTAATCAACCGTTCAAATGGACAGAAGTAGAAGATCAAAACTTTAAATTACTAAAGAAAAAGATTACTGAAAAATCAATCTTGGCTTTACCAAATTTTGAGAAAGTTTTCCAGGTTGAAACTGATGCTAGTGGAATTGCGATTGGAGTAGTTCTGAGTGAAGATCAGAAACCTATAGCATACTTCATTTAAAAACTAAATGAAGCGAAGAAGAAATATTCATCTTATGACAAGGAATTTTATGCTGTTGTACAAGCCTTAAAAATATGGAGACATTATTTGTTGCTAAAAGAATTTGTATTATATTCTAATAATCATGCATTACAGTTTATAAACAATCAACTAAAGTTAAATCAGAAACATGCCAAATGGGTAGAATATTTGGAGAGTTTCACTTTTGTAATCAAACATGCAAGTGGTAAATTGAACAAAGTTGTTGATGCTTTGAGCAGGGCGAACTTAATTATGCAGGAGTTACAAGTTGGTGTTGTAGGGTTCGAGGAGATGGTTGACATGTATAAAGATGATGCAGAGTTTAAAGAAATTTATGCGACCGTAGAAAATCCAGCAATCCATAACAGAAGCCAGTGGTTGGATTATCAAATCCAAGGAGGATTACTATTCAAAAGTAATAAGTTATGTATTCCTAAATGTTCTATGAGGGAAAACATAATCAAGGAGAAGCATAGTGGAGGTATATCCGGACATTTTGGACAAGAAAAAACCTTTGCTCAGGTAAATACTTTTTATTATTGGCCGAAGATGCAAACTGACGTTAAAAAATTTGTGGAAAAATGCAGGATTTGTCAGCATGCAAAGGGGAAAAGTCAGAATACAGGATTGTATCAGCCATTACCAATACCCGACCGACCATGGGATGCAATCAGTATGGATTTTGTTTTTGGTTTGCCAAAAACTCAAAGGGAAATGATTCCATTTATGTTTTTGTAGATAGATTTTCCAAAATGGAGCATTTTATTGCATTCAAGAAAAAAAGTGATGCAACACATATTGCTAATCTATTTTTTTCAGAAGTTGTAAGATTGCATGGATTACCTGTAAGCATTGTATCTAACAGGGATACCAAGTTTGTGGGACATTTCTGGAGAACTCTGTGGAAGAAACTAGGTGCCAACCTTAGTTTTAGTTCAACATATCATCCTCAAACGGATGGATAGACTAAGGTCGTGAATAGAAGTCTGGGAAACATATTAAGAAGCTTGGTATATAAAAATCCTAAACAATGGGATTTAGCCCTTGCTCAGGCTGAGTTTTCTTACAACAACACTCCAAATCGAAGTACTGGCATGAGTCCATTCCAAATTGTTTTTGGAATGCATCCAAGAGATGTGTATGAAATAAGGTATCTAGGGGAACAAGAGGTAAGGAGTGCAAAGACGTAGGAATTTGCAGAACAGATGCAGGAACTACAGGAAGATGTCAAAAGAAGATTGCAAGAAATCAATAGAAAATACAAGAAAAGGGCAGATATGAGGAGGCAAGAAAAAGAATTCCAAGTGGGTGATTTGGTTATGGTATATTTAAGGAAAGAAATATTTCCGGTTAAAACTTATAACAAATTTAAGTTGAAGAAGATAGGGCCATGTAAAATTGTAAGGAATTTTTCTTCAAATGCATATGAAGTTAAATTTCCTACTGGAATTGGAATATCGCCAATATTTAGTATTGCATATTTGTACCTGTACCGAGAACCAAAAGAAGAACCACAAGGGATGCCATAGTAGAAGAAAACCCAACGATAAATTGGGAAGAGTAGATGCCCAAAGTAGGGAAGAGGCAAGTTGAAACCATTTTGGAGAAGAGAGTGTCAAAGAAAACCAGGAGCCAAACCTATTATCAGTATTTAGTCAAGTGGAGAGGACAGCTAGTGGAAGGCGCCAGTTGGATGACTGCAACAGAGCTACAGAAGTTGGGAATTGGTTCCAAAGCATTACAAGATCAGTTTTCTTCCTCGGAAGTCTGATGCAGGAGCATCGGGGACTTAGCCAGCAATGTGATGTTTTGTTCACATGTTGTGGCTAATCCAAAAAAAATAAACATTAGTAGCAGTATATTTATTTATTTTATTATTATTGTTATTTATTTATGAGGATTGTTAGTTTGTTTTTATGTTTAAATAAATTAGGAATAAAATTAGTAGTTGGTTTCTTTCCCTGCATGGATATAGAGCCAACATAGGGATAAGCACTTAAAAATAGGGAGGTATTTATTTGTTGAGAAAATTCGAGAAGAAACCTATTCTAAGAGGAGCAGTTTCATATCTCAAGTATAAATAATAGGAAGGCAGTAAGGAAACACAAAGATTACCAGTATCTAGATTGCAAATGCAAAGGGTAATTAGTGAAATGTTCATTCCATGTGTTAGTAATTTCAGATTATTTAGATTATGGTTGACATTAAAATTTTTATTTAAGTCTACAACTTGTATATATGTTTGTATATATGCTTTCTGTTGAAGCATGTGAATGCAGGAGGATGATCACGTTGGAGTAAGACCGCAAGTAGTCTAGTGATTGGCTATAGCGTTGATAAAGAAGGAACATCGACACTATAGCAATAAACTACCATAGCCTTGACAAAGCCATGGTTGAAAACCATAAGCTTGAAGCCGCACTACTGGTGAGAGTCTTGATGCGTTTGGTAGGAGTTAACACATGCGACGGCATGTGGTTACGAATTCGAGCAAGTGTATGTCTGGAAGGTGGCACATTGTAATGCCACAGAGCCGTGGTGTATGGGCAGTTGACAAGAGCAGGCCCGTGACATATGACCGCACATAGAGCCGTGGTGTGGGCCATTCACAAGAACAAGCCTGTGATATATAACCGCGCACAGCAGATTGTGCCACGAGTTGAACATTGCATCTTGGTCATAAATACTTGGAAGGTTGATAGCATTTGATGTGAATAGGCTTGATATTTTTCATGTTTGGTTTGTTTGAGATGAGCGTAAGCTCAATAATGAGTTGAAAAGTTTTTTTATGGATCCCAAATGCAATTTTCAAATATGTTATTATACATTTACAATGAACTCATAAATTATTATATGAACTGAAGTTGCATAAAGCTATAATATTTCATATTATAGAGAGGTATTTGGAACTACATATAAAATACTGAAAATGGATCAATTCCATTATCAAATAGTAAATCTGGGCCTTAATAGAATTGAACATTTTTTAAGAAATTCTAAAGTGGAATTTGTATATTCATCATAATGACTTATTCAATTCTAAAATATGATACCTGAAATCATGATACATATTTATTGCAATAACTTTGAATGTTGTTAAATTTTTTATAAAAATTCAAAGTAACATTTAAAAAAAAAATTCACAATGTACACAACATTATTGAACCCCCACCAACTTAGTTAAATGGTCTTATTAAGCTTTTGCAACTATGTATTTAATGAACGATCTCTTTGCTGGCTATAATGATGTAATATGGAATTTTCCTCCTTTTAACAAAGCTTACTTGTTCGTTAAATCAAACTATTATAACACATCTTTTGTTAAATTCTTTGAAAACCTAATCAACATTGTTTAAATCCTCCACATCCTAGTTGTAATGGTCAATTCTAAAATATGATACTTGAAATCATAACACATATTTATTGCAATAACTTTGAATCTTGTTCTAAATTTTTGAATCTTGTTTTAATTTTTTTATAAAAATTCAAAATAACATTAAAAAAAAATCACAATATACACAACATTATTGAACCCTCGCCAATTTAGTTAAATGGTCTTATTAAGCTTTTGCAACTATGTATTTAATGAACGAGCTCTTTAGTGGCTATAATGATGTAATCTGGAATTTTCCTCCTTTCAACAAAGTTTACTTGTTCGTTAAATGAAACTATTATAACACATATTTTGCTGGATATAATAATGTAATCTGGAATTTTCCTCTTAAATGAAACAATTATAACACATATTTTATGAAAGTCCTTGAAAACCTAATCAACATTGTTTAAATGCTCCACATCCTAGTTGTAATGGTCATGATCAAATATTGTGAATGTGTACTAAGTGCCCAAAGTCTTGGGCTATAATGAATCATTTAATCTAAAAACTTTTTATCTTTCACCAATATATTTTTTATGGAATAAAGTTATGATAATGCTTCTTAAATATCACTACCAAGTGAACAAATTCTTGGGGATCTTGTGAATAATTTAATCTAAAAACTTTTTATCTCTAACCAGTATTTTACATATCACTATATATAATAACTAATTGAAGTTTAATTTTTTCAACTTTGAATAAAAATAAATTAAATTTTTTAATTATTTAAAATATATATAAAAAATGTTTACTAGTTTTAGATAAATGGTGATAAGTGCTTTGTTACCACACTCATTGATGTGAAGTTATTGGTTCAATTGTCTGTCTCAATATAAATGATATATTAAACATGATAAAAATATAATCCTACCTAGCTTACTTATATATATATATATATATATATATATATATATATATATATATAATTATTTAAAATATATATAAAAAATGTTTATGAGTCTTGGATAAATGGTGATAAGTGCTTTGTTACCACACTCATTGATGTGAAGTCATTGGTTCAATTGTCTGTCTCAATATAAATGATATAATAAACATCATAAAAATGTAATCCTATATATATATATATATATATATATATATATATATATATATATATATATATATATATATATATATATATATATATATATATAAACTAATTATATTTATAAAAAACTTAAATAATTAACTTTACAATAAAAAAAATGGATGTAGTTCAATTATAATATGAGACAACATAAAATGAAATTAATTAAAATCAAAATGAAAATAATTAAAAAATTTCCTCAAAGCTTTCATATATTCATGTAACAATAGGAAGATAACCTCAAAACAATTAGTGCAAAAGTTTATTTTACATCAATATAGATTTATGATATTTTGAGAGGGATCAAATTTCCTGATATACAAACCTCTCAATAGTGAAGGTGTTTTTAATGATGAGCACTCCACGAGTTAAGCTAACTCTCAGGGCTTGTAAACTATACAACTTAAACTTGCGATTTCAACATATATTTTCTAGATTTTAGACTAATGATCTTTAAATATACTTGAAAAATGACCAAAACTTAAAATTATAAGACTACCTTAAACATTCTAAAAAAATTTAACCATAATATTATTTGTTTTTTTTAGCATAAACATATACGCATAAATAAAAATAAAATGGTTTTCTTAAAACATTGAAATATTTAAAATACTTGAAATTTGACCAAAATGTAAAATAATAATACTACTTGAAATATTTTATAATGTTTTAATCATAAGATTTTTTTGTTTTTTTCTTTAATTTATTTATTTATCATAAACATATAAACATAATTGATATTTAAATGTTTTATTTAATATGGATATTAAAATATTTTTATTTGTGAAGTAGATTAACTATATTAAAATATTGTTTTTGTTAATATATCTTTAGATACATGTTAATTCTTGCGTAGTGCAATATTTTATTTATGCCTCCAATTGAACATTTTTATTATTATTAATCATTTCTATATGTACGCATATCAATTTTATATTAACAATGGAATGAATTGCACATCTTCAAATTTTTTATTTTGGAAATAACTAAATTATTTTACTTTTTATTACTTCTTAAAATAGTTTCCTATATATATATATATATATATATATATATATATATATATATATAAACAATTTATTTACTTATTATATTGAAATATTCATAAGGAAAATACAATATTTTCTTTTTTAATTATTTAATTTTCCTAAATATTTAACATAGCAATATTTTGTTTGTGACTTTCATGTTGAAAGTGAAATATTTTGTTCATGTCTCTTTCATACTAGATTACAATATTTACGTGAAAGGCGCTTCTTTTTTAAATTGGTGAGTTTGGAGATTGTCTACCCTTTACATTTTCCTTTCACATATGTCTGTGTGTTGTTTTTCCCATTAAGTGGCATTTGTTCAAAATTCGATTAAGTTCTGGCTTATACTATTTAAAACCCTATCCCTATAGCCATTGCTCACGATGGTCGCAAGGTTGAGAATAAATTAAGTGGAAAACAAGTGGAAATAAAGGGGAAGCACTCTCATCTGATAAAAAGTCTCATGGTCCAAATAAATTAAGGGTTAAGGCAGAAGCAGAGTGCTTTCACTAGGGAAGAAGTATTTATTTGAAGAGGATACATTCTGGTAGTGATGGCTCAAAGAAGAAATTGAGGGTGGAGGGGGAAACGGGGGTCTCTAAATGGGGAAGCATGTCTTCTTTAAGGGGGAAGGTCTGGTGATAGTAAGAATGAGCTGAAGAAATTGTGGGTTGTGGCAGAAAGGGATGGATTTCACACATGGAGGGGTAGTGAACCTTATTTGAAATAAAGACACTAAGGAAGCTCTGTTGATGATAATAATGATGAGAAATAAATACCCGGTGGTAGTATATTCCCACCATAGGATTGAAGCAGGTACACCATCCAATGGTGGGCATATACTGCCCTCGCGTATTTATATCTCTATATACTAGTAAATATGCCTTACCGACCAAACTGGGGAAGAAGAAGAAGAGAAACAAGACAGAAATGGCTTTGCAATTGGATGGTAGGAATGGGGAGAGTCCAGCTATGGATTATGAAGACAACAAGAATGTTGATGGTCAATCAATTCATAATGCAAAGTCTAACTCTTTGCGACATTCTTTGAAAAATGTCAATTCTAATCCTCCTTAATTCCCATCTTCTTTGTAGGATGTTGCATGTAAGGAACTTGAACCAAGACTATGGGAAACATTTCCTAAGTGAGAGTCAAACTTCAGTAAATTTTCTCATGGCATTAGTTCCTATAAATAAACTTTAGGGATTTATTTATGTTTCCATATAAAAGACCAAAGTTTGATTTTTTACATGGGCACATCTGCATCTGAAATACTTGTTACCTCATTTGGGCATATGTGAAGGTCAATGGAAATTGAGCACCGCCTCAAAGACTCGGGTTTGATTCTTGCCGAGGTGTATCTCTACACGAGATGATCTTTTTCTTGTTTGGGAAGTTTCCAAAGTCAATGTTAAATGAGTCACTTAAATCCTTGGTCTGTTATATAGTGGTGGACTTATATTCTTAAGTACAAATAGCTAGGTTGAAAGTGCCTTATATTTCTACATGCAATAAAATTAGATAATCAGATAGATGCACAAGAATGAAAACATTTCTTATTGATAAAACTTCTTGGACAACCATTACATTATATAGACACACATAGACAACCTCTAGGACAATCTAGATCCAAATAATTTCGATCACCAACTCACAACACCAACTACGAAGACACAACTCATGATAGATAGTCTCAAACACTAACTACAAGAACACAACTCATCAAATCTATCTGCATTCACCATTTTGACATTATTCCAACATCCCCCTTAAGGAGAAATAGATTTTCAATAATTCCTAGTTGTTGTCTACATATTCAAAGTTCATATTTCCAAGAGGATTGGTAAAGATGTCAGCTACATTCTCACTTGTATTATAATAGACTAAATGAAACTCATTTAATTGTATCTTCTCCATTACAAAATTATTTTGAACTTCAATATGTTTTGTTCTGGCATGATAAGCTGAATTAAATGCCAGCTTAATGGAACTTTGGTTGTCACATTTGATGCTTGTTGGTTGATCAGGAGATCATATACAAGATATGAAAATTTCTGAAAAATTAAAGTGTTCAAAATCACTTGCAATCTGAACGACCGGAAAGGTCTCATCACTACGATTCTGGCACTGTGAATGGTTCACAAAACGAAGATCGTATGCGAAAGTTATTAAGGTTTGTAGTCTCCAGTAAACTATGAAATTCAGTTGACTAAGTTTGACTTTCCAACATTGGAAAAAAAAAAAAAAGAATATTCCATTTGGTCTTATCAGAAGTGGACAAGTGGCCGTTGCTTATTCGAATTTCGTTTGACTTTTTGGAAGTGAGCCAATCAACGGGTGCCATGTGGCAAGCCCGGAGGCCGCCACGTGGCCCCAGGCTGGTGGAAATTTCGTATGGAATTTTTTTTTGTGACTTACAGGATTCGACCCCGAGTCGACTGGTTATCAGCTCACATGCCTAACCGGGCCGGTTACACATTGTTACTTAACATATCATGTGCAAAAGTCGTATTTAAAGTTTGAATTAATACAGGTTGGGCGGCAAAGGGGGTCAGCCCCCATACACCATGCATATGTGCTGTAAAACTAGTCCTAAAGGCCTTCATTACTGTGGATGTCATGCCATTTAATGCTGGCGGTTAGTCCATGTGGCCACGTCTTAATTTTTAATGCAACGGTTGGTGTTAACCATTTAATACATGGTTAGTTAAGACGATTAGGCAGAGGTCATGTGACCACATAAATGTGCCCATCCTGACATTTAATGCCAGCGGTTAGCGGTTCCACCAATTCTGGAGGGCGTGCCTAGATTTGGCACTTTTCACCAAAATTAACTCCAGCTAACTCCAGTTGCTCCACATTTGGTGGAGTTTGTTTAGGGATATTGGGAAAATTTGGTTTTGGCCATAACTCCCTCAATATTGAATGAAATTGGATGAAATTTTAGTCAATTTTGGGTCTCTTTGTCCTCTTGAGCACTTTGGGACAGGTTTCAGGTGGAATTGTGGGATCTTCAATAGCTTTTGTTTCAGGGAAGATGAAGGAGCCATCAAGGCCACCATGAGGCCAAATCAATTTGAGGCCTAGCCAGGGGAGCTAGAGTCCTTTTCCAGAGTTCTAATAGTCTAAATTGGATAATTAAGATGTTTTGAATTTTATGAAATGGTTTGCAGAGCCTATAGAGAAATTTTGAAGGCCGAAAAGCTTTAGTAAATTTCTAGGGGCCATTAGTGCCATTTTTTTCCAACAGCAGTGCAGGGCTTAGCCAGAGCTGCTTGAGACCATATGCAGTGAAATAGTGGTCATTATGGACTGAAAACATCATTCTGAATCCAATTTTAGAGGTTTTAGTAAGTGTTGAAGACTTACAAAGGTCAAAAAATCAGCTGAGAAGTTTTCATTGACACTAGTGCCAAGGGGTGCCGATAGGTGATTGAGGTGAAACCGGAGCAGCCAGAGGCCATTTTTGATGAATGAAAAGTATATATTGACTATACCAGACATTTTGGAACCAATGGAAGTGGTTTCAGAAAATTTTGAGAACTTCTAGAGCTCGAGAAGCTGATGTGAATTTTTGGGCAGCCCTAGGCAAACCGTTGAGGATAGGCTATTTGGGGAATGCAGTGCTCAATTTGAGAAATTTATCAGTTGATATTTGATGTCTGATGTGTGTTGGATAAAAAAATAGTGGTTTCAATGATAGAAATAGATTTTTGAGGTAGTTTGTGCCATTTAGAAGCTCAAAGCAGCTTAGTGCATCGACAGAACCTAAAGGAGTCATGTCAACAAGAGCCTAAAGCTGTTTTTCAGAGTTTGGACAGCCAATTGAGGGATTTTTATGTTATTTTCAGTCCTTTGGATCATTTTTGTATTCATTGGAATTAAGTATTTACTTGTAAAAAAAAATAAAAAATAACTTACCATAATCCCAAAGATTTGAGTCATGATGACAAAGCTCAAAGGAGACATAGCTGTTGTGTTTGAATAATTATTTTTTTCCTTATGTTGTTGTCATACATGTTAAATTACAGCAAGAACAAATGAAGTTAAGACACATAAACAGTAAAAATTCATACACCACTTTCAAGTAAATAATTCCGCAAAATTGTCAAGAACAAGCTAGATCATTTTTAATTTAAACTAAGTGGTAGGTTCTTGAAATACATACAAGTTATCCAGACCATTTTTAGATCAGGTTGGTATCAGAGCACTTGGTTGCTTGATTGACATAGCTGTTGCTTGCTTGTATAGCTTGAAAGGTGTTTAAACAATGTAAAAGATTGATTGTTTTACTGTTTGTTGGAGAGAAAAAAAAGGAAGAAAGAGTTGAAAGCTTTTTCCTTACCCCAAAGTACCTTATGGACAACATTTGAACACAAACCCTCTTGACGATTGTTTGTTAAGAAGCTCATAAAGTTTTTTTGTTGTTTGGTTGCTTGAATAAGAGTTTGTCTTTACATCCATTTGATTAAAAATATTGTCATCTATTTTGAAAGCTTTGAGAACTTTGTTGAATTTCCTTTTGTTCATTGACATCATAATGTCAACTTATACAAGTGAATTTTCCTCCTTCACAAGATTCTTAAATGATGATATGAAGCTTGAATTTATTATGTTGAAGGACATGGTGTAGATTTTGTTTGAGGATAAACGAGAAAGCATTGAACTTCGTGAACAATTGTTTTCCATGAAGGAAGAGAAGGAAGAAATTATTCAAAATTGCATGATATGGAGAGGCAACTCCATCAAGCCCAAGAGGCTTTGACCAAGAAAATGCATGAGGAAGAGGTAATCCATTCTAACTTGTCTTCAGTTTCCTCTTTAGAAATATGTGTTGGTTCTTTCGAAAAAAATAAGAGGGGTATAGGGTCCAAATTTGTTGGGTATGTGTTATATTATTTCCACGACTAAGCACGTGCGGGGGGGTAAGAGGGGGGGCGATAGCCTCCCCTGTCGGGGTTCGAGGCAGTGCCTCGGTGAAAATTTTTGGTCCTTAATTTCCGGTGGGTAGTCCGCACCCATGGTTTTGTGCATGGTTTTGCACATGGTTTTGGGATACGATGGTTTTCGGCCCCTGGTATTTTTGTAGATCTGGTCAAGGGAACTACAGTTATGTTCTAATCTAGGGTTAATGGATTAGGGTTCATGTATGCTTCGGCATGTATATATATGTGTTGTAACACTAAAAGGAATATAATGAAAAATCAAGCTGGTCGTCCCGATTTGGGATCCAGGGGAAAATCTCTTTGTTTATCTGTTTTATGTTTTATGCTCTCGCTATTGTTTATTTTCTGTTATAAGATTCGTGTGTAGATAATTTATGTTCAGGTTTAAAACCTACATTTTGTATCAGATCTGTTTCAGCTTCAAGGGGACGCCTTTGCTGCTGAGGGATTTTTGCTCGGGCCTGAGGTAGACCCTGTTCAGTGGGAGATCTGCGGGATCGATTCTTGTGGTGAAAGAAGACGGAAAGTGGCAGAAAGATAGAGATCGAGAAATTTAATGGTCAGAGTTTTGAGTTGTGGAAGCTCAAGATGGAGGATCTATTGGTGGATAAAGACCAGTGGATCGTGGTAGATCCAGGTACTAAACCAATGGCAATGTCAGATGAAGACTAGAAGAGACTAGATCGGAAGGCTAAGAGCACAATACGGTTGTGTGTCTCAGAGTTAGTATTGTTGAATATATCTAGGGAAGCTACGACAAAGACCTTGTGGGACAAGCTAGGGACTTTGTACCAATCTAAGTCTCTGGTGAATAAATTGTTCTTGCGGAAAAAGTTGTATAACCTGAGGATGAAGGATGGAGACTTGGTGACAGAGCATCTGAATGCCTTCAATACTGTGGTAAGTCATTTGTCATCTGTTGATATTAAAATCTCAGATGAAGATAAGTGCATCAGTTTTTTGTGTTCTCTACCAGATTTGTGGGACAGTCTGGTTATTGCAATAGGTAGCAATACATCTACCTTGAATTTTGATGACATTGTCTCAGCCTTGCTGTCGGAGGAAATGAGACAGAGAAATATGGAGGGCGAGAATGGAGATGCCTTATCTGTATGAGGAAGGTCCCAAAACAGAAATAAGAATAAGCTTTCGAGTGGGAGATCTAAATCTAGAGGGAGATCTAAATCTCCTGGAAAGTTTGTAAAGGTATGCTGGAAATGTGGAAAGGAAGGGCACTACAAAAGGGAGTGCAAATCTAAAGCTCCTGAGAAAGGAAAGGGATCTCACGATGCTCCTTCTGCAGAAGAAAAAACCACCTCGGATGAAGGTGGGGATGTGTATTTGGATTCTTCTTCAAATACACATGTAGATCATGAGTCATGGTTGATTGACTTAGGTGCGTCCTTTCACTTCACTCCCCATCGGGAGTGGTTCTGCGAGTATGAGAAATATGATGGCGGTGATGTCTTCCTAGGGGATGATAGGAAGGACAGAATCGTCAAACGTGGAAAGGTGAAGCCAAAGCTACAAGGTGGAAGGATTATAACACTTCCTGGTGTTCTGTATATTCCTGCATTGGCCATAAATCTAATTTATGTAAGAAAGATGGATGATGCAGGTGTAAAAACAGTGTTCAAGAAAGATTCCTGCAAGATGGTTCAGGGAGCACTGGTATTAATGCAGGGAGTTCTGAGGGGAAATCTGTACAAGATACAAGGTAGCACTGTTATTGATGGGTGTAATAGTTTTGTGGTTCTTGAAAGTGGAGTGGAAAGCCTAGTTTTCTCTAGAGAAAAGACCATGCTATGGCATCAAAGGCTTGGACATATTGGAGAGAAGGGCCTTCGAATACTGCATAGAAATGGTATGGTAGAAGGTATGTCTAATTTCTCTCTAGATTTCGATTTCTGTGAACATTGTGTATATGGGAAGCAGAATCGGTTGAGTTTTCCTTCTGGTGTTAAGAGGGTGAACAAGATATTAGAACTTGTGCACAATGATGTGTTTGGACTTGTGTCAATTCCATAACTGGGAAATTCTGTGTACTATGTTTCATTCATAGATGACTTCTCAAGGAATACATGGATATATTTCTTGAGGAAGAAATCTGAATCTTTTGAAAAATTTAAAGAATTTAAGGCTCTGGTGGAAAACCAGACAGAGAAGAAGATAAAGGCATTAAGGATAGATAATGTTGGGGATTTATGCAAGAAGGAATTTGAAGAGTTCTGTAAGAAGTGTGGTATAGCACGACAGAAGACTACTCCATACACACCTCAACAAAATGGAGTTGCAGAAATAATGAACATAACACTGATGGAAAAGGCAAGAGGCATGCTCAGTGGTACCGGGTTAGGACAAGAATTTTGGGCAGAGGCAGTGGAGCTTGCATGCTATCTGGTTAACAAATCACCTTCATCAGTGTTGGAGGATAAGACTCCACATTAGGTATGGACTGGTAAGAAACACTCTCTTTCACATCTAAGGGTATTTGGATGTGATGCATATGTACACGTTCCAAAGCAGAAAAGGACCAAGTTGGATAATAAATCTGAAAGGTGAATCTTTATTGGGTATAAGGATGGTTTAAAGAGTTACAAGCTTTGGAACCCAGAAACAAGGAAGGTTGTGTACAACTGAGATGTGGTGTTTAGAGAAGTGAAAGATGTTGTTAAACATGAAGTCCTACCAAAGGAGCCTGAGAAGATAGATTTTGAGCTAAAGGAGGATGAATCAGACTCTATAACAGAAGAAGACTCAGAAGATGAAGAGCCACAAACTCCAGCTATTAGAAGATCAGTTCGGGAAAGAAGGCAACCAGAAAGGTATAGTCCATCTGCATTCTGTTCAAGTTTTTCCTTAACTATAACTGATGATGATCCCAGAACTGTCAGGGAGGCAGTAGATTCAGAGGATGGAAAACTCTGGAAGGAGGCCATGGTTGATGAAATGGCATCCTTGCACAAAAATGAGGCATGGGATCTGGTGGAGTTGTCGGCTGGAAGGAAGCCCATCAGAAGCAAATGGGTGTGTAAGAAGAAGATGAATGTAGAAGGCAAGGTGGAGAAATACAAAGCTCGGTTGGTAGCAAAAGGGTATTCCCAGGTGCCAGGAATTTATTTTGGTAATATTTTTTCTCCTGTTGCCAAAGTTACTTCTGTTAGATTACTTTTCTCTGTTGTTGTTGCATTTGATTTTGAAATAGAATAGATGGATGTGAAGACAACATTTCTTCACGGGGATCTATAAGAGGAGATCTACATGAAGCAACCTGAAGGCTTTATGGTGAAGGGTAAGAAAGAACTGGTATGCAGGTTGAAGAAGTCTCTGTATGGGTTAAAACAATCACCAAGGATGTGGTATTAGAAATTTGATACCTATATACAGGGACTTGGCTTCACCAGAAGTAAGGAGGATCACCGTGTTTATTTTAAATTAATTGGTGACCATGTTATTTATTTGGTCTTGTATGTGCATGATATGTTGTTGATTGGAAATGACAAAGAAATTATCCAAGATTTGAAGACCCAACTGTTCTCCAAATTCGACATGAAGGATCTTGGTGCTGCAAACTATATTTTGGGCATGGAAATTAAGAGAGATCGGGCAAAGAGGACACTCTGGTTAAACCAGAGGAAGTATGTCGAGACTATATTGCAGAGGTTCAATATGCAGGATAGTAAACCAGTGAATGTTCCTATTCCTGTAGGTGTAAAGCTATCTGCTGAACAGTGTCCCAAGACACAAGAAGAAGAGGAGGATATGTCCCGTGTTCCATATGCAAGTGCAGTGGGTAGTTTGATGTATGCAATGGTCTGTACTAGACTAGACATTGCACATGCAGTGGGAGTATTGAGCAGGTTTATTTCAAACCCAGGGAAGGAGCATTGGACAGCAGTGAAGCGGGTTTTCAGATATTTACGTGGCACTAGTGATTATGGCTTGTGCTACCAAGGAAGACTAGGATTGGAAATAATGTTGGACATTCGTGGTTTTGTTGATGCAGACTGGGCTGGAGATCTGGACCAAAGAAGATCTACAAGTGGGTATGTGTTTAGCCTATTTGGAGGCGTAGTCAGTTGGATGAGTAAAAGACAGTTTGTAGTGGCTCTTTCAACTACAGAGGTAGAATACATAGCAGCCACTCATGCAAGCAAGGAAGCAGTTTGGTTGCAGAGATTGTGTTCAAGTATGGGGTTGGTACAGCAAGCTATAAGGATAGACTGTGATAGCCAAAGTGAAATTTTATTGGCTAAGAACCCTGCTTATCATTCAAAGACAAAGCACATTGATGTTCAATATCACTTTGTTAGAGATATGGTTGAGGCTAAAAGGGTGTTGCTGGTAAAGGTGGACACTTTGAAGAATATTGCAGATGCATTGACAAAGTCTGTGAGCACTCAAAATTTCTCTTGGTGTAGAGAAACAATGGGTGTTGAAGAATTGGGCCAATGACTAAGCTATCCTGTGGCCCCCTGCGGAAAGAAAACAACAAGTGGGAGAATTTTGGGTATGTGTTATATTCTTTCCACGATTAAGCACGGACGGGGGGGGGGGGTAAGAGGGGGGGCGATATCCCCCCCTTTGCGTTGGGCACAACGGGAGGATCACAGGGGGGTGGTACCCCCCCTGTCGGAGTCCGCGACAGCGCCTCGACGAAAATTTTTAGTCCTTAATTTCTGGTGGGTAGTCCGCGTCCATGGTTTTGTGCATGGTTTTGCACATGGTTTTGGGGTACGATGGTTTTTGACCCCTGCTATTTTTGTAGATCCGGTTAAGGGAACTACGGTTATGTTATAATCCAGGGTTAATGGATTAGGGTTCATGTATGCTTCGGCATGTATATATATGTGTTGTAACACTAAAAGGAATATAATTAAAAATCAAGTTGGTCGTCCCGATTTGGGATCCAGGGGAAAATCTTGGTGTTTATCTGTTTTATGTTTTATGCTCTCGCTATTTTTTATTTTCTATTATAAGATTCGTGTGTAGAAAATTTCTGTTCAGGGTTAAAACCTACAAAATTAATGATTAAAATGGGCTATGAAGGCAAAGGATTAAGAAATCATGCAAAATGCATGGTTGATCCCATTTTGGTTGAGGAATGACCCAAGAATCTTGGTCTTGGTTATGTGCAATTTAATGGCGAAGACCCCAAATCCTTGAAGGCATGTGACGCTACTTTAAAGAGAACCTTTATTCCAAGTTATAAGATGAAAATATTTAAAATTTGTTTCAAAGATGATTTCCATTGCTTTAAGACTTTGTTGCAACAAGAAGATGGTAGATACGTAGCTTATGGCAAGCATGCAAGTTCATACATTTTTCAGGACAAGAACGATGATGTTAGTCTGAAAATGAAAGTTGTAGCCTCTACTAGTTCATCTTCTCATGAAGACAAAAAGGATGAACATTTAAAGCAGTACAAGAGGTATAAATCTTCTCATGATCAATTTGATTGTGTTTTTGCAAAGCATGATAATTTTGCATGCTTAAATGGTAGAAATATTTGCTATACATATTGTGGTTGATTTAACCATGATGTTTCGAGATGTTGGATGAGGAAGAAAGCATACAGGAAGAAGACGAGGCAAAGGCAGCTTTCAAAGAAGGTGCATAAGATTTGCACTTATTGCCAAAAGAGGGGACATGTTGTCTCCCATTGTTGGACTTTGCATCCAACTAGTCGTCCCAAGCACATGGAGTAAGAGGAAAAAAAGATTGGCGAAGAGGGAATCAAGGATTCCATTATTGATGTGAAAACGGAATTTTCACATGAGGAAGAGTTGCAGCAGCAAAAGTCACCATGGAAGTGGCTTGGTGGGAAGTGGATGGACTTCTTGGTACAGTAAGAAATACTCATTTTGTACATATGCAAATTTCGATTGTATATATGTATTCTATGCTGTAATATCTCGTTTTTTTGAGCCACCTTGGATCATTGATCAAGGCAACGATGTTCAGATTCCTTCTACAAATTTCTCGCTAGAAATTTGTTGAGTGAGTGCAAGAAAGGCAGCTCTTGACAGGAGGATAAGCACATCAAGGAAGGAAAGTGTGAATTTCTTTCTAAATGTGGTTCAAATTCACTAGCCATGCAAGGCAAGTGTTTTGAGGCTGAAGAGAAGAGGGTGCAGTATTCTTATCTACTGTACAAATCAGTTTCAGTATTCCAGAGAGCTTTTGGGGTCAAAAAGCTTCTCATTTGGGAGGTGTGATCAGGAGATCATATCCAAGATAAGCAAATTGCTCAAAAAATAAAATTCTTCAAAATCACTTTCAATTTGAATGACCGAAAAGGTCTCATCGCTTCGATTCTGGCGCCGTGAATGGTTCGCAAAACGGAGGTCGTATGCAAAAGCTATTAAGGTTTGAAGTCTCTAGTAAACTCCAAAATTCAGTTGACCAAGTTTGACTTTCCAACATTGGAAATTTTTTAAAAAGAATATTCCAAGGAATATTCCCTAGAATATTCCATTCAGTCTTATCAGAAGCAAACAAGTGGTAGTTTCTTATTCGAAGTTTGTTTGAATTTTTGGAATTGGGCCAATCAACGGGTGCCACGTGGCAAGCCCGGAGGCCACCACGTGGCCCCAGGCCGGTGGAAATTTCGTATGGAAATTTTTTTTGTGACTTACAGGATTCAACCCCAGGTCAACTCGTTACCAGCCTAGATGCCCGACCCGGCGGGCTGCACATTGTTACTTAACATATCATGTGCAAAAGTCATATTTAAAGATTGAATTAATACAGGTTGGATGGAAAAGGGGGCCAGCCCCCATACACCATGAGTGTGTGCCATAAACCCAGGCCTAAAGGCCTTCATTACCATGAAATTCATGACATTTAATGCCAGCGGTTAGTCCATGTGGCCAAGTCTTAATTTTTAATGCAATGGTTGGTGTTAACCGTTTAATATGTGGTCAGTTAAGACGGTTAGGGAGAGGTCATGTGACCACATAAATGAGCCCATCCTAAAATTTAATGCCAGTGGTTAGTGGTTCCACCAAATCTAGAGGGTGCGCCCAGATTTTGCGCTTTTCACCAAAATTAACTCCAGCTAACTCCAGTTGCTCCACATTTGGTGGAGTTTGTTTAGGGATATTGGGAAAAATTGGTTTTGGCCATAACTCTCTCAATATTGAACAAAATTGGATGAAATTTTAGTCAATTTTGGGTCTCTTCGACCTCCTAAGAACTTTGGGATACGTTTCAGGTCGAATGGAGGTGATCTTCAGAAGATTTTGCTTCAGGGAAGATGAAGGAGCCATCAGGGCCACCATGAGGCCAAATCAGTTTGAGGCCTAGCCAGGGGAGCTAGAGTCCTTTTCCAGAGTTCCAATAGTCTAAATTGGATAATTCAGATGTTATGAATCTAATGAAATGGTTTGCAGAGCCTATAGAGAAATTTTTAAGGCCGAAAAGCTTCATTAAAGTTATATGGGCCATTAGTGCTAGTTTTTGCCAGCAGCAGTACAGGGCTTAGCCAGAGCTGATTGAGACCATATGCAGTGAACTAGTGGTCATTATTGACTGAAAAAATAATTTTGAATCTAATGACAGAGGTTTTAGCTATTTTTGAAGCCTGACAGAGGTTGAAAACTCAACAGAGAAGTTTTCATTGACCCTAGTGCCAAGGGGTGACGATAGGTGATTGAGGCGAAACTGGAGCAGCTGGGGGCCATTTTTGATGAATGAAAAGTATATCTTGAATATTTCAGACATTTTGGAACCAAATTAGGTGGTTTCAAAACATTTTGAGAACTTCTAGAGCTCAAGAAGCTGATGTGAAGTTTTGGGCAGCCCTGGGAAAACCGTGGAGGATAACCTATTTGGGGAATGCAGTACTCAATTTGAGAAATTTATCAGTTGATATTTGATGTATGATGTGTGTTGGATATATAAGTAGTGGTTTCAGTGACATAAACACATTTTTGAGGGATTTTGTGCTATTTAGAAGCTCAAAATAGCTTAGTGCACCGACAGAAGGAGTCGTGTCAACAAGAGCCTAAAGCTATTTTTCAGAGTTTGGACAGCCAATTGAGGGATATTTATGGTATTTTAAGTCCTTTGGATAATTTTTGTATTCATTGGAATTAATTATTTACTTGTAAAAAAAAAAAAAAACTTACCAGAATCCCAAAGAGCTGAATCATGATGACAAAGCTCAAAGGAGATGTAGCCCACGAGATTTTGGGTGAACTCCTAGATTAAAATTGTTGTTGTGTTTGAATGATTATTTTCTACCTTATTTTTCTGTCATACATGTTAAATTGCAGCAAGAAAAAATGAAGTTAAGACGCATAAACAGTAAAAATTCATACACAACTTTCAAAAAAATAATTCCGCAAAATTGTCAAGAACAAGCTAGATCATTTTTAACTTAAACTGAGTGGCAGGTTCTTGAAATACATACAAGTTATCCAAACCATTATCAGATCATTGGTCCTCTTTTTTTTTCTCTAACATCTTCAAGAATTCTCCTTAACCAAATATCTTCACAAGTTACATTGGTCAAGGCTTTGTATTTAGATTTTGCGGATGTAAAAGAAACAATTGGTTGTTTCTTGCTCCTCCATGATATGATACCTGATCCTAAATTGAATGCATATTGAGAGTTTGATCTTCTATCATCGGTATTTCACTCGTATTTTGAATAATAAAAAAACTGCCAACTTAACATCAGACACATTAGTATACAAAATGCCAAAATAATTTGTTCCCTTAAGATATCAAACGAATTTCTTTGTTTCTTTCCAATGGCTTTACAAGGCTTAGCCATAAACTGACTAAGGATGCAGACAAAATATGCTATAGTTGGCCCAATAGTGGTGAGGTAGTTCAAACTTCACCAATTAACGATACAAAGTTCCATTCGCTTCTTCAGATCCATCATCACTGCACAACTTGGCATTCTATTCCAAAGGAGTAGACACTAGTTTTCATTCAATCATATAGAATATTTCAAGGATTATCTTTGCATATTTAATTTGTGTGATGATTTTCTTACCAAATTCCCTCCAAATTTCAAGTCCCAAACAGTAATGCAACTCACCAAGATCCTTCATTTCAAATACCTGTGAAAATTGAATTTTAATTTCTTCAGTCAACCTGAATGAATTGTATGTTATGATAAGATCATCAACATATAAACATATCAAGGAAATATTCCCATCTTCATCACTTTGATATACAATTTAGGTTCACTTTCACTTCTCACAAAACCTTTTTCGTAAAATAATGAATCAATTTTCACACACCAAGATATTGGTGCTTGTTTCAAACCATACAAATTTTTATTTAACCTACAAACAAGATTCTCCTATCCCTACTGTACGAACCCTTCAGGTTGAACCAAATAAACTTCTTTTTCTAATTCACCATTCAAGAAATTAGATTTGACATTTAACTGATGGATTTTCCAATTTTGTTTTGTAGCTAATGCAATCATGATTCTAATTGTATTAAATTTAGCTATAGGTGCAAAAGTGTCTTCATAATCAATGTCTTCTTTTAGTGAATATCTTTTTGCAACCAATCTAGCTTTATACTTATCAATACTTCCATCAACATTAAAATTTGGTTTGAAAAACAATTTACATCCTATGGGAGATTTATCTTTAGGAAATTTTGATAATTCCCATGTGTCATTCTTCATTATGGAGCTATGTTCTTCATTCATTGCATCTCTCTATTTTTTAGCTTCTTTAGCTTCATCATAACTTGAGGTTTCTACAACATTCATTACATGGGACATCAATTCATAATATATATACCTTATAGGTGGCTGAATTTGACATGATGTCCTCCTTAGAGTTTTACTACTATCATCCTTATTTCTTCCTTATGGAGTCTCTTGTTCTCTTCTTAGAGTACCATGACTACTAGATGCTTCTTGCTCTTGAACCTCTACCTGATCTTGTACATGTTGTTATTCCTATTCCTGTTATTGTTCAACACTTACTTCTATTTTGTCATAACCATCAGTATCATGACATACTCCTGTTTTATTCATTATATCACCTTCATATGCGTTTTCATGGAACACCACATCCCTAATTACAAGCAATTTATGTGGACTAGGATCAAACAACTTGTATGCCTTTTGATCATCATAATAACCAATGAATGTGCACTTAATTGATTTTGCATCAAGTTTTCTTCTTTCATATTATGGAATATGAGAAAATCCCTTGCATCCAAAAACTCTTAAATGGGTCACTTTTGGTTTATATCCATAAAATTATTCAAAAGGTGTTTTCAGATCTAAACTTTTCATTGGACTCCTATTTTTCAAATAAATAGCAGTATTAATGGCTTTAGCCAAAAAACCATTAGAGGTGTTTTTACCTTGAAGCATGCTTTGTGCACATTCCACTAGTGTTTTATTTCCCTCTCAGCAACTCCATTTTCTTGTGGTGTATGAGGCACTGTAAATTGTTGTAGAATCCCATGACTTTTACAATATTGATTAAATGCTCTTGATTTGTATTCTCCCCCTTGACAAGATCTGAGAATTTTGATGTATTTCCCAATTTGTTTTTCCACCATGTTTTTGAATTCCTTAAAGTACTCAAAAACATCAGTTTTATTTATGATGCAATAGACCCAAGTATATATGGATCTATCATAAAAAAAAATAAGAACGTACAATGCTCCTCCAAGGGATCTAGCTTGCATAGGTCCTAATGCAGGAGCATCAAACCATCATTCAAAAAATTTAGCAAGAACAACTTCTTGAAGGTGAAAATGAAAAAAAACACATCAAAAAGCAAGGGATTTGTTAAAAAGCTTGAAATCAAATTTGTGAGGGATCTTAGGGATTATGTTGAGAGTTTTGTGAAAAAAATCATGTTGAGATCTTTGTTAAGAGGATCATGTTGAGAGTTTTATGGAGAAGATGATGGACCTTGAAATGATCCACAATATTGTAATTTCCTCTATAAGTTGTTTCCTTTCACTACAAGGAAAATACCCTCTAGCAGATGTTTTTGAGGAACCCCTTATAAAATTAGCCTATATTTTCATTTGTAGCAGAGGTTACTAGAGGACGTTGGCAGGTGGAGATTTTTGTCCAGTGTGTTTCTCATCTTACACTGCACCAGTGCATTCCACTAGAAAAGTACTGATGTGTACTACAAATTAGCACACTGGGACACAGTTCTCTCCATACAAACCCACATGGTGTGTCTAATTATTGTAGCGCACCGATGCTCTACAAAAATTCAGCCTCGATGTGTCCTAAAAACCCGCACCAAAACTGAAATAGCCCAGTGTGGTTGGAAGAAATTACCCGGTGCACCTCAGAAACCAGTACACCAGAACAGGGTTAAATAAAAAACAATTACAGCAAAAAACCTGCAGCTTCACTTCTTAAGTGCTCCAGAGCTCTCAAGCACCGGTGCGAATTTACCTTGTGTGAGGCACCCTGCCATCGATGCTCCCATTGCACACACTGCTTTTGTCCATTACCCACCATATTGATTTTGAATTTTTCAAAATGGTGGAAAATTTTAGTTTTTAAAATTCTACCCCAAATATGCCTCCTCAACGCCCAAATGTATTTTACTTGTTTCTCCATAATTAAAATTTTTAGCAGATTAGTTTTGTAAAATAACTTAAAATTCACCATTTTTTTTCAAATTCCTACGCAGTGTGCTCGAGCCATTCAGCTTGCACCGGTTCGCGGTGCTGCTTGTAAATTTATAGGCCACACCGTGACCGGTGCTAATGGTATCCGCACCAGTTCTGGTGTGGTACCAAAATGACGCACTGCGCCTTTTTAAAATTACATAAATTGCGGTGCGGTTGGTTACCCGGTCACACCGTTGACTATGTCCAAGTTCGGAAGGGCAGTGTGTTGACCAAAATCTATGACTCAGGGCACATATTTTGGTCAGTGCACCGCCCTCTCGAACTTGGACATATTCAATGGTGCGGTCATGTAAAAAAATGCACCGTTGACCATGTAGTGATGTCAGGAGAGCGGTGCGTTGCCTAAACTATGCGCCTCGGGGTGCATAGTTTGGTCAGTGCACCGGCCTCCTGATTTTGGTACATAGTCAACAGTGTTGTCAGTTATACCACCACATTTTTGACCATGTAATGGTGCCAGGAGGGCGGGGCGCTGACAAAACTATCTTCCTTGAGGCGAGTAGTTTGGTCAGTGCACTGCCCTCCCGAATTTGTACATAGTCAACAGTGCGATCGGTTAAATGACCACACCGTTGACCATTAAATGATGTTTGGCAATGAATTGATGGAATTATCCACCCCAGGATGGATAGTTTATTCAATGCACCGCTTGAGAAAGTACAAGTCATGATATACGTTGCGCTAAAAATTTCCAAGCGCACCACAGTTGCTGTGCGATAAAAACAAATGCACCGGTACTGGTGCATGCCCATTTTTTTGGGTGCACCGAACGTTTTTTTTTTCAAAACAAATTATATATATATATATATATATATATATATATATATATATATATATATATATATATATATATATATATATATATATATATATATATATATGTCTCATTTAATAAAAAAAATTGTATTTAATATGTGAATCATTCAACGATGTCAAAGGAGAGAAGGGAGGGAAGAGGAGGAACATATGGCAGACTAGTATAACGTGATTCACCTGTGGGAGGCACGAGAGAGGGAGAGAGAAATGTACCCTCACCCTATTACAACAACCACCTAGATGCTCCTAAGGGAAGTAGGCCCCCTCAATTTCTATGAGGAGGCTACATCCCTGAAGGGCCATGGTGGGTTATTGCGACAACTTATCTTCAAGTGGAATGCCCACCGACAGGCTTTCTGGGTTGGTCCTAACCAGTGGTACGCACCCACTAAGGAGGACATCTATTTTATTATTGGACTATTGAGGAGAGGGCAAGATTTTCCCTCGTTCCCAGAGGTCCCTGTCGGCTATGCAGTAGGGCGTCAATTGGTGTACTCCCATAGATACATTACCGTTGATATACTGTCTCCTGCATATTTTTAGGTCTTTCGTGGTCAGTTACGTATTGCTTCATTTGGTGGAGAGGAGGTGAAGTGCCTCTCACTACTAATTTCAACCATTGCATACCATACCAATGACAGAAAACACATTAGTTGTCCACTTTTATTTGATGTTGATTCTTTATTATAGGCTCCACAACTTGTGAGGTGGTCCGCAATTTTTTTGTGGCAGTTATGTACAGCTTTAGATAGATGTCGTGCTCAGGCACAAGGGAGGGTGAACTTCCCTTTTTCTTCAAAGCTATTTTTTTTATTTTTTTAGAGGTTTCAACAGACGAGGCCTACTTTTGTTCAGCAACCTTGTAGGCCGATGCTACATGTACGGATACAGATGTGGGGATAGATGATGCCCGAGAGGGGCGAGTAAGACTTTTCCACGAGGATATCCCATGACGCACTAGAGTTTCTAGCCAGTGTTGATGATCATGCCTTCGTTCTAGTCCACTGTCTTTATGTTGGTTTGGATTCAAAAGGGTGTGCCAATATCCTCTTCACAGATGATGAGCAATTAGATGATAGAGGTAATATTATTTTTTTCTTGAAATTTATTCTAACATGTTCTTTAAATTGTTTTTATTAAAATGTTTAATGAAATTGTCTAATTATTATTGTTTACTTATATATATTTTGTAGATATCGAGTCATTTGATGGCGATGAGATGCCACCACCACCAAATGATTGAGGTGTAGATCCTGATCACAATCAGGAGATGGAAGATGTCGAGTATCAGGCCAGTGCAGATAGAATCGGTCCTCATGTTGTGTAGGTATCGACTGGTGTGAGGCATGGGCCTGACACTAGATTTAGGATGGAGTTGGGCGACCAACTCTATCGATTGCTTGTGGAGGAGGGAGTGAGGTCGACCACTATCAAAGAGATATAGGCCAATGATAGGTTGAAATTGATGTGGGTAGGCGTGGTCGAGACGTAATACATCGACAGTCGAGCAGTGATGCATCATCTGATGATCACAATCAAGGGAGTGATCATCACTCACCTCGTGCCGTAGATGATCAGCTCGCAACACCAACCAACATTCATTATCATGAGCAGGTTGGACCATCCATGTCAAGTCATCATGAGTAGGCTGGACCATCCATATCAATTCATCATGAGCAGCCTGTAGCATCCAGCAGTCATGATCATGCGTAGGCTAGACCATCCACGTCGAGTCATCATGAGCAGGAAATTGATCTTGATCAGCATGAGGCACCTCCAGATCAGCAGGCACATGATGATCAACATCTATCATCAACAAAAATAAGAAAGTACAATGCTCCTCCAAGAGATCTAGTTTTCATAGGTCCTGATGCAGGAACATCGAACCATCATTCAAAAAAATAAGCAAGAACAACTTCTTGAATGTGAAAATGAAAAAAAACACATCAAAAGGCAAGGGATTAGTTAAAAAGCTTGAAAATCAAATTTGTGAGGGATCTTAGGGATTATGTTGAGAGTTTTGTGAAAAAAATCACGTCGAGATCTTTGTGAAGAGGATCGTGTTGAGAGTTTTATGGAGAAGATCATGGATCTTGAAATGATCCACAATATTGTAATTTCCTCTATAAATTGTGGCCTTTCACTACAAGGAAAAGACCCTCTAGCGGATGTTTTTGAGGAACCCCTTAAAAAATAGCCCAGAGATCCGTTTGTAGCGGAGGTTACTAGAGGGGGTTGGAGGGTGGATATTTTGTGGATGTTTTTTTTCCAATGTGTTTCTCATCTTACACCGCACCGGTGCATTCCACTAGAAAAGCACTGATGCGTACTAAAAATTGGCACACTGGGACACAGTTATCTCCATACAAACCCAACCATTGTGTCTAATTATTGTAGCACACCAATGCTCTACACAGATTTAGCCCTAGTGCATCCTAAAAACCCACACCAAAACTGAAATAGCCCAGTGCGGTTGGAAGAAACCATCCGGTGCTCCTCAGAAACCCGCACACCGGAACAGGGTTAAATAAAAAACAATTACAGAAAAAAAACTGCATTTTTCACTTCTTAAGTGCTCTAGAGCTCTCAAGCACTGGTGTGAATTTACCTTGTGTGAGGCACCTTGCCATCGATGCTCCCATTGCATGCACTGCTATTGTCCATTGCCCACGATCTTAGTTTCGAATTTTGTAAAATGGTGGGAAAATTTAATTTTTCAAATTCTACCGCAAATATGCCTCCTTGACGCCCAAATGTATAGTTATTTTACTTGTTTCTCCATAATTAAACTTTTTAGAGGATTAGTTTTGTAAAATAAATTAAAATTCACCATTTGTTTTAAATTCCTGCACAGTACGCTCGAGCCGTTCAGCTTGCACTGGTTCGCGGTGATTCCTGTAAATTTACAGGTCGCACCATGACCCGTGATAACAGTATCCGCACCAGTTTTGGTGCGATACCGAAACTACGCACCGTGATTTTTTTTAAATTACATAAATTGCGGTGCAGGCAGTTACCCGACCACACCGTTGACCATGTCCAAGTTCAAGAGGGCGGTGCATTGACCAAAATCTATGCCCCAGGGTAGATATTTTGGTCAGTGCATTACCCTCTCGAACTTGGACATAGTCAATGGTGTGGTCATGTAAACAACCGCACCGTTGACCATGTAGTGATGTGAGGAGGGCGATGTGCTGCCTAAACAATATGCCCCGGGGCACATAGTTTGGTCAGCGCACCACCCTCTCGATATTGATACATAGTCAATGGTGCAGTCGGTTATACCATCGCACCGTTGACCATGTAATGGTGCCAGGAGGGAGGTGCACTGACGAAACTATCTGCCCCGAGGTGAGTAGTTTGGTCAGCACACTGCCCTCCCGAATTTGTATATAGTCAACAATGCGATTGGCTAAATGACCACACCGTTGACCATTAACTGATGTTTGGCAGTGCATTGATGAAATTATCCGCCCCGGGATGGATATTTTATTCAATGCACCACTTGAGAAAGTACAGGTCATGATATGCGGTGCGCTAAAAACTTCCAGGCGCACTTCATCCGGTGCGCGATACAAACAAACACACTGGTACCAGTGCATGCCGATTTTTTTTGGCGCACCAAACATTTTTTTTGTTCAAGACAAATTATATATAGCGGTCAGTGCATGATACAAACAAACACACTAGTACCAGTGCATGCCCCTTTTTTTGGTGCATCGAATGTTTTTTTTCAAAACAAATTATATATATATATGTATGTATGTATGTATGTATGTATATATCTCATTTAATTAAAAAAAATATATTTAATATGTGAATCATTCAGCGATGTCAAAGGAGAAAAGAGAGGGAAGAGGAGGAACATATGGCAGACTATTATAACGTGGTTCGCCTGTGGGAGGCACGAGAGAGGGAGAGAGATATGTACCCTCACCCTATTATAGCAGCCACCCAGATGCTCCTAACAGAAGTAGGCCTCCTCAAGTTATATGAGGAGGCTACATCTCTAAAGGGCCATGGTGGGTTATTGTGACAAATTATCCTCAAGTGGAATACCCACCGACAGGCTTTCTAGGTTGGTCCTAACCAGTGGTACACACCCACTGAGGAGGAAAACTATTTTATTACTGGCCTATCGAGGAGAGGGCAGGATTTTCCCTCGTTCCCATAGGTCCCTGTCGGTTATGCAGCAGGGAGTCAGTTGGTGTACTCCCATAGATACATTACCACCGATATACTATCTCCTGTAGATTTTTAGGTCCTCGGTGGTCAGTTAGGTATTGCTTCATTTGGTGGAGGGGAGGTGAAGTGCCTCTCACTACTAATTTTTACCATTGCACACCATACCAGTGACAGGAAACACATTAGTTTTCTGCTTTTATTTGATGTTGATTCTTTATTATAGGCCCCACGACTTGTGAGGTGGTCCGCGATTTTTTTGTGGCAGTTATGTACAACTTTAGATAGATGTCATGCTCAGGTACAAGGGAAGGTGAACTTCCCTTTTGCTTCAGAGCTATTTTGTTTATTTTTTTAGAGGTTTCCAGAGACAAGTCCTACTTTAGTTTGCAACCTCGTAGGTCGATGCTGCATGTATGGATACAGATGTGGGGACAAATGATGCCCAAGAGGGATGAGTAAAACCTTTCCACAAGGATATCCCATGACACACTGGAGTTTCTAGCCAATGTTGATGATCATGCCTTCGTTCTGGTCCTTTGTTTGTATGTTGGTTTGGATTCAAAAGGGTGTGCCAATATCATCTTCACAGATGGTGAGGAGCTAGATGATAAAGGTAATATTAGTGTTTTCTTTAAATTTATTCTAACATGTTCTTTAACTTGTTTTTATTAAACTGTTTAATGAAATTGTCTAATTATTTTTGTGTACTTATATATATTTTGTAGATATTGGGTCATTTGATGGCGATGAGATGCCACCGCCACCAAATGATTGAGGTTTAGATCCTGATCACGATTAGGTGATAGCAGATGTCGAGGATCATGCCAGTGCATACAAACCCGATCCTCATGTTGTGCAGGTATCGACTTGTGTGAGGCGTAGACCTGACACTAGATTTAGGATGGAGTTGGGCGACCAAATTTGTCGACTTCTTGTGGAGGAGGGAGTGAGGCCGGCCACTATCAGAGAGATACAGGTCGATGATAGGTTGATAGTGATGTGGATAGGCATGACTTCGATGTAGGCGTGGTCGAGGCACAATACATCGACAGTCGAGCAACGATGCATCATCTAATGATCGCAATCAGGGGAGTGATCATCACTCACCTCGCGCCGCAGATGAACAACCTGCAACATCGACCAACAATCATTATCATGAGCAGGTTGTACCATCCATGTCGAGTCATCATGAGTAGGTTGGACCATCCACGTAGAGTCATCATGAGTAGCCTGCAACATCCAACAGTCATGATCATGAGCAGGTTGGACCATCCACGTCGAGTCATCATGAGAAAGCAGTTGATCCTGATCAGCATGAGGCACCTCCAGATCAGCAGGCACATGATGATCGGCATCTATCTAAGCTTGTCAAGGCTGCACCACTGACTGAGCAGGCCTCGACTACTACTACTATTAACATACCACCAACTGATATTTGACATTTCTATTACAATTGTATTTTTTTTACATTATATATATATATATATATATATATATATATATATGGTCCATGTATTTTATGTTCATGTTGCAGTTGTACTTTATTTACATGTTGGTGATCATCATGATGTGTATGTGATAGCAGTAATTTGACATGAGATGTATATTTGATGTTTGTGTTATGATAATGTTATACAATGCTTGTGTTTTCTTCGATGATGATGATCATGATGGTTAGATGATGTTAGCAAATTTGAATATGTTTTTTAGTCGAATATGATGTTTGCACGATGGGTATCATGATCGTGATGTTTATTTTTAATATTAAATCATGATATTTATTAAATATTATGTTGTGATTGTAATTGAAATTTTAATTTTAATTGTATGTAAAATTGTAAAATTGTATTTGTATTTGGAATTGTAATTTTAATTGTAATTGTATGTAAAATATTTGTAGAATTCTAATTGTAATTGTAATATTTAATTTATTGTGAAATGATTGTTATTGTAATTATAATTGTAATTGTATTTAAAATATTTGTAAAATTTTAATTGTAATTGTAATATTTAATTTGTTGTGAAATGATTGTAATTGTAATTTTATATATGTAAAATTGTAATTGTAATTGTACTTGCATGTAAAATTCTAAAATTGTAATTGTAATTGTAATTTTAATTTTAGTTGTAATTTTATGTGAAATTTTAAAATTGTAATTGTAATTCTAATTTTAATTGTAATTGTATGTAAAAAAATTGTAAAATTTTAATTGTATTAATATGAAATGATTATAATTGTAAAAGTGTAATTGCATGTAAAATTCTAAAATTGTAATTGTAAATATTGTAATTGTAATTTTAATTGTAATTGTATGTGAAATTGTAAAATTGTAATTGTAATTGTAATTGTAATTATATATATGTAAAATTGTAAAATTCTAAATTTGTAATTGTAATTGTATGTAAAATTCTAAAATTGTGATTGTATGTGAAATTGTAAAATTCTAATTCTAATTCTAATTCTAATTGTATGTAAAATATTTGTAAAATTTTAATTGTATTAACATGTTGTAATTGCAAAATTGTAATTGTAATTGTAATTGTATGTAAAATTCTAAAATTGTAATTGTAATTGTAATTGTAATTGTAATTGTATGTGAAATTGTAAAATTGTAATTGTAATTGTAATTTTCATTGTAATTGTATATAAAATATTTGTAAAGCTTTAATTGTCTTAATGTGAAATGATTTTATTAAAATTTTTAAGTTTGAAAATAATTGTAAAATAATAAATCTAGAATAATATGAATTTTTGTAACATAATAAAGTTTAGAAAATAATGCAAATAAATTCATGTACTTTAGAATTATCATTATTTTATTATGATCTTACATACCAAAAAGAAAAGAACTTTATACAGTACGTCATTGTTTTTCGAGATCAACATAATTGCAAATTATCAAGTGAAATAATTTTAACATTAACACAATGCAAATTACCAATTAATTCAAAATACATATTATAATGTTTAAAAAAAAAGAGTCTTTTTTATAAGCTAATTAAGTCATATTCTTTATAAAAACCCATCTTAAAAATTGTAAATGATGAAATAACACATGTACCATATCACTCTCGGTTCTCATGATCACCCTCATTATCTTCCAGCTCGCTTGGCATGATAACACTATTGTTCTCAAAAATATGTTTTGATCTAGGGTCATGTCTCAATATGAACCACCAATCCCTATCCAAAACATATGGGTAAAAAAACACCTGGTTGCAGTATTTGGGGAAAACATAGGGCTCCTAAGCTTCATCCCACATCTTTCTAGAGTTGATATATATCAGCCTACTATCTCGATCTTCCTTTACATTATTCCGATCAAAGGTTTCCCACCACTTGCACCTAAAAATAACACATTAGAAAGAAGAGAAATCCACTTCAATGATCTCTTGTATATTTCCTACGTAACCTAACGTCCCTCGTACCAAGTTTTGATCATGGTGGCTAGATCGACTAGATTGATCACACTCAACTTCCACTCCACATTCTTGTGTCATGTGTCCATTATCGGCATTTTCTGTGCAAAAATGGTGTCCATATGCCCAATGGGAACAAATGCACCTACAAAAAATTTTAAAAAATCATAGTGTCATGTGTCTTATAATAACCCAACAGTTAAAATATGAAATATAGATGTAATTACATTTGAAAGTTGCATTATTAAGTTTCAAATGTACATAAATATATTATTATTGAGTGGGTGCACACAATCCCTACGTTTAGTGCATCCTCTTTAGCACGCGGGTAAAAACTGGTTGCACTGTATTTCTCTCTGACTTGGTCAACAACCCAACTATTGGGGCATATTTTTGGCATATTTTTTTTTAAATGATCAGGATAAGGCACACTTCTACCATTCAACTGTCTAAATTATTTCCTGTCACTCTCCCATTTCATCCTTTTTTGTTCGTACAATGCGACCCATGGTTGTGTCGCTTTAGAATTGTAAAGAACGAATTTATTGATTGCTTCAATTTCTGCATTCGCTGATGAAATCAAACCGAGATATAGTACATATGAGATCAAAATATTCTTTATATTGAAGTTCAACATGAATATTTACTTTATGTAAATTTGAAAAATTATAAGTCACTTACTCTTTATCAAGCGCATTTTTCCATTTGTTTGAAGCAAGTCCCCTTCTCTTTTGTCTTCATCCCTTTCATCATCCCAAATCACCACACTTATTATGTTTTCAATCTGCTTAATGTACTCACTGGCATAATAGAAAGACTCATACGATATGTACCCCTCTTCCATAGACCCCTCGGGTTTTTCCCTTTGTCGAACAAAACCTTTCAATTTCTTCATGTACCTCTCTAAGAAGAACATCCAACGATAAGAAATCTCCCAAACTAATTCAACCTCATCTACTAGGTGGATTAGAAGATGAACCTACAAGTCCATGAAACTCGTCGATAGTTCCTTCTCAAACATACAAAAAATCTCAACTATCTCTTGACGCCACCATGGAAAGATAGCCACATGAATCTCCTTTGACATGATCCAATGTACAAATGTAGATAATTTAGATATGGCACGCCCTAGGTCTTGGGGAATTCATGTTTCACACATCCATTTTTTTGTGGTGTATGAGGCACTGTAAATTGTTGTAGAATCCCATGACTTTTACAATATTGATTAAATGCTCTTGATTTGTATTCTCCCCCTTGACAAGATCTGAGAATTTTGATGTATTTCCCAATTTGTTTTTCCACCATGTTTTTGAATTCCTTAAAGTACCAAAAAACATCAATTTTCTTTCTTATGCAATAGACCCAAGTATATATGGATCTATCATCAACAAAAATAAGAAATTAGAATGCTCCTCCAAGGGATCTAGCTTGCATAGGTCTTGATGCAGGAGCATCGAATCATCATTCAAAAAATATAGCAAGAACAACTTATTGAAGGTGAAAATGAAAAAAAACACATCAAAAAGTAAGGGATTTGTTAAAAATCTTGAAAATCAAATTTGTGAGGGATCTTAGGGATTATGTTGAGAGTTTTGTGAAAAAAATCATGTTGAGATCTTTGTTAAGAGGATCATGTTGAGAGTTTTATGGAGAAGATGATGGACCTTGAAATGATCCACAATATTGTAATTTCCTCTATAAATTGTTGCCTTTCAATACAAGGAAAATACCCTCTAGCAGATGTTTTTGAGGAACCCCTTATAAAATTAGCCTAGATATCCGTTTGTAGTGGAGGTTACTAGAGGAGGCTGGCAGATGGAAATTTTTGTCCAGTATGTTTCTCATCTTACACCGCACTGGTGCATTCCACTAGAAAAGCACTGATGTGTACTACAAATTGTCACACTGGGACACAATTCTCTCCATACAAACCCACCTGGTGTGTCTAATTATTGTAGCGCACCAATGCTCTACACAAATTCATCCCCGATACGTCCTAAAAACCCGCACCAAAACTGAAATAGCCCAGTGCAGTTGGAAGAAACAGCCCGGGGTGCCTCAGAAACCCGTACACCAGAATAGGGTTAAATAAAAAACAATTACAGCAAAAAACCTGCAGTTTCACTTCTTAAGTGCTCCAGAGCTCTCAAGCACCAGTGCGAATTTACCTTATGTGAGGCACCCTGCCATCGATGCTCCCATTGCACGCACTGATTTTGTCCATTACCCACCATCTTGATTTTGAATTTTTCAAAACGGTGGAAAAATTTAGTTTTTCAAATTCTACCGCAAATATGCCTCCTCGACGCCCAAATGTATTTTACTTGTTTCTCCATAATTAAACTTTTTAGCAGATTAGTTTTGTAAAATAACTTAAAATTCACCATTTTTTTTCAAATTCCTACGCGGTGTGCTCGAGCCGTTCAGCTTGCACTGGTTCGCGGTGCTGCTTGTAAATTTATAAGCTACACCGTGACTGGTGCTAACGGTATCCGAACCATTTCTAGTGCGGTACCAAAACGACGCACCGTGCCTTTTTAAAATTACATAAATTGCGGTGCGGTCAGTTACCCGGTCGCACCATTGACCATGTCCAAGTTCGGGAGGGTGGTGCGTTGACCAAAATCTGCGACTCAGGGCACATATTTTGGTCAGTGCACTACCCTCCCGAACTTGGAAATAATCAATGGTGCAGTCATGTAAAAAACCACACCGTTGACCATGTAGTGATGTCAGGAGGGCGATGTGCTACCTAAACTATGCGCCCCGGGGTGCATAGTTTGGTCAATGTACCGGCCTCTCGATTTTGGTACATAGTCTATAGTGTTGTCGGTTATACCACCGCACTGTTGACAGTGTAATGGTGCCAGGAGGGCGGTACGCTGACGAAAAAATCTTCCCCGAGGCAAGTAGTTTGGTCAGTGCACCACCCTCCCGAATTTGTACATAGTCAACAGTGCGATCAGTTAAATCACCACACCATTGACCATTAACTGATGTTTGGCAGTGAATTGATGGAATTATCTGCCCCGGGATGGATAGTTTATTCAATGCACCGCTTGAGAAAGTATAGGTCATGATATACAGTGCACTAAAAATTTCCAGGCGCACTGCAGTTGCTGTGCGATAAAAACAAACACACTGGTACTGGTGCATGCCCATTTTTTTGGGTGCACCGAACGTTTTTTTTTTTTCAAAACGAAAGATATATATATATATATATATATATATATATATATATATATTTAATAAAAAATTACTAAAAATAATTGTATTTAATATGTGAATCATTCAACGATGTCAAAGGAGAGAAGAGAGGGAAGAGGAGGAACATATGGAAGACTAATATAACGTGGTTCGCCTGTGGAAGGCATGAGAGAGGGAGAGAGAAATGTACCCTCACCCTATTACAGCAACCACCCAGACGCTCCTAAGGGAAGTAGGCCTCCTCAATTTCTATGAGGAGGCTACATCCCTAAAGGGCCATGGTGGGTTATTGCGACAACTTATCTTCAAGTGGAATGCCCACCGACAGGCTTTCTGGGTTGGTCCTAACCAGTGGTACGCACCCACTGAGGAGGACATCTATTTTATTATTGGACTATCGAGGAGAGGGAAATATTTTCCGTCGTTCCCAGAGGTCCCTATCGACTATGCAGTAGGGAATCAATTGGTGTACTCCCATAGATACATTACCACTGATATACTATCTCCTGCATATTTTTAGGTCTTCTATGGTCAGTTACGTATTGCTTCATTTGGTGGAGAGGAGGTGAAGTGCCTCTCACTACTGATTTCGATCATTGCATACCATAAAAGTGACAGAAAACACATTAGTTGTCTGCTTTTATTTGATGTTGATTCTTTATTATAGGCCCTACAACTTGTGAGGTGGTCCACGATTTTTTTGTGGTAGTTATGTATAGCTTTAGATAGATGTCATGCTTAGGCACAAGGGAGGGTGAACTTCCCTTTTGCTTCAGAGCTATTTTTTTTAATTTTTTTAGAGGTTTCCATAGATGAGGCCTAATTTTGTTCAGAAACCTCGTAGGCCGATGTTGCATGTACGGATACAGATGTGGGGATAGATGATGCCCAAGAGGGGTGAGTAAGACTTTTCCGCGAGGATATCCCATGATGCACTGGAGTTGCTAGCCAGTGTTGATGATCATGCCTTCGTTCTGGTCCCTTGTCCATATGTTGGTTTGGATTCGAAAGGGTGTGCCAATATCCTCTTCACAGATGATGAGCAGTTAGATGATAGAGGTAATATTATTGTTTTCTTTAAATTTATTCTAACATGTTCTTTAACTTGTTTTTATTAAAATGTTTAATGAAATTGTCTAATTATTGTTGTTTACTTATATATATTTTGTAGATATTGGGTAATTTGATGGCAATGAGATGCCACTGCCACCAAATGATCGAGATGTAGATCCTGATCACAATCAGGAGATGGAAAATGTTGAGTATCAGGCCAGTGCAGATAGACCCAGTCCTCATGTTGCGTAGGTATTGACTGGTGTGAGGCGTAGGCCTGACACTAGATTTAGGATGGAGTTGGGTGACCAAATCTGTCGACTGCTTGTGGAGGAGGGAGTGAGGTCGGCCACTATCAAAGAGATATAGGCCAATGATAGGCTGAAAATGATGTGGATAGGCATGACTTCGACATAGGCATGGTCGAGACACAATACATCGACAGTCGAGCAATGATGCATCATCTAATGATCACAATCAGGGGAGTGATCATTGCTCACCTCATGTCGCAGATGATCAACCCACAACATCATCTAGCAGTCATTATCATGAGCAGGCTGTACCATCCACGTCGAATCATCATGAGCAGGCTGGACCATCCATGTCAATTCATCATGAGCAGCCTGCAGCATCCAACAGTCATGATCATGAGAAGCCTAGACCATCCATATCAAGTCATCATGAGCAGGCAATTGATCTTGATCAACATGAGGCACCTCCAGATCAGCAGGCACATGATGATCGGCATCTATCATCAACAAAAATAAGAAATTACAATGCCCCTCCAAGAGATCTAGTTTTCATAGGTCCTGATGCAGGAACATCAAACCCTCATTCAAAAAAATAAGAAAGAACAACTTCTTGAATGTGAAAATGAAAAAAACATATCAAAAGGAAAGGGATTAGTCAAAAATCTTGAAAATCAAATTTGTGAGGGATCTTAGGGATTATGTTGAGAGTTTTTTGAAAACAATCATGTCGAGATCTTTGTGAAGAGGATCGTGTTGAGAATTTTATGCAGAAGATCATGGATCTTGAAATGATCCACAATATTGTAATTTCCTCTATAAATTGTGGCCTTTCACTACAAGGAAAAGACCCTCTAGCAAATGTTTTTGAGGAACCCCTTAAAAAATAACCCAGATATTTGTTTGTAGCGGAGGTTACTAGAGGTGGTTGGTGGGTGGAGATTTTTGCAGATGTTTTTTGTCCAATGTGTTTCTCATCTTACACCACACCGGTGCATTCCACTAGAAAAACATTGATGCGTACTACAAATTGGAAGACTGGGACACAGTTCTCTCCACATAAACCCACCCAGTGTGTCTAATTATTGTAGTGCACCAATGCTCTACATAGATTTAGCCCCGATGCATCCTAAAAACCCGCACAAAAACTGAAATAGCCCGGTGCGGTTGGAAGAAACCGTCCGGTGTGCCTCAGAAACCTGCACACTGGAATAGGGTTAAATAAGAAAAAATTACATAAAAAAACTACATTTTTCACTTCTTAAGTGCTCTAGAGCTCTCAAGCACCGGTGCGAATTTACCTTGTGTGAGGCACCTTGCCATCGATGTTCCCATTGCATGCACTGCTGTTGTCCATTGCCCACCATCTCAATATCGAATTTTGTAAAATGGTGGGCAAATTTAATTTTTCAAATTCTACCGCAAATATGCCTCCTTGATGCCCAAATGTATATTTAATTTACTTGTTTCTCCATAATTAAACTTTTTAGAGGATTAGTTTTGTAAAATAACTTAAAATTCACCATTTTTGTTAAATTCCCGTGTGGTACGCTCGAGCCATTCAGCTCGCACTGGTTCGCGGTGCTTCCTGTAAATTCACAGTTCACACCGTGACTGGTGATAATAGTATATGCACCAGTTCTGGTGCAATACCAAAACGACACACCATTATTTTTTTAAATTACATAAATTGTGGTGCAGTCGGTTACCCGACCACACCGTTGACCATGTCTAAGTTCGGGAGGGTGGTGCGTTGACCAAAATCTACGCCCCAGGGAATATATTTTCGTCACTGCACCACCCTCCCGAACTTGGACATAGTCAATGGTGCAGTCATGTAAAAAACTGCACCGTTGACCATGTAGTGATGTGAGGAGGGCGTTGCGCTACCTAAACTATATGCCCCGGGGCACATATTTTGGTCAGTGCACTGCCCTCTCGATATTGGTACATAGTCAATGGTGCAGTCAGTTATACCATCGCACCGTTGACCATGTAATGGTGCCAGGAGGGAGGTGCACTGACGAAACTATCTTCCCCGAGGCAAGTAGTTTGGTCAGCACACCGCCCTCTCAAATTTGTACATAGCCAACAGTGCGATTGGCTAAATGACCACACTGTTGACCATTAACTGTTGTTTGGCAGTGCATTGATGAAATTATCTGCCCCGGGATGGATATTTTATTCAATGCACCGCTTGAGAAAGTACAGGTCATGATATGCGGTGCGCTAAAAACTTCCATGCGCGTTGCGTCCGGTGCGCGATACAAACAAACACACCGGTACTAGTGCATGCCCATTTTTTTTGGCACACCGAATGTTTTTTTTGTTCAAAACAAATTATATATAGCGACCGGTGCATGATACAAACAAACACACCGGGACTAGTGCATGCCCCTTTTTTTTGGTGCACTGAATGTTTTTTTTTTCAAAACAAATTATATATATATATATATATATATCTCTCATTTAATAAAAAAAAAATATATTTAATATGTGAATCATTCAGCGATGTCAAAGGAGAAAAGAGAGGGAAGAGGAGGAACATATGGCGGACCAGTATAACATGGTTCACCTATGGGAGGCACGAGAGAGGGAGAGAGATATGTACCCTCACCCTATTATAGCAGCCACCCAGATGCTCCTAAAAGAAGTAGGCCTTCTCTATATCTATGAGGAGGCTACATCCCTAAAGGGCCATGGTGGGTTATTGCAACAACTTATCCTCAAGTGGAATGCCCACCGACAGGCTTTCTAGGTTGTTCCTAACCAGTGGTACACACCCACTGAGGAGGACATCTATTTTATTACTAGCCTATCGAGGAGAGGGCAGGATTTTGCCTCGTTCCTAGAGGTCCCTGTCAGTTATGCAGCAGGGAAACAGTTGGTGTACTCCCATAGATACATTACCGCCGATATACTGTCTCCTGTAGATTTTTAGGTCCTCGGTGGTCAGTTAGGTATTACTTCATTTGGAGAGGAGGTGAAGTGCCTCTCACTACTGATTTTGACCATTGCACACCATAAAAATGACAGGAAACACATTAGTTTTCTGCTTTTATTTGATGTTGATTCTTTATTATAGGCCCCACGACTTGTGAGGTGGTCTGCGATTTTTTTGCGGTAGTTATGTACAACATTAGATAGATGTTGTGCTTAGGTACAAGGGAGGGTGAACTTCCCTTTTACTTCAGAGCTATTTTGTTTATTTTTTTAGAGGTTTCCAGAGACGAGTCCTACTTTAGTTCGCAACCTCGTAGGTCCATGCTGCATGTACAGATACAGATGTGGGGACAAATGATGCCCAAGAGGGGTGAGTAAAACTTTTCCACGATGATATCCCATGATGCACTGGAGTTTCTAGCCAGTGTTGATGATCATGCCTTCGTTCTGGTCCCTTGTCCGTATGTTGGTTTGGATTCAAAAGGGTGTGCCAATATTATCTTCACATATGATGAGCAACTAGATGATAGAGGTAATATTAGTGTTTTCTTTAAATTTATTCTAACATGTTCTTTAACTTGTTTTTATTAAACTGTTTAATGAAATTGTCTAATTATTGTTGTGTACTTATATATATTTTGTAGATATTGGTTCATTTGATGGCGATGAGATGCCATTGCCACCAAATGATCGAGGTGTAGATCCTGATCACAATTAGGAGATAGTAGATGTCGAGGATCATGCCAGTGTAGACAGACCCGATCCTCATGTTGCGTAGGTATCGACTTGTGTGAGGTGTAGACCTGACACTAGATTTAGGATGGAGTTGGGCGACCAATTTTTTCGACTTCTTGTGGAGGAGGTAATGAGGCCGGCCACTATCAGAGAGATACAGGCCGATGATACGCTAATAGTGATGTGGATAGGCATGAATTCGATGTAGGCATGGTCAAGACACAGTACATCGACAGTTGAGCAACGACGCATCATCTAATGATCACAATCAGGGGAGTGATCATCACTCACCTCGTGCCACAGATGAGCAGCCTGCAACATCGACCAACAATCATTATCATGAGCAATTTGTACCATCCACGTTGAGTCATCATGAGTAGGTTGGACCATCCACATCGAGTCATCATGAGTAGCCTGCAGCATCCAACAATCATGATCATGAGCAAGTTGGACCATCCACGTTGAGTCATCATGAGAAAGCAGTTGATCCTGATCAGCGTGAGGCACCTCCAAATCAGCAGGCACGCGATGATCGACATCTATCTGAGCTTGTCAAGGCTGCACCACTGACTGAGCAGGCCTCGACTACTACTACTATTAACATACCACCAGCTGATATTTGACATTTCTATTACAATTGTATATTTTTTACATTATATATATATATATATGGATGGTCCATGCATTTTATGTTCTTGTTGCAGTTGTACTTTATTTACATGTTGGTGATAATCATGATGTGTATGTGATAGCAGTAATTTGACATGAGATGTATATTTGATGTTTGTGTTGTGATAATGTTATACAATGCTTGTGTTTTCTTAGATGATGAGGATCACGATGGTTAGATGATGTTAGCGAATTTGAATGTGTTTTTTAGTCGAATATGATGTTTGCACAATGGGTATCATGATCGTGATGTTTATTTTTAATATTAAGTCGTGATATTTATTAAATATTATGTCGTGATTGTAATTGAAATTTTAATTTTAATTGTATGTAAAATTGTAAAATTGTATTTGTATTTGGAATTGTAATTTTAATTTTAATTGTATGTAAAATATTTGTAAAATTTTAATTGTAATTGTAATATTTAATTTATTGTGAAATGATTGTTATTGTAATTTTAATTGTAATTGTAATATTTAATTTATTGTGAAATGATTGTAATTGTAAAATTGTAATTGTAATTGTAATTGCATGTAAAATTCTAAAATTGTAATTGTAATTTTAATTTTAATTTTAATTGTAATTTATGTGAAATTGTAAAATTGTAATTGTAATTCTAATTCTAATTGTATGTAAAAAATTTGTAAAACTTTAATCGTATTAACATGAAATGATTGTAATTGTAAAATTGTAATTGCATGTAAAATTCTAAAATTGTAATTGTAAATATTGTAATTGTAAGTATTGTAATTATAATTTTAATTGTAATTGTATGTGAAATTGTAAAATTCTAATTCTAATTCTAATTCTAATTTTAATTGTAATTATATATATGTAAAATTGTAAAATTCTAAATTTGTAATTGTGATTGTATGTAAAATTCTAAAATTGTGATTGTATGTGAAATTTTAAAATTCTAATTCTAATTCTAATTCTAATTGTATGTAAAATATTTGTAAAATTTTAATTGTATTAACGTGAAATGATTGTAATTGCAAAATTGTAATTGTAATTGTAATTGTATGTAAAATTCTAAAATTGTAATTTTAATTGTAATTATAATTGTAATTGTATGTGAAATTGTAAAATTGTAATTGTAATTGTAATTGTATATAAAATATTTGTAAAACTTTAATTGTTTTAATGTGAAATGATTTTATTAAAATTTTTAAATTTGTAAATAATTGTAAAATAATAAATCTAGAATAATATAAATTTTTGTAACATAATAAAGTTTAGAAAATAATGCAAATAAATTCATCTACTTTAAAATTATCATTATTTTATTATGATCTTACATACCAAAAAGAAAAGAACTTTATACAGTACGTCATTGTTTTCGAGATCAACATAATTGCAAATTAT
The DNA here is from genome assembly GCA_034641835.2 of Pinus albicaulis. NCBI lineage: Eukaryota > Viridiplantae > Streptophyta > Pinopsida > Pinales > Pinaceae > Pinus > Pinus albicaulis. The sequence continues at coordinate 351,876,349 of CM076580.1, forward strand.
CAAGTGAAATAATTTTAACATTAACACAATGCAAATTACCAATTAATTCAAAATACATATTATAATGTTTCAAAAAAATAGTCTTTTTTATAAGCTAATTCAGTCATATTCTTTATAAAAACCCATCTTAAAATTTATAAATGATGAAATAAAACATGTACCATATCACTCTCGGTTCTCATGATCACCCTCATTATCTTCCAGCTCGCTTGGCATGATAACACTATTGTTCTCAAAAATATGTTTTGATCTAGGGTCATGCCTCAATATGAACCACCAATCCCTATCCAAAACATCTGGGTAAAAAAAAACCTGGTTGCAGTATTTGGGGAAAACATAGGGCTCCTAAGCTTCATCCCACATCTTTCTAGAGTTGATATATATCAGCCTACTATCTCGATCTTCCTTTACATTATTCTGATCAAAGGTGTCCCATCACTTGCACCTAAAAATAACACATTAGAAAGAAGAGAAATCCATTTCAATGATCTCTTGTATATTTCCTACGTAACCTAACGTCCCTCGTACTAAGTTTTGATCACGGTGGCTAGATCAACTAAATTGATCGCACTCGACTTCCACTCCACATTCTTGTGTCATGTGTCCATTATTGTCATTTTCTCTGCAAAAATGGTGTCCATATGCCCAATGGGAACAAATTCACCTATAAAAAAGTTTAAAAAATCATAGTGTCATGTGTCTTATAATAACCCAACAGTTAAAATATGAAATATAGATGTAATTACATTTGAAATGTGTGTTATTAAGTTTCTAATGTACATAAATAGATTATTACTGAGTGGGTGCACACAATCCCTACGTTTAGTGCATCCTCTTCAGCACACGGGTAACAACTGGTTGCACCGTATTTCTCTCTGACTTGGTCAGTAACCCAACTATTGGGGCATATTTTTGGCATATTTTTTTTTTTTTTAAATTATCAGGATAAGGCACACTTCTACCATCCAACTGTCTAAATTATTTCCAGTCATTCTCCCATTTCATCCTCTTTTGTTCGTACAATGCGACCCATGGTTGTGTCGCTTCAGAATTGTAAAGAACGAATTTATTGATTGCTTCAATTTCGGCATTCGCTGATGAAATCAAACCGAAATATAGTACATATGAGATAAAAATATTCTTTATATTGAAGTTCAACATGAATATTTACTTTGTGTAAATTTGAAAAATTATAAGTCGCTTACTCTTTATCAAGCACATTTTTCCATTCGTTTGAAGCAAGTCCCCTTCTCTTTTGTCTTCATCCCTTTCATCATCCCAAATCACCAAACTTATTCTGTTTTCAATCTACTTAATGTACTCACTAGCATAATAGAAAGACTCATACGATATGTACCCCTCTGCCATAGACCCCTCGGGTTTTGCCCTTTGTCGAACAAAACCTTTCAATTTCTTCATGTACCTCTCTAAGAAGAACATCCAACGATAAGAAATCACCCCAACTAATTCAACCTCATCTACTAGGTGGATTAGAAGATGAACCTACAATTCCATGAAACTCGTTGGCATTTCTTTCTCAAACATACAAACAATCTCAACTATCTCTTGACGCCACTGTAGAATGATAGCCACATGAATCTCCTTTGACATGATCTAATGTACAAATGCAGATAATTTAGATATGGCACGTCCTAGGTCTTGGGGAATTCATGTTTCACACATCCACGCACGAAAAAAGGATATGACACTACAAAGTTAAAAACACATGCAATAATATACAAAATTAGTTATGTTTTATGATCCCTACATGGGATAAAATTTATTAATATAACAAATAATAAATCATTCTTTTGACATTATACATACTCTTATAAGATTCAAATGGTCATGCTATTTCAACCCCCAAAATTGGTCATCCACGGTGAAGCAGCGTCGTACTGAAGACCTGTATGAAGATAGCACCCTCACACCCATTATAACTTCCTTTGCCAAACAAATATCATTTTTTTTTAAATCCATGGGACATCACCTTCTTTAAATAACATGAATTAGAGGGCCCAACACGTGCCTCTAATGATGTACTTTCTAATCGTCTTGGCCAATGTTTCTTTTTAGTTTTTGAAGTAATAAGATCTTTCCTAACAGCCAATGTGTCACTTTTTTCGATGATATGTGCCTCCATAAAGAAGATGAAACATTTTTAAATATATGCATGGGATTCAATAACTGGGCAATATTAAGATGCTCCCAATATGGGAGGTTATAAAAGATTGATTTCCTTTTCATCCCAATGGGAAATTTCTCAACATAGGTGTCAAAGAATTCTGGATCGTCGAACATAGGCTCCCCATTTGAATCGAACATTTGTATGAACTCCTCCTTCTCTCTCTCATATGCTCTGTGCCATTCAGCTAGTGTTGTTATTAGAGGCCTTTGGGTTCTCTCTCGTTTACCATTGAAAGCAGATGTTTCTTTTCTGTAAGGGTGTTCTTCTGGGAGGAATACCCTGGGGAAGTCATACACTGGCTTTCGTAGGTTGTTGGACCATCTAGTTTTCAAAGAAGGTCCACAACATTTACATCCAAAATAACCTTTTGTTACAAGACCTACGAGATTATTGTATACAATGTATATGCATGGCACGTTAAATAATATCATGAAGATTAGAACAATTACAATGAATTAAATAACTAATATGTGAAAGAATATTGTTACGTATATAAATAAACCAATAAATATGTAATTTACCAGAGAAAACTCCTAAGCCTGGATAATCATGTGTCGTGTAAGCACATATGCCATACAGCATAAAACTCATCTCTGTTGCAACAGGTCTTGATACATCTGGAGGCTAGGGTTTCTAATCCGGCAGGGCTAAAACCAAATACGAGAGAAGATGATCAACGCATAGCTAGGGTGACGCAGTTCCTCAGCCAAGGTCACGTAGCCCTACGTAGTGGTAGTGTAGAGACTACGTAGAGCTAGCTGGGGTTTCACCAGTGGCTCATCTGAATTAGCCGAGACTTTCAGGAGTGAGGTAAAACTCACAATTTTCTCTGCAACCAAGGTTTTCTCTATTGGGTGAGCTGGATTATGGCACCCTAGATGTACTCAGAATATTGCTTCTTAATAATAATAAACCCTCATATCTGTTGCACTGGTTTTCCCGCATTGGGCTTTTCCGGGGAAATTTTTCCAAAACATTTGTGTCCTTTGCCATATGTGCATGATGTTTAGTAAATGATTTGTAATTGTGTAGGCTGGTAGTTGTGTTTACTTCGATGTTTTTTTAATATTTTCAGTTAAATAACTTGTGTATGATAAAAACATGAAGGAGAAGAAAATCAATATTTAGCAGTAGTATTTTTGTGCTCAGAAATTTTCACATGGTATCAGAGCATTGCAGATCAATTTGAACCATTAGCAAAGGGGCTGAAGATTTTTGCTGCAAGAAGGGCAGCTGAAGTAGCACAAATCTGAGAGAAGGAAGCGTAGCACAAGGAGGGATGCAAACCCTGCAAGGGTGATGCAGAGTCAGTCTGCTCACATAGAGGCTGATGTAACTCCAGAAAGGTGAATCAGAGCCATTCTGCTCACTTAGAGGCTGATGTAGCACCAGGAGAGTGACGCAGAACCAATCTTCTCACATAGAGGCTGACGCAACACCAGGAGGGTGACACAGTCCAAGAGGGAGTGATGTTGTGTTGATTGTCGAGGTTGGAAGTGCAGTTTCCGATATTCAAAGGTTGATGGTGAGGCATCAATTCTGTCGGTGTAGAATAGTGCCTAGAAAAGGTGACAAAGTGAGGGTAAATAGTCCCTTAACATAATTTTGCAAAGAATTATGAGATTTGATCAAGAGGGTGATCGTAGAGGGTTGATACGATAGAATTGGCTTGGCGGACGATTTTTGGGAGGAAAATCAATTGTAAGAGGGATAAATATCTCTAGAGGGTTTCTAGCACCAAGAAACCCAGATCTGGTATTCTGTTGAGTGTAGCAGTAGTAGAAGGGAGAAGAGTACATGTTTCGACTGTTTGAGCAGAGATTTCCCCATACGGACTGAGAGATTAGGATAGGTTGGACAGTGTGTCAAAATTTGCGATCTAGAAATCCATAATATTGACAGTCTTAGAGGAGTACAGTATCAAAAACCACGCGGAAAATTTCCTAGTTATGTCGACCGATTCGGATGCTCTAAAGAAGTTCAACTAAAATCAGGCGCGGCCTAAGCGCTTGATCATGGATGGAGTGAAGGATCAAGTGGTCCCACACATTTCTAAGAAGAAGACGGAAAATGAGGTGTGGACATCCTTGACCATGTTGTATCAAGGTAGATTCGTCCAACGAAAGATGCTTATAGAGAACCAGATGCGTATGATCCATATTCACAAGGGAGAGGAGATTGATCCCTTCCTCTTCAGATTGTAGACTATCCGGGATCAGCGGATAACCATGGGGGGAACTCTGAATGATGGGATCATGGTAAGGACTACCCTGAATGTAGTCACCGATGAGTGGTAGACCTTTGTCCAAAGCATCTTGGGCAGAGCACAACTCCCAAAATTATGGTAACATGTGGGCTATCCTTCAACAAGAGGAGATCCAGGGTGACTAAGAGGGAATTCAGCAACGGAGGTGTCAAGGTGAAGAAGGAGGAGGAGGAAGATGCAGCCCTAGCATCTAAGGGACAACAAAAATAAGGGAAGAAGAAGAAGGACCTATCCAAGGTCCGGTGCTTCAGAGGTGGCAAACTTGGACACTTCACCAACACTTGTTCTAAGAAGAAGGACAAGGAAGCTTCAGATTCCAAGGTAGCAGCAATGAAAGTGGGTAGTGGTATTGAGGATGATGTGGCCATGAGTGCTCATGTTCCTTGGAAGAAGAGGTGGGGCGATATAAATCTGTATAGCAGCTACAGATGGTGGTGGCGGGATCCTTGAGGTTCTCAAACCCTTGGATCACATACGAGCTACGGGAGCCTTAAGACAGTAGCAGGATGACTGGAGCAATGGGTGCAGAAGATCATGGAGAAGCAGAGGCAGTGTTGGGATGCTGAAGTCTGGAGTAGTGCAGTGGAGAGGCAGCAACAACATGGAAGCAACAATGCAAAGGCAGTGCTTATGTAGTGCAGTGCAGCAGACAGCGTAGTTCTTCAGAGAGATAGCACAGAGCAACAGTAGAGGGTGCTTCAGTGATGAGATGCAGCTTGACTAACTTATCTATCAGTGATTTGGTGATGTTCCTTCAGTTGCTTACTTCTCAACAACTAAGTTGGAGTGCAGCAGTTAGCAGTGGCAGTGCTATAGGCAACATGATGCAACAATTTGAGAGGGAGCTGCAGTACAGATGTGGCAGTGTAAGTAGTAGTGACATGGGCAGCGGTATAGAGAGCAGCAACGCAGTGGATGGAGGGTAGCAGACCAAGCATCAGCAGTGTGGAGACTGTTGCCAAAGATCAGGGTGATGCTTCAGTGGGGAAGTATTGCTAGAGAACGCTCCTCGCTAAGAGGGAGTGTTGAGATTTTTGGGTAGCATTAGATGTGCTCTAGCTCCTAAACTTTGTGGAGGGGCTAGAACACATGAGATATCCAGGACCCAAAAAGCATTTGGAGAAATTAAATATGGTGTAAAATTTATTCAAATAATTAAAATTTTTAATGGGGACCCTAAGTCTAACTTGGGGAAATTAAAAAATTAAAGTGAATTAATTTACACATGTGATGAGAACATTCTAAGTGATGTGGATCAAGATTCTTTTAATCATAGTCATTGATTAGTGATTAGATCACGATTGTTGATGTGTCAACGATAAAAGTATAAAGGAAGGGCTTAGGGTCAGTTGGAGGACACATAGTGAATCTAAGAGATCAAATTCTTCTAACAGAGTAGTGCTTAAACGAAAATCAGATCTGAGTTATTCAAAGAAGCAGAGAGGGGTGAATGCAATGATTGGTCGGAGGACCAAGAGTACAACACAGAGCAAGGGCAGCAGAGATGCAGTGGAGGAAGCGCAACCATCAAAGGGCGTGACGTAGTCCCTAGAAAGGGTGACGCAGGCTCATGCAGGGGCAGCGCAGAGCCTCCAAGGAAAAATCTAAAATTCACTAGAGGTTGGGGTTTCTAAGCTGGTAGGGCTAAAATCAAATCCAGGAGAATTTGATCAGCGCAAAGCTAGGGTGACACAGTCCCTCAACTAGGGCCACGCATCCTTACGCAGTGGAAGCATAGAGACTGCGTAGAGCTAGCTGGGGTTTCACCAATGGCTCACCCAGATCAGTCGGGACTTGCGGGAGTGAGGTAAAACTCATAATTTTCTTTGCAGCCAAGGTTTTCTCTGTTGGGTGAGATGAATTATGGCACCCTAGATGTACTCAGAATATTGTTTCTTAAAAGTAATAAACCCTCAGATATGTTGCACCAGTTTTCCTGCATTGGGTTTTTCTAGGGACATTTGTTCAAAAAACTTGTCATTTGTCATATGAGTGTGATGTTCAATAAATGATCTATATTTTTGTAGGTTGCTATTTGTGTTTACTTTGATGTTTTTCTGAATATTTCCAGTTACATAACTTGTGTATAATAAAAACAAATAGGAGAAGTAAATCAGTATTTAGCAATAGGAATTTTGTGCTAAGAAATTTTCACAATATTGCTCCCACAGTGAAGCCCCTATGGGCCATCACCGGAAGGAAGCTACCACTCCCTTACTAAAGACTCCAACCCTTAGACTCTTGTGGACCTCGTTTCGGAATCTTTCACATTGGATCCACCTGTAACAGAATTAAATCTTGTAGGCCATATTTCATCCAATTTTCAAACTAGACCCACATACAACATTATGTTCATCAATCATCAATATTGTTCATATAATCATGAGGACCATCAGCAACAAAAATGCATCAACCAATAACTTTCTCTCTAACAATCTCTCTCTGCAATTTACAAATTTTCTCATGAACACATCATCTTTCAAACTCTTAAAGACAAATAGCATCTACCTAAAACTCACTTAGCATATCACAACAACAATATGATCATCAAACCCCTCAACTCAATACAACAATCTCAACAACATACTTCACAAGGCTACTCAAACTAACATATCTCATAAACACAACAAGCATCAAACATATAGGAAAGCATCGATGCTACAACCATATAGAATTCTTATTAATTTTAGTTAACATGTTATTTTCTAAGGACAGTCACTTAAAAATTCCATATAAGCCCATTTGTTGGACCATTTTATTTTGATTAGTGATCCCATGAAATATTATCGAACTGACAGTGACTAAAGAAAAAACATAAAGGATAGATGTTGAAGATAAACTAAGATAAGAGTACACAAGGATATGGCACAAGCGAGGGAAACCTAATATGGGAAAAACCTATATCAGTTCTTCTTATTATTAATGTTGAATATTCAGCAGAGAGAGATTACTATAATCCAAAGTCAAAATGATTTTGACAATTGAAAATCCAATATCAGTATTCAGTCAATCTGAAATGAAGGTTTGGTTAGGGCAGCTTATTGTCCACTGTGATTTTATACAATTGAACCAAGAGCTTTCTCTTCAACTGCGGCTTTCATCGTCATGCATGAGAATGACCTTCGCTGACCACTAAGAATGATATGGACCCATGAATGGACTCTCGGCTTCCATAACTGTGAAATTTAAACTGAATACGCTTCTTCCTGAGATGAAACGTGGATGCGGCCTCATGAGGAGAGGATTTATCTCTCACAAATGAGTCCAGAAGTCACTGAACCAACTCAGCCTGCTAAGCTGCAACCAAGCTCGTACTACAAGGATGATTTTTCCCATACTCTCACTGCCCTAACCAGCGGTTGTCCTCCTTGGAAAGTCTCGACCTTGATGGAGAAGAAAATCCAAAAATAAAACCCTACTTCAACCTGCTACAAGAACTCGGCTACCTCATACTTCTATCCGATAAATTTGATGTGACAAATGAGGGAGAAGGTACCACAATATAAACAATTCGATGGAGGTCATAGGACATGACTCTTGGGCTTGATGAACTAACATAAGGATGAGTCAACCTTATTAATTTATTTATGAGACAACATAGATTCAAAAATCCACTTCTGCTGGTCCAAATGAGACAATTTTTATATCGATTTTGGTCCTATCGAAGGGGGAATTCAATGATGCATTTATCTTCCCCATAGGAGTTGTCCAATGTGTAATTGGGCCTAGTTTTCAATTTTAACAACTCTGCTACAAATAAGACAAGCAACATCTACAATCAAAACTCTATCTTATAAAACATTAATCTTGCAACCCATTAGTGAGCACCATGAATAACACTTTTTCCATCAAACTCGGGTCAGCATTCATTTGTGTCTAAGCTTAGCCTCTGCAGTAAACATGTCAGAACACAATGACGTAGCAGAACAAATATATCAACATACGAATCTTAAACAATCTGCCATATACGTACTGCCATCTTTGTCTACTCTACTACAGTATTATGACTTCAGCTACAAGCTTATTCGAGATTAGTTATAAAGGAATATTGTGTCTCGGTCTATGTTGGGCACTTTCCTTTAACACTCCATTGCACAGCTTTGTAAACAATATGATTTTTATCTATTGGTAGTGCGCAAAGCACTCTCAATTGCTCACACAATGAGTGGGTAATATCAATTCATTACGGGAGAAAATACCCATGATTTCTTACCTTCTGTCATACGCATAGGAACAGGTAATACATACTTTTTCTAAGCTTGGCTCGGTCAAACACGTAGTGATCAACTCTTCAGCAATACCATTGGTCACAGACGCTCTGGTACAGGGGTTTTAAATAAGTCTTCACTCACACAACAGGGAGCCACTTCTGATTCATTGCTCGAATACATTGGCATTCAAATCACTCCAATATATATGCAGGCTTGCTACACGCACACAGTCCAAACATGGAAATGACCCACAACATCAAATCAATGTATCATTGTAGAGAAAATTTGCACAGTGTCTACTAATCGATCTGCCTCAAGATACACCATTTTACTATTGCTCTACATTCTCATAGCTTACAAATCAAATATTCAGCTCAATCCACCTTCATATCCACTAGATCCAATTTATGTTCGGCATTGAACAAGGAATATATAATTTCACTAGATCACACCATCGGCATACATATCAGCATATTACATAGGATACTGAATTATCAGGAGAACGTTGCACATTTCTCACTAAAAAATTCCAACACGGATTAGTGTAGATTTAATTTACTTCAAAAGTATTTGTACCAGTGATTCATTAAGACATCGATCTATCACTTCAGCACAATCATTAATCAATACAATTCACTAGAAGACTAGATATATCCATTAAACTTGTGCCAAAACAAAAGAGAGAGACAAATAAAAACTTTGATCACATTAATTCTCTTAACCCAAATCGATCCAGAGATAAAGTAATCTTCAAATGCTCAGATCGACCATCTTCTCAATGTACACACAAAGTTCTCGATCGATCGCACCATTTATTTATAGCTTCAGAGGATTAACTAGATCACATTAGCCCAATCATTACCATGGGAAAATTCAATGGGCTTGTGTGTGGATTTATTTTACTTTAAACCGATTCAAACCATAATGCCATGATCACCTCCACGCATTCAAATCATATGCTTTGTAACCATGGTTCTGTCCACAACTTCCATATTTAAATTAATTTAACCATTTACATTTTAGACCCAAGCATTATTTTTCATAAAATATCGAATACCAAATCTAAAGCAATTTGTGACCACGTCAAAGTGGACCCTCACATTCATCTGTGGACCAAGTGATTAATTTTCTCAACAGTTTTGGACCATTTAAATTTTTTGATGTCGTAAGTAATTAGATAACATGATCTTCAACCAAGCATCTATGTCAATCAATGGATCACCATCACAAACTCACTAATCCGGTTGACATCAATGCCAATAAGTAGATGAATTCATCCATTGGAATTCTTAAAAATAATAAATCATTGTGTAATGTGCTGGTATTTTTTAGTCTGTAATTTTAATTAACAAGAAAAAAATATGCACGTAAGAAACAAGAAACAAAATTCATACAATCCTACGAGCAGGTTGAGGCCATAGACTGAATTTATAATTTTGTAACCTGCTTTGCAAATATAAATAGAAAATAGAAAGGTCCTACTAAATTTAAAAAAAAAAAAAAAATCATACAAATAGACACAAGATTTACGTGGTAAAACTCTGACAGTGTATCAAGTAAACCTTGACGAGGAAAAGGATTGGAATGTGGTATTAATCAAGGCCAACAATGACTCTCCAATACAATAAGCCTCTGAAGCTACAACATTTTAATAGAAATACACTCTTACAAAACTGCCTATCATTATACAACCACGTGATTAAAGTAAAAAATACAATTATATCATCTTTTAATTGGTGTCATTCTTAACAATCTTCACCTTCACAACAATTTTCCTAATCCTTTCCCATGCACATTATCATCTTTTCTGCAAGCCAAGAGAAGCCAAACACCACCGCAACTTCTCCAATAAAATCGGTTTCATGAACATGTCTGCACAATTCTCTTGTGTGTGAACCTTTTTGAGAGCTACTTCGTCGGCATCAATTACATGTCTTACAAAATGGTATTTTACATCAATATGTTTAATCTTGTTGTGACAAGTCTGATTATTAGCCAAATGAATAACACTATGATTGTCACAAAATACATTCACTTTCTCCTGCATCCTTCCAAGCTAACCCAGTAGACCCTTCAACCAGATTGCCTCTTTACAAGCATGTGAAGTAGCTATATATTCTACCTCAGTAGTGGAGAGAGCAACTATTTCCTAAAGCTTTGGCATCCAACTTATCCCTCCACATGCAAGAGTAAAAACATATACTATAGTAGATCTCCTTTTGTATGATATCCTCTTGTACAAGTCACCAACATATAATGAATTAACATATCTGCAGACTGAATCACTGCAACCACTAAAGATGATACAATGGTCATGTGTGCCTCTCAAATACCAAAGCACCCATTTTACTACTCACCAATGTTTTTTTCCTGGATTTGCCCGACCAATAGTCACAAGACTGCCCGACCAAACTTCTTCGAGAATTTTATAGTTAATAGCAATAGAAGATGATTTTTTAAACAAATAACAAGTAGTGTATACTTCTTCTACCCACAAATATTCTTGCAGATTAGCATTGTTGATAATGCTTCTGGCTCTTTCCATAAGAGTCCTATTCATACGTTCAACAACGTCATTTTGTTGAGGAGTATAGATATCCCTTCATTCTTGCAATATTGTTCAAATTCTAAGGAATTAAATTCACCACCATTATCAGTTCTAAAATATATAATTGTATTGTTTATTTTTTTCCACAACTTAAACTACAACATTAAATACATTTGTCTTATTTTTAACATATAAACCCAAACTTTCATGGAGTAGTCATCAATAACCTTACAAACTATGATGCACCCCCATAAAACACTCTAGGAAATGGTCCCCAGAGATCAGAATGAATATAATCCAAAACTCCTTTACTATTATGACTATCAGCGTTAAATTTTGTCTACATTGTTTTCCATATACACAATATTTGAAAAAATTCGAACTCAAAGATTTCAAATTATGAAGTAATTTGTGATTAATCAGTACTTGAAGGCCCTTCTCGCTTATGTGACCCAGTCTCCAATGCCATAGAAAAATAACTTATCTTGCCCTCTCAAATACAGTCGTTACCTCATTAACCAAAGTACTTCCTTTAAGTGCGTAAAGGTGGAATATCTTCTCAACCTTCATAACAGTTAGAGCACCCTTTGAAATTTTAAGTGCTCCACCTTGAATTTTGAATTTATAACCCTCCAAGTCCAACACTCCCAAAAAAATCAAATTCTTCTTCAAATTAGGTACATGTTTGACATCAGTCAATGTTTTTATCATACCATCATACATTTTTGTTTTGACATTTCCTACCCCAATAGTCTAACAAGATACATTATTACCCATAAACACAAACTACCATTCACAGCTTGATATGAAGTCAACCAATTTTTGTGTGGACTTGTGTGATGAGAAGCGCCTGGATCTAATAACCAGTCTTAAAATTGATGAGACCTTGCAAATAGATAAAACTTCATCTATCATACATGATTCAACAAACAAAACCTCATCTATCATCCCTGATTTTACTTGATTTGCTTCCTTCTTTAGGTTTTCACTAGACTCTTGTCTTTTCCAACAGTCCTTGAGATGCCCCATTTTGTTGCAGAACTAGCATTTGGCTTAACACTTCTTGCTTCTTGATTTCTCACCTTTCTCCCTGGACCAACCTTTGGCTACCATAACTTCTAGTGTGGAAGTTTAAATGCTAGAGTTCCTTTGCACTTCTTCAGATCACAGAGCTCCCACAACATAATCAAATTCTAGAGATTCAGCTATGCTCAAGCTGATAGAAGTTAGAAAATGGTCCCAAGTCTCCGACAAGGAGCTAATAAATGTAATGACTTTATCTTCTTCTTAAAATTTAACTTGCATATCAGTAATCTGGAATATAAAAGTACTAAATAAAAATAGGTGGTATGAAATATTAGTGCCTTCTTTCATCTAGATGTTATACAACTGCCTCTTCAAGCAAATCGCATTGGTTAGAGATTTGGTCATGTATAAATTTTCCAATTTATTCCACAGACCTACTACTAAAGTTTCTTCAGCAATGTTGAAGAAAACATTCGTGAGGCACAATCTGATGGTACTGAGAACTCGAGAGTCCAAGTCCTCCCATTCTAAATATATTAGGCCAACATGTCTCTTTCTAACCCCATCTAATGTTTTGTGCAACCCTTGTTGCACTAGAAAATCTTGTACCTACAACTTCTATAATGCAAAATTACTTTTTTGATGAATTTCTCAACATCAAACTTAACATTATTCATTTTCGCCATTTTTATTCTACACGACCTCCTTTAATAATTTTAAATTTGATGGGTTTTGTCAAAGTTCTGATATAAATCCTCCTTCAACTAGGGTTTTTTGAAAATTGATTTACTTTGGAATTTTATAGTTGCGCAGTTTCTTTTATGTGTTCTTTAAAAAAAAAAACCCTATTTCATTTTTAAAGAAACCCAACAAAAAAATCTTCAGAAATAATTTTTTTCTTCCACAAATTTTAAACTAGTTTTCTATTCTTCAAAGAAAAAAATGTTGTTGCTAGGATTTATAAAAGATACCCATTCCTTGTGAAATCTGAAACTAGAGTTTCAAAATTTGCAACTAGGGTTTCAAACTTTGTATGATTGTTGCTTGCCTTCTTTGGCCTACCTCCTTCATCAACAAGCGGCCAGGGTTTCTTCAAAACTTTTATGTGTGCATACTTCCTTACACATGGGCTACCCACAGTCCACGACCGACAGCTACTACACTCCCTTGGTGGCTTTTCCTTTGCAAGCATGAATTCTAAGTAGGTTCTGAGTCTAAGACTTCTCAGCACAACCGACATATTTAAATTGAAAAACAACCCTTGACTCTTCACACCATGAAAAATGGTAGTTGACTAGTAGAAAAATGGTAGCGTTCACTTGATTTTACAGTTATTTCTCATTGCTAATATCTGCACATGGATCTTTGTGCAGCATTCTCCTTTTAGTTTGCAGGCTTCTCCAAGAGTCTATGGGCTCTACACTACTACAATCATTTGAATTCTTCTACTAAAAAATGGCCTTTTAATCTGGCTCAAAAAACCCTTATGACTACAAGCATTCGAATTCTTCTACTCAAAATCGACCTTTTAATCTGGCTCAGCAAACCCTTGTGACTGCAAGCCCCCATGGCTCTGATACTACTTGTTGGCCATTTTGAGCTCGTAATTTTAAATAATTACGAGGCATAAAAGGGCACACAAGAAGCAAGTAACTAAAGTCATACAAATAGAAAGGATATATGTGGTAAAACCTTGACAGGGTGTCAAGGAAACCTCCACGAGGCAAGGGATTGTAATGCTTTATTAATCAAGGCCAATAATGACTAACTAAATTCATACAAACAGACATAGGATTTATGTGTTAAAACCCTGACATAGTTTCAAGGAAACCTCCATGAGGCAAGGGATTGGAATGCTTTATTAATCAAGGCCAACAATGACTCTCCCCTTTCAGGCTACAACATTTTAATAGAAATGCATTGTTACAAAATTACTTATTGTTAACAACATGATTACGGTAAAAAATACATTTACATAATCTTTTAATTATTGTCATTATTAACATAATATTGGCGAATTCATGTCTTTGTATCAATGGATTGGTCTTAAATTCTAGAAGTAGGTAAAATAAAGCTTGGGAAGTTGGATTGACATGGAAAAAAATTTCGCAGAGCTATGTGAAAGAGGGTGTCTATGAAAGCGAACATCGAATACAAGGAAAGACCTCACTTTCTACAAGGCCAATCCAAGTGTCATGCTCTACTCAAATATGTGGACATGAAATTTAAACCTTGAAATTGAAATTATTTCTTTCATAATTTCTTCAAATATCACTTGATCAAATCCCAACCTACAAAGAAACGAAAGGAAGATTTCTTCTTTCAATTTCTTTACTTCGTTGCAAGTGCATATTACCCGATAGATGTGTAATTCTAAATAAAGGATGAAAAATGAAGACGTTGTGACTTTCAGATTGTTTAAATCAAGGATGTGAATGAATCTGCATCATCCACACTTATAGCGAGTGGTTTTTTGACCTGGCACAGAGTTTCAAAAACCCTTTAAGAAATCAACTCCCTTTAACCCCGAGTCTCGTTTTTTTTTTTGCGGGCGACATTCACCTCTCATGCTTGAGTCTCGGCTCAAACTAAGCCGCAGGTTTGACACTCGTGGATGTCATTTTATATGATATGAATCCCAAAATTGTTGCAACATGAGACGAGGACATAATTGAACTTAAGAATTGCTACAAAAATAATGTTTCAAATTCGCATTGTAAGCATATGAGTCATTTTGGTGTCAATGCTCACTTCTCCCTGTTCTAAAAGTAGATGGCTACTAAATGCAATCATTGGAATGAAACCAAAGCTTTCCCCACTAAATGTATTTTCAATTTAGGCACCGAAGTAAACAACTCATGGCAGCACTCTCTTAAGAGTAAATTCAAGTGGCTAAACTTGAAATCTAATCATTCTTGTGATGAGAACTTTTTCTCCACAAGAGGGCGGGATAATCTAAACTATCAAACGGAATCATGGAAAAAATCAACATGCACATAAAAAAAATTAATGAAATAAAATTGAAATATATTTAAAAACTACAAAATAGTGAAAAAAAATTGATATAAATTTAAAAACTACAAAAAAAATTTAGGTATGGAAAAATATGCATATAATATAGTTATATTTATGTCCAAATATTGACCACAAATTAATTCAAAGGGACTATTGAGTACAATGACATTCATACAATGATGGAGAACCAAACGGTCTCCTATAAAAATACAATGCGTGAATATAAAAGGTCCAATGAAAGAACATAAAAATACAATGTATGGAATGTCATGGCAGAGAAGATTGAGGAGCTAATGGGTCTGAGGATTAATCCCATCTCTCCTGACATTTGAGGCTGAATGAATACTGAAGAAACTCCACAAATTATGTTGGCCCAATGAAGGGCTAGTGGAAAGTGCAGACTGTCCACTAGATCGTTATTTGGGGGAGTTCGTGCACCATTGAGGTCTGGAGGACCTAGTCCGTCTCCCATGAATGGATTTGAGATGAATTTTTTGTTGAAATCTCATGTGGCGTGGTGAGGTTCCACGGATCCTCACTAATCTAGAGTCTGGATATGAACTAGCATTAATTGGTCTCTTGGTGCCCCTATTTGAAGGTAGTGCCTTGAAAAATTTCGTGATCCTCTGTGTGGGGTCTGGTCTAATGGGAGGCTGAAGAATATGCGCTAAGAACTTGAGAGCCTGCTGCATATATAGGATCAAACATCTCTGATCATGATACCTGAAAAATTTGACGACAGTCTAAGAATCTTTGAACAAGCAATGGAACCTTCCTCTGATCTCGTAGTAGATAGGGCATCCAAAAATGAAGTCCACCTCAGTCTTCACTTCCTGTAAATGACATACCTGGAAAACTATTTCTGGTCTATCAATCTAGTAGTTTGTCTCTACTCGAAGTCTATGAGACCCTACTTTGAACTGGCCTAGAGGATAGTGAAGAGCATGCATCCAGTGGTGAAACATATACAATATTGGGGTCGAACAATTAGCCTATCTCTCAACTCCAAGAAGTGTTCAGTGTAGAAGGCCATATTTGAGCGCAACCCTCGCGGAGGATTGACCCAAGTGACCTGGAAAAATTGCCTAAAGAATTATCTTGTTCATCTCCTATCTAGTAGGTAAAAGGTGACAAGGAGCATCTAGAACTGGTGAGACATAATTTGTTCATGGAAAGAGAGAGTTTAAAATAGAAGAAAAAATATATATATAATGCACTGCATAAACAAATATGGATGAATATTTGCAAACAACAAGATCGCAAAGACAATCAGTTGTACAAATCTGTGATACAAAACTTGGCATTAGAAAACACTAGAGGACATTCTCTGTGGACTCGGAAAAACAGAGAAAGGAAATAGGGAAAATTTGGTAGATCTCGTCAAGCATAAACTCAAACCTAAAAAAACCTAGAAAACTTGGAAAAGAAAAATCCAAAGAAATCATATATTTTGGGACATTGGTACAAATTGTAGTTTGTTTGGTGGTTTTTCTAACCACATTGAAATCTCTTAGTGTTTTTTTAGTTTGGATCGAGTTCTAGTCAAAAATGCCTATGACCACTTCTGATGATATGAAACTTTCCATATTTAAAAAAAAGAAAAACCTTCCCTATCATAGAGATTCAAAGTGAATGCAATCAGAACTTTAATATGCAATAAGATGAGCATAGAGAACATTATTGTTTTCCCCAAAACAAAAAATTCAAAGTTTACAAAAAACTGTGAATGAAACATGAAAGGAAAGCACGTAGGCCTGCCAAAATACCTCACAGGGAGTATCAAATAAGCTCAGTAATGTGGATCAGCAAACCCCAGCATAAATATAAAATAAAAAAGGGCACAAAGCTCGCAAATAAAAAAATAGCCATAAGATGCTCTGACAAGTCTCATCACACGCACATGTGTGAAATAGTCAAGAAAAAAGTGTGTGAAATTGTCAAGAGAAACAACCAAAAGATGCTTTGACCGACTTGGATGCGAGATAAAAGAAGGGTACCCTAGACATGACTGACTTGGATGTGATATAAAAGAAGGGTACCCTGGACATGACCGACTTGGATGTGATATAAAAGAAGGGTACCCTGGACATGCTAGAAGATACTCTCATCGACTGGAAAAAAAAATAGCCAAAAGATACTTTGACCAACAAAAAAATAAACACCAATTAATACTCTAAGTGGCAAGATCACGCTAGACATACCAAAAAATACTCTCATCAACTAGATGAAACATAGCCAAAAGATACTCTGAGCAACAAGAAAACAAACACCAAAAGCAAGTAATGCCACTTCATTGATTACAAAAGCAGCATGAAGCATTCGTGACAACAAAATAGGGATTCAAGCCCCATAACCACCAACAGCAGCCCCAAAGATAGTGAACCACACAGGCCCCACTCCTCCTCATTGTTGCAGTTGTCGCTGAATTCTCACATTCTCTCCAACCGACTCTCCGCTTGGCTGCACCCACAACAAATCCCCTCTTCCTCCGTGGGCATCGAAACTTGTAAATTGGACACTAACAATGCAGCTTCAGCCATGGCGGTAAACATGTTTACATGGGTGCTATTGTGCCTCCTCTCCCATCTCAAAATCCTCCATGAAGACCGTGCACTCAGAAGAAAACACATGGTGTGGGTGCTCCTCTAATATATGCACCATCAACGAAGCAACGCCGGTCTAGGAAATTGGCGGGGAGCCGAAATGGTTCGGGTCATTCTCAGCCAAGCACAAAAAGAGAGCCTCCAGCCCTGGCCCGAAGTGATCCCCAAGAACAACCCTGTTACTGTCAAGCCCCATCACCGCTCCACCACTATGAAGCAACATCAGCGGTATCCCCAACGAATCCACCATCACAACGCCACTGCAACCACTATTGCCCACAACCAGCTCTCGCCCTCTACATCTCTACATAACTTGAGCCCTGCAATCGCAAGCCCTAGAGCCTGCAAAATCACTATAAACAACGGACACCCCACCACCAAAACCCTCAGTCGATCATCACAGCTTTCTTGATCCTCCTCTCTCCCCATCCACCTGGAGCCAACAGAGCTATTGAACAATGCCACCAATCGAAACAGTTCTGCAAAATGGGTTCCCTGACATAAACCCCACACAAGCATTAATCGAACCACACCGATAACCAAGATAACATCCCCAGAATGAGTACCCATGGAATAGAAGTGGCTAGGGGAAGGAAAGGCATGATACTAGGGGCCAAGGCGTCTAGGGTTCATCCTAGCACCTCCACTGCTCAGATTCAATTTTTTTGCATCCCAATTTAATGCCGCAGGTAACCATTATTACCAAGTATAGGTTTTACCAGGGTCTCTATGGTTTAGGAAACTTGTCAAAGCCCTGGAAAAACCCTAAACTTTCTATTGTGCCTTTTGTAGCTTCAAATTCGAGGGTGCTTTACTGTATTGAGCATAATTTTGTATTGAGATACGACATAATTTGTTAATTATCGTTCCTAGATTTTAATTAGAGAAGGGTGTTTGCATAAATGA
Source organism: Pinus albicaulis (assembly GCA_034641835.2). Classification (NCBI taxonomy): domain Eukaryota; kingdom Viridiplantae; phylum Streptophyta; class Pinopsida; order Pinales; family Pinaceae; genus Pinus; species Pinus albicaulis. The sequence continues at coordinate 351,895,112 of CM076580.1, forward strand.
TTATAAATTAGGATGTAGAAGTAGAAAGAAGCATGCAGTTAGAAGAAATACCATGAACAAACAAATAAAAAGACTTCTATAAAAAGACTTCTACAATGAATTTCTAGGTCAGTGGCTCTAAGTTTAAGGACTTTGTGAATGTATTTGTTTCTCTATCAAAAGATGCAACAATGGAGATGAAAATTACACCAAACAGCATCAACGAATCCACTTTCCATTTTCCACTCATGTTTCCTCTGTTTTCTGACATCTAAAAACCTTCTTTGGCATCGAGATCATTTATACAATCAATTGTAGATAACATTGAAAATTCTAAAAGATGTTCTGGATGGTGGGTATTAACCCCAAGAGCAACTGTGTCAGTCAGTTCCAAGATCATTTATACAATCAGCTTTCGATAACATTGAAATTTTTAAACTCTCTTGTCACTACCACCAGGGTAACAAATAATCTCTTGGAATCCGTTGAAGGATCCTCCTCAGGTAGTCACGTTAGAGAGGCCCCCAGAGCCCCAAACATGACCATGAGGAGGAGGCCCCCACTCATGTAATGCAGAGAGGCAGTAGTGGACCAAGTAAGTCCACCATTGCGTACCAGGAGCACCCTTTGCCCCATAATATTGAGCCTCTTCTGGCACAAGACGATGATGGGGATGACACAGACATTTGGATAATGGACTCGGAAGGCACCTGGACGTGAGTTCCGGATGTCGAGTACCTGATGGCTCTCATCCTCTGTGCACCTATCTCTAAGCCTAGGCATCAACCAACTGTTGAAGAGGAATCCGTTGCGCAGGCGTACGCCTATCCCATCGTAGAGGAAGATCCAGACAGCGATGATGATGCAGAAGACTCATGACTGCGCTACAGCTCAGCTCTTCCTAGTTTTTTGTCATGCTTGTTATTATCACACAACTTCTATTTTCACTAGTGCTACGACACACTTTGTAATTTTCTGTTTCATGTTTTTTCCAGGTTGGTTTCCTCCACGAAAGCAGCCCCATACTTGCGCAACAAAGGCTCGGATTGTTTAAACGCATCTTACCAACTCAACCTATAACATATGTATTGTTCTATTTTCGAATTAATATAATTTAGCCTCAATCACCAAAAAAAAAAAATTGAAATTTTTAAAAGATTGAAATTTCTAAATAATGTTTTGGATGGGTATTAACAATAAGAGAAACTCTGTCAGCTTTCATTATGATAGGTGAGACTTATAATAAGTGAATGTACTTGCCTCATCCTTCCTTATTTTCTTCAATGACATAGCCAGTTGAACCATCACCAAAATGACGTGCATATGCCACAAAAACAGAGATGTTCTCAATGCCATCAAAATTCGGTGTAGCAATTTTACCATAGTATTCATGGTGGAATTCATGGATGTCCATGATTCAGTGATTTCTCATTTCTTCCTCCTTCAAACTCACACTCAATGTTCAAGTCTTGTTTCATTTATGGCCATCTTAACAAGGTTTCTATTTTCAGCAAGACCAGAAGCGTAGTTGTCATATCTAGAGTTCTATTGTACTCATCATCCAACTGTACCTCATTACCATGAGTGTTACACTCAACATGGTCAACAAAATATTTTAGGACATGGGGAATTCAAATCATTGGGTGGAGGTGGGTCTCTTGTCCTACAAACAATGGGGTCTCATACACCAATTTGGTGTCTGGCTTGGCCATGACCTTAAAATTGAATAATAATAATAATATTTATACAACCCGAGTGGGCTCAATGGCTAAGAACTTGTGATTTCTCTTGGGAGGTCATAGGTTCAAAACCGGTGGGGGGTAGGGTTGTCTATTGCCCATCATGACCAAGCTAGAGGGATAGATGCCCCCAGCCTCGATCCTTGTAAAAGTCATGAATTTCTGGTATATGTGGCTTACGGGCTACTACATATACCCAAAGAAATTATGGTTCCTTGTCTAAAAATAATAATAATATGGTCATCTACCAGTGTTCAATAAAATATCCAAGACTAAAGTTATCAGCACACACGATAACGAGGTCATGACTGAAATTGAAGAAAATGGTTGCTAGTGACACTTGTAGTCGCACATATTGGATTTTGTTTCTTTGAATTATGTTTAACTTCTTGAAAAGAAATTGGGTCTTCTTGAGGTGCATATATTCATACGTAGACCTTGTGGTCTATTTCCGATACCACCAGTGGAAAATAGAATAATAGATCTGACTGCAAAAATATCTGCTATTCTGATGCCCTTTGTTGCAAGGCATTGGCATCCCATGTGTTTCCTTTGTGAGACTTGTGTTGACATGTTATATTCTGGCAGAAATAATGATGGAACTTCTATTTAGCTCTTGAGATTAATTTCACTCTCTTACGATGCCCAAGTTACCGTGTTGAAGACTACAAGAATGCTCTTCTCAGTTAATCAATCCATCAATCCTCACTCCTACAAGAAGTTTGGCCGACCAACATAATTTTCTCAACATCCCTGCAGATAATCAAATATAAGGAGGGTATTATGCTTGTGGTACTCTAGAATATGTTTTAGGCTTTGACTAGAAGTCTTCGAATCCTAACATCCCCACAAATTAGTTTGTGTACAAAGGTTGGTTGAGAGTGTAGAGACACTATCTAAGGTGACAATGAACATTCTCCATATATGTTTTTTACTCTTCCAGTTTCAAGAATTAACTCTCTATGAGTTAATATTTGAACCTGGGATGGTTGAATACCAACAAGGTACTGAAGAAGCATAAATCTTGGCAAGTCACAAAGGGATTTACACAAGGGGTAGATTATCAACATTTATTGAGCAGTTTGGTTCAAGCCATGGGAGCACATGTTTGAAGAAATCATTTTGTAATTTTTTACAATACCTCGAACTTAATATATTTTTAGTTAATATAATTCTATGTAAACATTGTAGGTTAGAAATTTGGTGTGCAGTATATTTCTTTTATGAGTAGTCTTTAGTGCGACTTTTTAAAGGCTTTTACGGTGGTTTTTTCCAGTGTAATTTCTTTAAAATTTGGCAGAAATTTATTGAAAAGAGAAGTTTGATTGCTAACCTTGCACAATCGAAGTGCCCTAGGAGTTTTTGAGGGTGTTGAATCCATATATAGAGTCAAAAAACCAGTTAAAATAACAAAAATCAAGATTTTACCTCAAAAATTTTCACCAGATTCCCACACCTAAACTCCAAAAAGTCCCACTAAAGACAACTCCTTTTTTTTAAACCTTGTCTTACATTTCCTTAATTGTGTAATTTTCATGAATAGTGTTTTAAGTTATATTATACTTTCATTTTATTGATTTTTACAAATCTTACTATATAACATTTTATTTCATTAAAAATAATTTCAAATTCTTCATAATTTCATTTTATTATTTTTCAATAATAATTTAAAATAAGTTAATACATATTTTAATAATATAACCTATATATTTTTTCATTTTAAGATGGAATTTTCATAAAATAGTGTTTCAAGCTATATTATACTTCTATTTTATTAATTTTTACAAACAATCATTTTATTTCATTAAAATAATTTCAAATTCTTCATACTTTCATTTTGTTATTTTTCAATAATAATTACAAATAACTTAAAACATATTTTGATAATATAATCTAGTGATATTTTTTTAGAGGCTTTTTGAAGTATTTTTTAAAGTGGCATTTTTTAAGAAGTTGGAATTAATTTTCAATGGACATTTTTTGGAGGTATTTTTTGAAGTGACATTTTTTTAGAGTACGTGTTTTGGGTTGAAGTAAATCTTTTATAAAGATTTTTTAAAATGAGTTTTTGTCTAAATTTTTAAATGAAATTTTTTTGCAGGACTTGGAAGGAAATATTTTGAGCTTCGTTTCATTTTTATAAGATATTTTTTTCTCGGATTTTTTAAAGTAAGTGTTTTGGATTGAAGTATGTCTTTTTTGAAATTTTTTAAAAATGAGTTTGTTTTTAAATTAAATCTTTTGTGATGTTTTTTTTTAATTGAGTTTTTGTCTAAATTTTTGAAGGAAAATTTTTGAACTTCATATTTTATTATCATGGGAAATCAAAGGAATTGCGTGAGAAAATATAATTGAAAAAGAGACTCTGAGGAATGTAGAGAAGAGGGGAGAAAATCTCGCAAAAGAAAGTTAGAAGCACTCTCAAATATTGAAAGGGAAAATCAACCTCAATTAGAAGTTGAAGCAGGTATGTAAATGTAAATATTATGAATTTGATATTTAAAATTTTTCTAGTGTAAAATGTGAAGCTTAATTTTTATTTGATGAACTAATTTGAAAAATATTTTGCAATGTAAACAGAGAGAGATATTCCTCAAAACATTGATGATGAGATACAAAATTTTGAAAGAGAAAGTGAAAGAGATATTGAACCAATGATTGAAGATGGTGAAAATGTTGAAAGAAATTTAAGTGAAGAAATTGAATCACAAGGTATATATATATATATATATATATATATATATATGTTGAACACATGCACATATTATTTAAATTATACATATTTATTAATTTAGTTATTTATTGAATATGTAAACTTATTATGTACTATTCATTCGAATATGCACAGATGAAATCATTTTTGATGATGAGATGTTAGAAAATGTTGACACTCACACATATGGAGATAAAAGAGCTGACCATGTTATACGATATCATGTTAAATGCATTTTTGGTACGTACTTCATAAAGGAAAATGTGACAGTTCAAGCCCAAATGTTGAAAGGTATCCTATCAATAAGGAAATTAAAAGAAGCTACGACTTTATTGGGTATTCGAAAATAAATAAAAAAGATATAAAAAAAAATGAAAGAAAATGTGATACAAAATATAAATAGTGCTATAAGTTCAATTAGAATATCTAGACAGAAATTTTTTTCAGTTGTATGTAGAGCAATACATATGGAAGTGGTTTCATCAAGTACTAAAGAGAATCACTTGGTAAAATCTATGGCACGAGCATTAAGAACCGCACGAAAAAATTTGCACAAACATCGAAAATTTCGGTTGCAAATAGATGTAAATGATGAACTCGCTTGTTGGAGAGATATTTGTAGGCAACCATACAAAGATAGACTTGGAGAAAATGTGAAAAAAACAATATATGAATATTGGAATAAAAATTCACGTGTTTCGCCAAATGCAAGGGATGTGATGTGAAGAAGAATAGCACGAAATCAGTACGAAGAACATGAAAAACATTTCTTGGACACCACTCAAATAGTTTTTTTCAAAAATTTCAAAGAAGAGAATCATGAAATTCATGTCTCAATCGGTGGTTTTGTTCAACAAAAACCATGGTATGTAAAACCTATCACTGTACGCGACACTTGTTGTTGTCATTATCATGTGGAATTTCAATTATATTATGACACATTCCTTAATTTTGGTATAAAATTTTGGAAAGATTCACCTCCTCCTTCCACTATCCGTGATTTCATATCTCAAATTCTATGTGGAAGAGAAAGCGATGAATTATTTTATGAAAAGAAATGTGTTGGTGGTAAAAAATGTGATGATTGTGGAAATTTGACAAAATTTCAAGACAAACATCGTATTGATATAAATGATCAATCATTTTCCAACATGAAAGTGAAATGGAAGAGATATGAATATATCCATGCATTGATTCAAGGTTCAAATAGTGCTAAAATAATTGCATTACAAGAAGAAGAAATTTTCGTGATAGATTTTTTGAGAAAGTTTGAGGTAGAAATTTATAAATACACCAAGCATTCCCATAGAGCTCGATGGCAAGACTTGCAATTCAAAAAATACCGTGAATTTTTTCCACCAGGGACCATTTTGTCAATAATTGATTTTGCAGAAAACTACACATTTGTTCCACAAAAAGAAATTCAGAGTGAATACTATCATTCTGACCAATTTTCGCTCGCAGTGTTTGAAGAAATGAAATCAGAGGAGACTACAATATCATCTGATAGTGATAGAGTTTCTAATCTTGTTAGAGAAGGTAACATTTTAATTTCTTTCAAATGATAGAGATCTAGAAATAGATAGTAAAATAATTTTAAAGTTAATTTTTCATGTTAATTATGATCTAAATTTAAATACATAAGTTTGTTAATTTTGTTTTATTATGCAGGAGATGTTTTTGCTGTAATTGCACCTACCGACAACGCTGAAAATGTGAACTATTATTTGATGTGTTGCACTGAACGAAAGATGAAATTATTAGAAAACTATAATGATCACGGGTTTCCATATGATAGAGGATCTATTATAATGAAAGGTTATTTTTTCTGACAAACTAATCAAAGTGGGGATTTTGTTTACTTTGAAGACTATGAACCTGATGACATAATTTGTCAATATAGTCACTTGATGTGTGCAGCACACATAAAGTTGATAGAGGTTCAATCAAAGAAAAAAATGAAAATTAAGAAATGGAAAATGTCAAAATCCGATCATGAATGGATCATTGAATATGGCATTCCATTGGAATTTTTTTTATTGAACTACCCAACAATTTCTTCTCTTTGGATTCATGTTTTAGAACTTCTAGAACTCATCTAAAAATTGAACTGCCTTGAACTTCTTTTGCAACACCTCGATGAATATCCAATCATTTCTGGCTCGACTGTTTGGATTTGGAATCGGCTTTGTACCCACAAAATATTTGAGCTTGCCTTTGGCGTTTAATTCTTTAAAAATCTCCAGTTGGCCGTCTCTACTCCAAAAGATTCAACTGAAGCTCAGTAGTTGGACTTTCAAAGCCCTCAATTTGACTGGTAGAAGAGTTCTTTTAAAGGCAGTTCTCCAATCCATTCCCATTTACCAGCTCTCGAAGATGGTTGCTCTAAATACTTCATTCTTAAAGATGGTAGATACCTTTAAGAAGTTTTTATTGGGAGGGGCTCAACAATTGAAGAAAGGGGCATTGGTTTCTTGGTCCAATATTATAACTCCCAAGATGGAGGGGGGATTAAGTATTCATGATCCCTTCATCTTGAATCAAGTTATGGGAGCTAAAAACTTGGGGTGATGTATAAGAGGAGGCCAAAAATTATAGAAACAGACATGGACCAGAAAATATGGCATGCTCATACAAAGATGAGATATTCTCAGATATCGAGATACTCCCAAAGGATCATCAATATGGAATTTAGTAGTAAGGAACAATGATATTATTTCCCAAAATTTCTTTTGGGAAATAAGAAATGGTAGAATGAATTTGTTTTGGAAGGACTTTTGGAAAGAGAGAGAAACGTTGTTTAGTAGAAAATATTTCGGAGAGATTTTCTTATATTCAAACAACCAGAACTACTGCACAGTGGACTAGTTTTGGAAATCCACCCTACGAGGATATGGATGGAGGAAATAGAAAGAGCCTAAGGACTTGCCAAATGCTCCTATCTCATACCAATGACAAAAGTTGGACAAAGAATTGCAATCAAAGAAACTCACAATTCAGGGACGAGATGATGTTCTTCAATGCGTATTTACCATCAAGGAAGCATACACCCTTCGAGCTAAATATGGTTAAAATCATCACAAACTTATTTGGAAAAAGATTTGGACTAGTAGAATGTGGCCAAAAATTGCATACTTTCTATGGTTGGTATGACCAGGGAGATTCCTCACTTGGGAGCCAGGTATTCACGAGGCATCCCTTTGTTTCTTATGTGGCCATCATAATGAAGATTTGGAACATCTTCTAAACTCTTGTCCTTTTGCTGATAAAAAAATGGAGGCAGTTAGGTTAGGCTACCTCTTCAGTTGCCTAGACCAAGATGAACAAAGCGTCAAGGAATATATTCTCTTATGGCGTAAAGGGGTATTCTCAAGTCCGGTGCTCAATAAAGCCCAGCAGCTAGCGTCAAGGAATATATTCTCTTAGGGCGTAAAGGTGTATTCTCAAGTCCGTTGCTCAATAAAGCCTAGCAGCTAACAAAATATTGTGTGATTAAACCAGAAGAAACAACACTGGTTTAAATAAAATATATCAGAAAATTATCAATTTTAGTTAATTTCATTATTCATTGATAAAATGGTAACGTCTAGAATATATCAGCATTGTTCAATTTAGAGAATCTCATCAAACAAAATAATTAAAATAAATAATTTTAATAGAAAAACATCAACGTAAACATAAATAGCAATAAAAAATGTTTGAAGACTCACTAACAAAATATATATATATATATATATATATATATATATATATATATATATTACTTCAGCGTGTAGACAGGAATACGGAATAAAGACGGTACAGAGATAATGAATGCACGATGCAAAGAAGACGTTGAGAATGTCCCGTGCCGAGAAGCGTCCACCACCACCAGATTTACTCGGTTTTTGTCTGACACAGAGGTAGACCTCCTAAGTCAGAGTTCCACAGATTCCTATTCTTCTCGAGATAAAGCAATTCCTTCTGTCGTGTATCCGCTGTTACTCCAAAATCTTTTTTTGCAAAGTGGAGTTCCACAGATTCAAAGCAAATATCCGCCGAGTTCCCAAGATTCCTATTGTTTTCCAGATAAAGCAATTCTTTCTATGGTTCCTTCTGTTGGTTTAGACGAAGCTTATTTTCCAAGTCGTCGGCCATAAAACGTGAGACAAGAAATTCCCATAAAGCAGGTACATAATTAAAGCAGATAATTCCCATAAATCCCATAAAGCAGGTACATAATTAAAGCAGATAATTCCCATAAAGCTTCCGTCGCGTATCGGCAGTTAATGTACCCTTGCTTTGAATTTTTCTTTTTGAAGAGGACAACAAGTAATCGAAACTGAATAAAGTGGAATATGCCACCATGCATGCATCGTCGGGACGTCGTCTTCCCTTCCACTTTGTTAGTGGATTGTCTGGCATTCGTCTATTTATTGTGCTTTGTGTGTTCACGCTCCACTGTTTATGTCTCTCTTCGCCCTCCCCTCACCCTTCCGTTCGTCTTCAGATCTCCCTGTTCGGCAGCTTCAGGAAGCCAGCAATGGGTATGCTTTCATTGATCTTTATTTATTCATATGCTTATGTTTCTGCCTAAACCCTTATTTATATATAAACTTAAACTTGTGGATTTTTTCCTAAAAGTAAAGTTTCTGCCTGAATCCTTAATATGCGCAGATAGCTGTTTAGAGAGGGGGAAACTTAGACGGATGGCTCGCCTTTGATTTGATATTAGTGCCACACCACGGCATATGGTGAATTTAAATTATCTTCCTAACAAACCGCCATGACGTTTGGAGGACTTTTGCAGCGTCTTTTGCGCGTTTCGGTGACTTGCAGCGCGTTTTATTTCGCTAGGTTATGGTAAATATTTCTTTCGTTGGTGAATGTTTGTCCAATAATTAGGTTCATAAATACTTTATTTGTGGTATAAGAGATTCTCTTTGCACAGGGATTCGATTGTTTCTGCAGCAGGAGTAGGAGGTGCAGATCATAGAGGTTATGAAGTGTTTCTAAGCTTCAGAGGGCTCGATTTAAGAAGAGGGTTTGTCAGTCATCTATACGAAGCCCTCACGAGCGCAGGCTATAATGTCTTCCTGGACAGCCACGAAATCCAAGTCGGGGATGATATTTCTGCTGCAATACACCACGCAATTGAGGAATGTCCCATATTCATTATCGTTTTTTCCCGAAATTTCGCAGAATCCAAGTGGTGCCTGCGAGAAGCCGCGCTTATTGCTCGCCGACTTCAGAGGAATGGGAGTGACAACGAGCGGGCCATCGCCATTCCTGTATTTTATGACGTCACTCCTTCGCAAGTTCGTTATCCCCATGATCATTCTCATGGCAGTCCATTTGGTGAAGCATTCGAGGAACATGAAAGGCGTGGGAAATACAGCCAACAAGAAATCGATGAATGGAAAGCGGCTCTCCATACAATCTCTCGGCGCCGTGGTCTATCTCTCCAGGAAGACTGCAATGGGTATGCTTTCATCTATCCTTGTTTATTTATCAGCTTATATTTCTGGTTAAACCCTTATTTATATATAATCTTATGTTTCCGCTTGAACCCTTCCATTCCATTTACAGATACGAGGCAGAGCTGGTTAAGCACGTGGTTAAAGGTGTGGGTAAACTTAGACGGAGCTAGCGCCTTTGATTTGAAGTTGCCACTGCACCACAGTATGTATATGGTGAAGTTCGGTTTTCTTCATAAGAAATCGCAATGGCGTTTTTGGAGGATTTTGCATATTGCGCTTCGTGTTTTGTTTGGCAGGGTCATTTCGATAATTATTTTAATTTGTCGTGTATAAGATATTTGACTGTGCTCATAAAAGTTTTAATTTGTTTTTTAAGAGATTTATCCCGATTTGGGAAGTTTATGCTCAATATCTTCTTTTGGATATGGATTTTCACACTATAGCTTTTTATTCATATCTACAATTTTCCTTACATGAAGAATAAGTTAAAATCAGAGTATACTATAATGGGATTTTTTGGAGATTCCGATCACCCGAAAAGCGCATTATTCCGGCGGACGAAATAGTGGGCCCGGGAGCCGTTACCCTGCTGGTCACCGCGACGTCCAGGCTCTCTCAGTCCTCCACTACCCGTCTCCGTTACTCCGTCATCCTCAGACATCTTAACCAACAAAATGCTGATGAACAAGGATGGAAAATTCTTGAGCCTCTCAGAGATGGCCTGAATGAGGGTATTTTTAGTTCCAGTTTGAATTTATAAGCCGGGACCAGGAAAATTTGAGTACAGATGATTAAAATTGAATTTATAAGTTATCTGTGCAGCGAAAAGATTCGATGACCTTGGAGACAAACATTAGGTATAAAGTATCGGGTTTCGGGATTGATTATTTTCAAACACCAAGCAGGCAAAGATCCTTTGAAGGACATGTCAATTTTGTCCCAATTTCGGTGGGATTTCTTGGATTTGTGTTTCACTTTTGTAATTTGTGACAATCGACTAGGGTTTTTAGGTTTTTTTCAGACGTTGAATTTATTCATCCTTTATAATTTGTGAAAATCTACTAGGGTTTTTCAATAAGTTGAATGTGAATTTCTTCTATTTGTTAGTTTTAGCTGTGTAATTTAATTTGCGAAAATCTAGTAGGGTTTTTCAATAACTTGAATATGGATTTTTTGAATTTGCTAGTTTTAGCTCTGTAATTTGGGAAAATCTAAAAGAGTTTTTCGAAAAGTTGAATTTATTTGTTGAAAACACATTTAAAACAAATTAAAATTCACGATCTTCCTAATAATTTTTACCTATCTCATCAAAATCACACAGATAACTTATAAATTCAACATTCATAATTTTGTTGCAAAGTACATAATATCCGTCTCGATCTTAATGTTTGTAAAAAAGATTGAAGATCAACATATCTCATCGATTCTGTCTCGTCACACGGATAACTTATAAATTCTAACATTAATAATTCTGTTGCTGAATACCTAATGTTTGTCTCCAAGGTCATCGAATCTTTTCGTTGCACAGATAACTTATAATTCAATTTTAATCATCTCTACTCAAATTTTCCTGGTCGCACAGCTGGCTTATAAATTCAAGCTGGAACTAAAAATACTCTCATTCGGGCCATCTCTGAGAGGCTCAAGAATTTCCCATCCTTGTTCATCAGCGTTTTGTTGGTTAAGATGTCCAGGATGACGGAGTAACGGAGACGGGTCGCTGAGGACTAACGGAGCCTGAACGTCGCGTTGACGAGCAGGGTAACGGCTCCCGGGGCCCACTATTTCTTTGGCCGGAATAATGTGTTTTTTGGGTGATCGGAATCTCTGAGAAGTCGCATTACAGCTTACTCTTTTAATATATATTTATTTATTTCTTTTATTTTTTCATAATGATAGTTAATTACCTACGGCTTACAGCAATGGTTTGGCCTACAACTTTGAACTTATGAAAAAAATGCTGTATTATCAATGAGTTGGCCTTCAACTTTGAATTTATGAAAAAAAATGTGGTATTATGGATGAAAATATTATTTTGATTAATCATATTATTAGAATTAGGATTGATCTAATTTTAATGATGTGATTAATTTTAAAGACTTTTTTTTTTTTTAGTCAAAGGAATTAACAACATTACACAGTTTTTATAGAGATACTCTGATAAGATGAGGCTCTGGTGACCTACTACACAGCATGAATGCCTTAACAGTGCGTCCTCTGGCCATTAGACCATGCCTTTGTAGGCAATCTAAAAGACATTTCATCAACATTATGAATGTAAGGACTTTAACTTGTTGAATTAACCACCATTAACAAGATTCATAAGTGTAAAGCCCTTAATTTTCAAAATTAATAATTATTCACAAAATTCATACTACAGAATTCAAAGTGAGATTTTTGAAACATAATATATATCAATTGACTAATTAATACTTATTTGGAACCGTGTTTGAAGATGTTCCTGATTTGTCATGGTTCCAGTTCCCATTACCAAACCGTCGTTTCCCTCCCAGCCTATCTGACGTCAACCTCTCCGGTCCCCAGATCCAGAAGACAAGTCTTCTGGCCCCCGTGCCAAAACTTAATAACAATCAAGAGCATTCCATGATTTTGTTAGAACTCTCGAACTCACTTCTCATGAATCACACAGTTAGAACTCCTCTGACAGCATCCGGGTTAGTTTACCCATTCATTGCCCATGCCCATCAAGTTTACCCCTCTTCTCATTTGATACACAAACTCCATTCCTGATGTTTATTAAAATATGATCTTTTAATAAATATTTTTAATTTCTAAAATATCTTAAAATATTATATTTTAATAAATATCTTGGTTTTATTAAAATATTAATATTTAATAAATATTTTGGTTTTATTAAAATATTATTATTTATTAAATATCTTGGATTTATTAAAATATCATCATTTATTTGCATAAGTCAATGCTTTTAATTTTTCTTTGAACAAAGTATTAGTTTATATTATGATAATGGTAGATATAACTAATACATTCATTATATTATGTTGAGTTAGGGAGTTACTCAATACTTCAATAATTCACTTCTTACTCTACACCAAGTTTCTTTCCATAATTGCTTAGTGCATGTACTAGTGCCATACACATGATACATGCATATGTAGCTATCATATGCATGTCTCATATGCATGCTAATATTTCTATGTTCCATATAATTCGAGTTGGGTTATTACAATGAATCAAAAAAATCTTAGATGGAACAATATTATATTAGTCAAATTATAAATTAATTTCATGCACAATAATCTTAGATGGAAAAATATTATATTAGCCAAATTAAAAATTAATTTCATGCACAATATGGATAGATTTCAAAATCTGGCATTTTTTATTAAATATTTTCTAAATTTACATTAAAAAAATAGAGAAATTAAAAGATAGTGTATTTTATTTTTAAATATTTAAAAGGTATTTTGAATACTTTATCCATTATCTTTTATGCAATATATAAAATTAAAATTATAAATATATAGATTTAATAAAGTGAGTTTCTATTAAAATGTATGAAAAAAGGTTTGTAGAAAAGTTTGTACATAGTTAGATGATAAGAGGATTTATTGATATTTGAATAGTGATCATGATTTAGAAGAAGGATAACGCATTGAATACCACCCTTCCTTCAATTTAAAAACCACTTCAAAATATACACAACAATCTAGAACTATTCAAAGAAATTATTTCATGTATTATGAAGAAACTTTATGTTTATTATGGAATAGTAAAATATCTCTCGAATGTTTAGAGTTATTGTTATAAGAATGGAACTTAGGTTAATAAGTAGCCATTTTGAATTTTATTTGAATTTTATTAATAATGAGCCATTTTGAATTTTATTTGAATTTGATTAAGGTGATAAGTTTTAATATATATTATTTTGGAAAATTTCTTTTTAAAAAGGTTTATTTAAGATATTAACTTAATATATTTTTATGTAAATAATGTTATTATTTTTATAAAATATTTTAAATTTTTATATGTATAGTTTATTGAGACATTTTGATTAGCAATTATAGTGTTATGAAGTATTATGTAAAACAAGAAATTTAATATTCAAATCTTTATAAATAAAATTAACAAAAAAATGAATATATCTTCATACAAATATTATTATTCTTATAAAAAATATTTAAACTTTATTATTGTTACTTTTTAAAATAATTTGTTAATTTTAATGATAAATTAAATATTAGGAATTTTGCTTTTATGATCCATAAATTGTGATTAAAATTTTTCGGTGAAAATCACATCAAAATAGATTAGGTCGACGCGTTTCGAACCAGCCAGTGTGGTTCATCATCTTATCCTGATGATGAACCACACTGGCTGGTTCGAAATGCGTCGACCTAATCTATTTTGATGTGATTTTCACCGAAAAATTTTAGTCACAATAAATTAAATATTCATAATGTTTAAAATTCTATTTTTCATTATAAATTAATAAAAATGAAAAATATAAATAAATAAACAAATAAATTTTACATTATTATAAGGAAAAATAGTATTTTTTATAAAAAAAATAAATTAGCTTTAAATTTTTTTTTTTTTTGAATATTTATATATGTATATGATAAACATATTTATTTACTCAATATTATTATCCATTATCATTTATAAAGTATATATAACTAAAATTATAAATACATTGATTTAATATGTATAAATGAGTGTATTTATACAACTACATTAGAGCTCAATTTCATAATCTTTGTTGCAATACTGACTTATTTTCTTTAGAAATAAATCTTAAATCAAATTAAATAATGATTTTCTTTAGGTCTGATAGACTAAAGATTAGTCTCAATAAACATTAATCATCATCATCATCATTAATAAAATTAACTTCCATCAAAATTTATAAAAAAACAATTACAAAATTTAGATTAAAAAAAATTAAAATATTGTTAATGTTTAAGTAATGACGATATAGAAAAAGGATAACTGATTGAATATCAACCACTCCCTTCGATCTCAAAACCAACTCAGTATATACACATTTTCTGAAGAGTTATATTAAAGAATTTAATGTTTATTATGGAGTAGTAAAATATCTCTTTAATGTTTAGACTTATTTTAATAAGAATGAAATTTATGTTTATAATTAGCCATTTTGAATTTTATTAAGATGATATGTTTTCTTTTTCATATTTTAATTTGAATATGTGAGAAAATGTTTTTTCAATTTATTTAAGATATTAGCTTAACATATTTTTATGTAAATAATATTATTATTTTTATAAAAAATTTAAAAAATTGTATGTAGAGTTTATTAGAAAATGTTAACTGGCAATTATATTGTTATGAAGTAAAATTTTCTCTTAAAAAACTAATTTAATTCAGTAAAATCTTAAAAGATGTATCAGAGATCAATTGATAATAAGTAAACGGATTGTTTCCACTTACATTTAATATGGTTTGGAAATATTTAAAAAATATTTATTTTGATAATTGTAATCCTTAAAAACTTATTTATTCCTTAAGATATGCCATAATTATTAAATTTCAGAAGGTTTTACTCATAGTTTTCGAATTCTCACCTTTTCTTCCTATGGATTGTAAATGCATAAAAGTTTATTGAATTCGAGTTAGGAACAAGATAATGTATATTACTTATGGGAGGGGAGGGGGAGAAATTTTTTTTTTTTTTTTTTAAATTTTCTTTTAATGATAATTCTGAATTCAAAATGAGGACTTTAAGCTTATTTATTTATTTTTTAATTCAAAATGAGGACTTTAAGCTTATTTATTTATTTTTTATTTTTTAAAGATTTGGAGGTAAACAATATTACAATTCACTTAGATTTTGAAAAGTGAAAAGATCTTTTATATGTAATTTTTTTTTTTGGAAATTATCATGATTTTAAAAATATTATAATTATTTTTATAAAAAATTTAAAATCAATTCTCAAATAGAAAAGTGGTGATAATAATAACATATTTTCTTATTTTTTACATTATAATTACAAATTTTTTGAAACGTTCAAACTTGACAATTAGTTTCATTGCAACCAAAACCTTAAAATCAATCCTAAATCTAAAAGTGGTTCTCAAATATTATTCTACATTTCTTGGGATGAAATTGCAAGATTTTTAATTTGGACTTAAATCATTGGAAATAAAATTGTAATATCCCTATTTCCTCTACAAATTGCAAGATGTAATAACAAACATAAAGATTATGATGGTGAATTTGACAAATGAAATGAAATGAATTATCAAAGAGCGGTTGATGCCAAGAACATTTACGATCAGTATGTAATTGATTCAATGTTTCAAAACTAATTTAACCAAAACCTTAAAATCAACCCTAAATCTAATCTAAAAGTGGTTCTCAAAATATTATTCTACATTTCTAGGGATGAAATTGCAAGTTTTTTAATTTGGACCTTAAATCATTGGAATTAAAATTGTAATATCCCTATTGCCACTACAAATTACAAGACGTAATAAAAAACATAAAGGTTATGTTGGTGAATTTGATATCTAAATTTATATTTATTTATATCTGATTTGGGAGGAGAATTAACAAATGAAATGAAATGAATTATCAAAGAGCGGTTGATGCAACAGACATTTACGATCAATATGTAATTGGTTCAACGTTTCAAAACTAATTTAATGAAATTATCTTTCTCTATGGAAAATAAAGAACAGAAGAAAAGGAGGAAGCTTGTGGTCACAAGGTACGTACACCAACACAATTTGTGCTACAAATCCTTCGGTACAGGATGAAACTTGATATCCGTCTCTCCTCAAATTGCTAAGCCTTCCTATCAAGCCATCTCTCTTAATATACATGTGGATTTTTTTCATCTTGGAAAGAGTTTTTAACATACAAATTTTTGAGCAGCTGATTTGGATTTGTTTATGAATGTTTTTACATTCTTTGTACTTGAATATGCTCAATATTTAGTAATCTATAACAAAGTTTCAGATATTGTTTTCTCCTTCCCAATTTTTTTTTAAGTCGTAGAAAATTTTTAATGGAAAATGAATGATAGAAGTAGTGATAAATCCATCTAGAAAGCTTAGAAATTTTGGATAATTTGATAAATCCATTAAGAAGTTATGGATCAAGTTGTCAAGGACAAAACTGTCATGATAAAATGCATGTATAATCCCTAGAAACTGTTGAGTTCGATAGATAGAATAGTTCTTGAATAAACATTAGAAAAAATTTGAGGTCTAAAATGGGCCTCAAAACAAAAATGTAAAATCAAAATCAACTTTATAAGATGATGATCTCAACCATGGGGGATGATTCAACATTTTTGAAGTAAAAAAAGTAAAAAGATTAAAAAATGAAAGAATAAAGAAACTACTTTTTCATCTTGTATTTTAAAATTATATCCCTATGGTTTTACTCAAATTTAGAGCAGGAGCACTCATTGGATGCATAATTTAATTCCTCGTCCAAGGAGTACCCATGTGTCATACTTTCAGTGGACCTTGCTAATCACATTTTTTCATGTATTTCTCAATTTTCGTGTAGCAAGGTCCATCGAAAGTATGCAACATGGGCATTCCTTGGACGAGGAATTAAATTACGCATTAAATGAGTGATCCCACTCAAAATTTGTGTATAACCATAGGGAGATAAGTTTAAAATATGAGTCAAAAAAGTGGGTTTTTCTTTCTTCCCTCTAAAATTTGATGATATAATCTAATATTAAGTTATTATTTCTACTATTATTTTAAAATATTCCTTAGGATTCCCATTTTAGACCTCAAAATTTCTCTAATCATAATTGCCTCAAGGGAAAAATGCATTCTACAAACTAGTTGATGGTGGGGTGATTTACATTGAATCTTATTGATTGTGTTTTCTTGTTTCTAATAATTCATCGATTCATTGTGTGTTTAATGCTCTTGTATGTGGTAGAGGCAAGAGCTTAAAGTCTCGTGACATAACTCAGAGTTTATTTCCATTGTGTCTGTGGACATAACTTTCATGGATTTTGTTGAAAGCATGTCTTTTGGTTGGAACAACTTTGGTGAGGAATGTTGTGGCTACAACGAAAGGTGTTCCTAAACAACAGGCACACACATGGGACTTCATTGTTATTGCACATAAACGATAAGTATTTGGTTCAATTTTTTTTAAATTTTAAAAGGTTTGTATGCCCAAGAAAAGATAAGTTATGTTAACTTTATTATTTCAAGGAATATTATTTAATCGTGTGTTTAACGCTCTTGTATGTGGTAGAGGAAAGAGCTTAAAGTCTCGTGACATAACTCAGAGTTTATTTCCAGTGTGTCTGTGGACATAAATTTCATGGAATTTGTTGAAAGCATGTCTTTCAGTTGGAACAACTTTGGTGAGGAATGTTGTGGCTACAACGAAAGGTATTCCTAAACAACAGGCACACACATGGGACTTCATTGTTATTGCACATAAACGATAAGTATCTGGTTCAATTTTTTTAAAATTTTAAAAGGTTTGTATGCCAAAGAAAAGATAAGTTATATTAACTTTATTATTTCAAGGAAGATTATTTCATGTGAGGGAAATCAAATTTAATGTGGTATTTATATATAAACATGCTTGGATGGTTATGTGCTTTAAACTAATGCAGGTGCAGTGTTGTTAAAGGAGGCATGCCATGATATTTTGTTTACATTTTATGTTTGCGCATAAATAGAAGTTGGAGCATCACTAATAAAGATTTATTGTACTCGATGTGATTATTATTAATATAATCATGATATCAAAGTTTTCTTACAATAGTAGTGGAGGGAAAAGATTGTGACATATTCAAAAGATAGACCATGTTTAATATTGTGATAGATAATGAGCTAGTGGTCCATGCAAAATGAAGGATTCTCAACTGTAGGATAATCTGTTAATGGAAAAAACCAGGTTGCAAATACTTAATGTTCAAGGCTTTGTGGGTAAATGATATCATGATGATTGTAATATCTTATATAGCTAGTCATGTTCCATTTAAGATGAAATTTTTTGGTAAGATTTTATGACAATGGTAAAGGGATATACTCCCTTATAACCATTGAGTGAGTGGTGAACACCCTCACGAGTGTTTAATAATAAAATTAAACGTTTATTGGTTTTCACCCTGTGAGGTTTACAGGGTATATTGGTGTTCAATGATGTGATTTCCTATTGTCTCATTCTTATGATGTTGATTCCTTTCATTATGTGAAATTTATGTTATGAAGTATGTGATTAACTGACTGAGTTAAAAGAATCATGCAATTGATGCAAGGTTACAATAGGCAGTCTATGTTAATGTGTGGTAACGGTGGACATTATGTTTAATATTACTTTACTAATGTTAATCTAAGTAATAATGAATATCTTATCTAAGGGTCAATGAAGGAATATGGAATAGTAATTCATAAAGTTACACAACGGTAATTTCGTAAAAAATTCTAACTCTATGTTTTTTTCCACGAGGTTATAAAGGGATGTTACAAGTGGTATCATAGTTGAAGGTTGCAGCACTGACACCTTTTAGGAATCCATAAGCTAAGAATAAGTAGAAGTATGATGCTATTTGGCATAAACTCAGGTATGATTTCAACTGAATTTGTAGTAGACTATATTTGACATGAGATGTGTGATGCATGATTAATAATTGCGTTAATAATAGTAAGTGATAATGTCTACCCTAAAACTATGTTAATGAAATTTGAATATTGATGCGAATAAAAGACAATAAAGCCTGTGTTGCATTTATGAATAATCCTTAGCACTCATTAGTGATAGTGTGGATTAACTACCAACCTTTGCATATTATTACAATAATAATTATGGTGAATTTAAAGAACATGACTAAAGTGACAATGCACTACTTATAAAGAATGAATGCATGTATTGATTTCTGTGATAATGAAATAATGTAGAAGGTGGTGTTTATCCTTGAAAAGGACAACAAAATGTTTAAAATACATTTGAAAGAAACCCTTTAGATGAGTCAAGTGGTAAGACTTGAATGTAATAGCTAAAAGATGATTGAGTCATGTCATGATTGAATTTAAGATGGTTGGTAGCATTGATTAGTTAGTATTGCAGTACCAGCAAATAAAACTTATATGCAATAATCGGTTTGATTAAATATTATTTGAAATTGTAAACAAGTGATTCTAGTAGTTTACTATACGTTCATTAGAGGATATTTTAGCCTAAAAATGCATATGAAATTTTCATGTAATTTCCATGTCATAATATATAAACTAATAAAAATACTTTAAATTTTAAAAGAGGTGTATGTAAATATTTTGGAGGGAAAAGAAGAAAAACTACTTTTTTTAATTGTGTTTTTGGCTTATCTCCTTATAGATTTACTCAAATTTCGAGTGTAGGCACTCGTTGGATGCATAATTAAATTCCGCATAAAATGAGTACCCATCATGCATACTTTTGAGAAGACCCACATTAATAAAAAATGAAGATACATCACACTTTTTAATGTATCTTAAATTTTTATCAATGTGCGACATCTCAAAAGTATATGATGGCTACTCATTGGATGCAGAATTTAGTTTCGCATCCAACAAGTATCTACACTTGAAATTTGAGTAAAACTATAAGGAGATAAATAAAAAATACAATTAAAAAAAGTAGTTTTCTTCTTTTCCCTCAAAAATTCATAACTCTTATTTTATTATTTTAATTTTTACTTTATTATTTTTCCTTATGAAGCCACTTTTAGGCTAAAATTTTCTCTAATGGATGGTCTATAGGTAATAATACATTTTGGAAATTGGTGATACATGGATTGTTAACATATATGTTATCAAAACTTACACATTAATGATAAATCCATGGTTTATATGAATAAATCTTTGCATATGCTTTTATGCATAAAAATATTGTATTGCAAAAGTGGGTACTTGTTTAGAAATGCATACATGTGAGTGCAAGTTGTTGAAACTTACAAATAAATTTTACTATGATATAATAGTGTAATTTAAGTGACTGATTTAATGGTTCTACCAAATGATAGAACTAGTAGTAAACATGTGATGTTGATTACCTTGTTTGTTTAAACTTCACAACTCTAAGAATTGATGATTGGATGGTGATGTTAGCTGGTATGGATTAATGATTGTTGATTAGATGCATATGTGTATATGAAATGACAAGTTGCACGAGTTATAAACTATGTGAATGCTAATGATTAGAGTATTTTTCCCTTAACTGTTGTTTTGGAGAAAAAACTTTATGGAAAATTTGTTTTAGCCTCTAAAGGATGTATATCCTTACTTTGAATATTACTTTTAATGCTTAGAGATGGTTTATGAAAAGTAACAAGACTAATACCTTTTTACTATGTTGAAATACTGAGAACATAGATGCATGAGGAAGTGAAATGCACCTTGAATGTATTTGAAAAATTCTTGATGCATAATAGTATTTTGTAGAATATATGACTTTGCTAAAACCAATTGTGACTAATGTTTTGATTTAATTAAGCAGAGGTAGTTTAATGGCTATGTGATAACATGTGAAGGTAAAACATTGTAATGTGAATTGCAACCATAAGTGAGAAAGTATATGATATGCGAGATATGTTAATGTTTTTTCTAAGTTGCATGAATGTTATTTTGTAGATAATTGGTATGTATACTACCTGTATGACATGTGATGATTTGGTGTCAATTTTATTTTACAGTTTGTTGGACCTATGCTAAGGGTTAAGTATGACTACATGATGTACATGAATGTTTCTTTTGTTTTAATGTTAATATCCATTTGGTAAATTATGTAAGTTACAATGGGAAAAAGGTGATAAAGAGAATTTCACATGCTAGACAGTCAAGATAAAGTTTT
This sequence comes from Pinus albicaulis, assembly GCA_034641835.2. Classification (NCBI taxonomy): domain Eukaryota; kingdom Viridiplantae; phylum Streptophyta; class Pinopsida; order Pinales; family Pinaceae; genus Pinus; species Pinus albicaulis. Next base: position 351,916,829 of record CM076580.1, read on the forward strand.
GAAAGGCCAATGAGGCCTTGGGCTAAGGTGGTTGCCTTCCCGGATTTCCTATACCTAAAGATAGATGATCTCAGAAAGGGAAAATCATTGGCCAATATGGTGAAGAGGGGAAAACTTCTGAGGAAAATCTATCAATTTTGGAGCCTATTGGAGGAGGCCCAAAATTTCTCGTGGATAGGAGGCTGTCAAAGGAATATGAATGATGCTTCCAAGAGGAATAATGTCTTAGAACTTGTGTGGTATTTAGAATTCTTGAGTTGGTTGGCCTGTCCAATTCCATAATGAACCCTGTGTGGTCAGTGAAATCCTAAGTTGGACTTGGTGTGGTTGGAGAGCCTTAGGTGGACCTAGTATGGTCTATGTCATAAAACTATCCGAAGGTGAAAATGGATCAATCTGGCTATGGAAAATAGTTTCCTTGGTTGGGAGGGGTATTATTGTTCCTACTGTGGTTCTCATAGTAGAACGAGTTAACTAATCAATTATGTGTTGTGTTAAAAATTATTTTTTTGTAGGATTGTGTAATAATTTTATCTACATATTGACAAGAAAGGAGCGTGGTTCTCAAAAAAGAATTACTAGAAGTGTAGTTCCTTTATTGCATCGCTATTCTTATGAATGTATTTAGCAGGGGCTAAGACAAGTATGCACTTGGTGCAGTTATTGATCATTTTGATGATTAGAGAGTTAGGTTATCTATGAGTACTTGTAGAAGTAATGTGATTAAAATATAACCTAGCATTGCATAATTTATTGATAGTTAAAAATATTTCATTTGATTGAAAATATTGTGACTAATGTGCTTGCCATGGAGGTTGCGAAACCACCTATAGTTATTATTTTTTCATAATTTTCCCATGATTTCCAAGAGTAATTGGAAAGTAATGATAAGTTGGTATAGATATTTTGTTTTTATTTCTACAATATTGAATAATGGTTAAGTGATGGAAAGTAGAAATTTCTTACCTTTGTAGTTGTAAATGCTTATGACTATGGATAAAACATTAATGCTTTTTCTTAATGATATTCCCTAGAAATAATATGCTTCATCTTGAAAGGGAAAGATTTTGTTTTGGTCGTTTAGATTACTATATACTGAGTAAAATTTGATGGTAAAAATTGAGGACGATGTTTTATTTAAAGGGGGAGTATGTAATATCCCTACTGCCTCTACAAATTACAAGATGTAATAAAAACGTAAAGGTAATTCTAGTGAATTTGATAACTGAATGTAAATGTACTTATAATATATTTGGGATTATAATTAATAAATAAAACAAAATGAATTATCAAAGAGTAGTTGATGCCAACAACAGTTACGATCAGTATGTAACTGATTCAACTTTTTGTAACTAATTTAAAAAATTTAAGTTTCCCTATGGAAAAAAAGGAATGGAAAAAAAGGAGGAATGTTGTGGTCAGAAGGTACGCACATTGACATAGTTTGTGCTAAAAATTATAGGGTGAAAGATGAAACTTGATATATGTCTCTCCTTTGATCACCAATATTTCTATTGATCGATCTCTCTTAATATATCTATGGACTTGTTTTAACCTGCAAAGGGTTTTTAACAGTTTAAAATTTTTAGCAATTGATTTGGATATGTTTATGAATGTATTTCCATTCTTAGTGCTTGAGCATGCTCAATATTTATTAATCTATAGTAGAGCTTCATATATTATTTTCACCTTGCAAATTTTTTTGTAAGATGTAGCCGAAATTTAATGGAAAAAAAATGATAGCAATAGTGATCAATCCATTGAGCATGCTCAGGAATTTCGGATGATTTTGTAAATCCATAAACAAGTTACAAATCAAATTGTCAAGGATGGAACTATCATGGGGAAAATGCACGTATAATACCCATAAACTATTGAATTCAATGGCTAGAATAGTTCTTTAATAGAATAATTTCCTCAAGAATTTGTTTTCTTTCTGTAGACTCGTTGATGGTGAGGCAATATACATTGACTCCATCGGTTGTGTTTTCCTCTTTATAATAATTCATCGATTCATTGCATGTTTAACCCTATTGTATGTGGTAGATATGAGAGCTCAGAGTCTCATTAAATAGCTTAGATTTCATTTCCAGGACGTTTATGGACATAACCTTCACAAATTTTTTTGAAACCATGCCTTTCAGTTGGAACAACTTTGTTCAGGAATTTTTTGGCTGCAACGAAAGGTATTCCTGAACATGAGGTATGCACATTGGAATTCATGGTTATTTTCCATAAATGATAAGTATCTAGTTGATTTTATTGAAACATTTAGAAGGTTTATATTCCCAAAAAAAGATAAGTTAAGTTAGCTTTATTATTTGAAGAAAGGTTGCATAAAAATCTTGTACATAAGCTAGCTTTACTATTTTCTTGAAAATAATTCTTGTGAACATTAAACATAACAAGATTTGATGGTAGCAAACAGCCAGGAAGGAAATATAGACAAAACGCAGAGCATAAAGGAAACTGGTTGTAGGTGATGTGAAATATTTTTGTAGCGCTTCAAAAAACTCTGTTTTGGCTTGTGGAAGGAAAAACGACTACCTCTTGCTCTTCATCTCGACTCTCCACAATAAAAATGCATCCTCCACGCTTAGGAATAGCCTCCCTTATCTCCCTTTCCAAGGTTTATGCTCATGTTTCCAAAAAAAAAATCATGGCAACATCAAGGCGAAAGGCTCTATTTCAATACTCAACTTACTCAGATTCTCACACTTTTCTATTCCAAAAATGATCTCCTCCTACCTCTTTGTATCCAACAATCCCTCATCAGATTAATCTCAATTCTTGAATTAGAAAAAGATATGTAACTTCTTGCTAAACATAGACACTGCAAAAATATGGTTTCGGTCACATTAACAAGTACACATAATGAACACAACTCAGAAATTGAACATCCACAAGCACATAACGCTATAGGCCGTGGGTCACACAGATTTTGGGGTCAAATAAAATGTACATACAATACAAATTGAGAGAATATAACACAAATTTATGGAGTATATGTGTTTCACATTTATTTTCTTTATTTCACATGTACAAGTTCGAGGCATGAGAAGAAGCTCTCCTCCTTCCCAATCGATACTCCTTTTATGAAAAATATTTGCAACTGATTCATTTCCATTTCTCTCTAATTGAGGGAAGTTGAAAATACACAACATAAATGACTCTTCATTCCTAAACTCTTCAATTTATTCAAAAATTCTTCAAAGGTATTAATTTTTTTTTCCATCTTGACATGTGGCCAATCCAAAACAAATTCGATCCACCTCTATTTCTTCATCATAGATTTGATATATTTCTCCTACATTAGACTCCCCCAAAAGGAAATCTCATGAGCTCCTTCTCATAAGATCTGCTACATAGAAACCTACCTTCTGTAGAGATGCAACGCTCAACCATGTAGAATCCCCCATCACACAGTCCTTCCACTTCACTAAAAAAATTCAGATATTATTTTCCCTTAGTGTGCTTTGAAAATTTGTTTTCCAATACTCTCTGAACCTCTGGACCTTATTCCATAGGTATATCCTTAATCCAAATATACTCACTAACTTCTTGAATTCCCCTAATTCTTGTAGTGACACCTTCATAAAAAAATTGATAGGTATACAAATCAACCACATTAAATATAGGTGAGATACCTAGGCCTATAGGTAACTCTAGTTCATAGGCATTTGCAGAATTTTTTCTGAGTATTCTACAAGGTCCTATTTTCTTCATTTTGAGCTTGTTATACTCCAGCATTGGGAATCTACATTTTCTTAGGTGTGCTAAGACCATGTCCCCTACCCCAAAGTTTACCTTTCTTCTTCTTAAATTTTCTATTTGTTTATATTTGTGTCTATTGTCATGTAGCTTATGTTTTATTTCCTCATGTAATTGACTCATTTCTACTGCAAAATCCTCCCCATCAACACTCTACTCAAATTTTCCCAAATATCTCATCTCACAAGCTCCTCTAAGATGCATTCCATACAAGATCTGAAAGATACTCTTCCCACTGCTCCTATTTGGCGAATGATTCTATGCAAACTCATCTTGAGTGATCCAGACCTCTTCAACTACCATAATTAACAAAGAAATTTTACTTTTGTGATGTTAATTGAATTTCATTTAAAAGAGCATAAAAGAACCACATTTGCATGCTTAAACAAGAGGAACCATAATGATGATAAAAAAAATCAAGAACACAACACATTTGATAACAGAGTTCATTCAGTGTGGGTTACCTAGGACCGGTGTCAAGATGATGGAGGTCACTTCATATAATGATGTAAATGATGATGATGTACATGTAATAATTTTTCATAACAAGGACATATACCCTCAACAAGAGTGGCTTGTATCTCCACAAGATGTTCTCCCCACAGGAAACTCAAAATGGTTCTTTCTTCAGTATGAAAAGCTAATTAAATCTCACATAATGTGGAAAAAAACATCCCTTAAGATAGTGTCAAACAGGGATCTCAAGAATAATACATTATATTAGCAAAAAAAAAGGATGCATAACATAATTGCATCATGTACCTCCACATTTGAATATGGATGAAACATGCAAATCTCAGCTAATGAAACCAATTGCACCACTGAATTCTTGGCGACGAGTAGCGTAAAATCGCCTGTCAACTCATCTAATTATGATACCGTCAAAGTCTGGGCCTTTGGGAATCTTTTAGATTCCCCATCATTCCACAAATATTCCTCTCCAATAGTTGACTGGAGATCTGATACTCAGATGAAAAATTTGATCTCGTCATCATGATCCTTGAAAAATTATGACAAAAATGAGTATAAATTCAGCCATATTCCAAAACTGTAAAAATTTAGCCTCTAAGGGAATATTTTAGATTCCTTAAGATTGTTCAGAGATTCCTTGCTATGGGGCACCTGCAATTCTGCAGATCAGATGGTGAATATGACTTCACCATCGCACTCCCTGTGAAATTTTGAGAGAAATGACTATAAACTTGATAGCATTCTGACACTATAAAAATTTACCTCCTAAGGAATCTTTTCGGCATCAATGGATTCTTCCGCATCAAGGTTCCACTCCTCTGACTGGGCAAGGTTCCACTGGGCATGGTTCCACCTCAACCTTCATGCACGGTTCTGTTGGCTTGGCATGCTTCCATTCTGACTCTGTTCCACTAATGCCCCCCTTCTAATGGTGAATGAGGGTTATATAATATTTGTTTGGGAGGATAAAATAATAAGGTCATTTTCCTTGTTGGAAAAGGTTAAAATTGGTTGGCAGGTGGTTTGGGTTTCAATCCCCACCAAACCAAAAACTTGGCGCACTTTTTATTTTAAACCTAGTACACTGTTGGTATTGAATTGTCAGTGGTTAATTATGGTGTGGTGGCATTGTTTTAGAGATTCGTTGTGGCCTTGATAATTTGTTTGACATTATGCGAGAATTTAATATGGAAACAATTTCAGAGGTGGCATATATTGTTGGTTGTTTCACTGCCGGTGTTGGTGGATCGACCAATAGGTCTTGTTGGGTGAGTTCGATTCCCACTGCTAGCCCACCATATGTGGAATGTGCTATGGGCAGGGTCTCCGGTCAAAGTCGTGGGCCCTGACCCATGATATATATATATATATATATATATATATATATCTATATTTTTTGGTTAGAGGGTGTGGAAAGGTAACGACCCACCACCCGTTTCTTGTTGTTTCAGGGCTTCAGCTAGGGGTTGCGGGTTTTGCCAGCTGCCACCTTGATTTTAATATGTAATGAAATGTGCGGTGGGGTGGTGGTCCACCACCTATTTGTTAATATATTTTTTTGTTTTTAATAAAAATAATTGTTTTTACTGATTTTTCCAAAAATAAGGGTTATTGGGTGTTTTAAGTAGGCAAGAATTTCACCCGCTTTTAGGAGCCAGGTTCCATGCCCCAAACTCAATCAATTTCTAGGACTATTAATCTTATCCCACATACCCATTTTGACAAAAAAAATTGACCAGCCCTATCTCCTTCATATGAGATCGGATTGGAGTATCATTCACACCATTGGAATTAGGAAGACAAGCACTTCGATATGGTCCTAGTCCAAGAGAAATATGCCCACTTTTAATTTTGAGCTATTATAAGCCCTCTTTTATCTCTGAGTGTGTCTAGAGCCACCTAGATCATTCCTCCCCATTAAGAATATTTTTGTTCACCAAAAGCATGAACATAATTTGCAACTGCTGTGTACATTGTCTACACCACAAGTGTCTTGACAGGTCACCCTTCTTTCTCATTTACCTTTTTTTTTCAAAGCTATAAGCGATGAGCCAACACTTTCATCCTCTGCAAACCTATAGTACAATATTTGAAAATTACATGCTCAATCACATGACCAATAATGACCCAAGCATCGCACACTCACCATGAGTTTATAACACATACTCTGTGGTCAAGTTTACATCAAAATGGAAACAATAACCCAACTATCAATACAAGGAAAAAACTTCATATTTTCTTAACAAGCGATGGAAAACACATCATCAATTTTATGTTGCAACACATTATTTACAAAAATATGGCCATGAAAAGCTAACACATCTAGAAAAACCATCTCAGTTATCAAAGTGAACGGGTCATCTCCCTTTGGTAGATTTTCTTTTCGAATAACTTTTCCCAACAGGTTCATGCATTGACACTTTGTCCTTGAGACACTGCTCTACATGGAGCCTCCAACGCATGGCTCTTTGATGACCACCTCTGTCACAATGACTATAATGATTATTCTTCATCCAAACCTACTTAACCTTCTTGTTTCCATGCTATGGATAAGACCTTTCATGCCTCATCCTCTTTCTTGATTCCATTCTCTTCCAACACTTAGAAAACACATGGTTATGTAAACCACAAAAACTAAATAGTTTACGATGTTATGATTTTCATTCATTATTAACATACTTGTAATTGAAATGAAATTTAGAATACCGAGACTGTTTATACCTTTCCTAGGTGTCTCTAGTGCAATTATCATGATGAGAAATTGCCTCAACTCTTCCTCTACAATATGCACTGCTATGGGATGATGGTGAAGTGTTCCCGTCATTCTCTTTCCTTGATGGTTTCAACAATGTCTTGGAAGCTTCTGACACCTTTGTGCACTATCCTTCAGTATATCCCAAACTTGTGAATTGAGGTATTTTCATGACCTCTAATGGCTGAGTCATGCCTTGGCCATTAACACCAAGTCCTCCTATTTTATACCCCTTCTTGGTAAGGAGTCTCATTCCAGTTCCTATAATGGGTACCTCCACATTTCCAACATAAATAACATAAGTGAAGATGAAAATGAAGAACGATCAACATTTTTTACCTCAGATGTCGATTCAGAAACAGGTGATGATGGTTTCTCTAAGCCTTCACTACGCTTTAACTCCTCCAAGGCCTCTTCCATGACTCATAGTTGAAGTTGCAGTCTCTGATTCTCTTTCTCTTCTTGTAGAAGCCTCTTCAATTCAACATCCTTTTCTTGTTCGCTTTGGTCATTATGCTTCAATTCTTCCAAGGCCTCTTCCGCAACTCATAACTGAAGTTGCAATATATTCTTCTTCTCTTTCTCTTATTTTAGAAGTCTCTTCAACTCAACATTATCTATTTGAAGGATTTGGATGATATCCTCATTTGAATGATGAGAAGACGATGAAGGCGATGAGTTTTCACTGGAAGATGTGGATGGAGCATCGTTCGCCGCTCCTTTCTCCTATTCCTTTCTTGCTATATTCTCCTCTTAATATGCATACATCATGTCCACCATGTGTGCCATCCTCAGAAGGTGCTCCTACATATCTTTTTCATCCTCCATTTTTTCATGTTAAATCATTCACATTCGCAATTCACATCAACAAGAAGACTGCTCTAATACCAAACTTGATTCAGATCTCTTCAACTACCAGAATTAACCAAGACCTTTTACTTCTGTGATGTTAATATAATTTTATTTAAAAGAGCATATAATAACCACATGTGCATGCTTAAACAAGAGGAAAAATAATGAAAATCAACAAATCAAGAACTGACCACATTTGATAATGGATTTCACCTAGTGTGGGTTACGTCTTCGGGCCCGATGTTAAGATGGTGGAGGTCGCTTCATATAATGTTGTAAATGATGATGATGTACATGGAATATTATTTTTCATAACAAGGACATATACCCTCAATAAGAGTGGTTTTCCTCTCCATGATACATTCTCCCTATAGGAAATCTCACTCAAAATGGGTCTTCCTTCATCATGACAAGCTAAATCTCACATAACGTGGCAACAAGCATCTCTCAACATAGTGCCAAACAAGGATCACAAAAATAATACATCATCTCTACAAAAAAAAAAGGACACATAACATAATTTTATGATGTACCTCCATGTTCGAAGATGGCCAAAAAATTCAAAGCTGAACTATTGAAACTGACTACACCAATGAATTCCTGGAGACAAGTAGTGTAAAATCCACTGTCAACTTGTCCAATTCTCACACCCTCAAAGTATAGGACTTCAGGAATCTTTTAGATTCCCCATAATTCTAAAAATATCCCTGTCCACTTTCTGACTGGAGATCTGATAATTAGATGAAAAATCTGATATCGCCATCATGATCCTTGTGAAATTCTAAGAAAATTGAGTATAACGTTGACCATATTCCGACACTGGAAAAATTCAGCCTCTAAGGGAATCTTTTATATTCCTCTAGATTCTTTAGAGATTCATCTCAGCGATACACCTACATATCTACCACTCAGATGGAGAATCTGAATTCACCATCATGCTCCCTGCTAAATTATGAGAAAAATGACTATAAACTTGATAACATTCTGACACTATAAAAATTTACCTCCCAAGGAATCTTTTCAGCATCAATGGATTCTAGATAAATATATTTTTGGATTAATCACTTTATTAGGATTTGGTCGACGTTTCGAACCAACTAATGTGGTTCATCCTCATGATAAGGTGAAGAAGCCAATCAATCTTATTGAATAAATAGTGTGAATGCATCATTGCCCGGTATTAGTTGAAGGAAACTAGCTGTTAAAAACTAGTCGTTAATGGATTAGTTAATTACTTAATAGGAAGAATATTAAATATTTTTAATTAAAATTTTTAATTGATTACTTAATAAATATTATAATAAAATATAAAATATAATTTTTTTATGTAATCTATAATATAGAATAGTTATGTTAGAGATTTAATTATTTAAATACGATACATAGGGATTAAAAAATGCAGAAAAAGAATAATATATAAGAAAATATCAAGGGGAACAAAATATATAAGACTAGATAGAAGAAGAAAAAGGAGGAAAAATGAAAAATAAGAATAGGGAAAAATTAAGCACGGGGGGGGGGGGGGCAAAAAATCCATCTAGAGAGAGTTGGAGTCCAACTCTTACTCAGCTTCCAACCATCATCCCTATTGAGATTTTTAACATGATGCTCAATCTCAATGGCTTCCCTAAGCTTCCTATGATGGAAGTGGTCAACCTTAGTAATGACATTGGTGTCTTCAATGCATACATGGTGACACGGTTTCTCCACATGTTCTGCAAGAGTGGATATACAAGATCAATTGCACCTTATGTCTATAGCATGCTCCTGGATTCTCTGTCTAATGGATCTGCTAGTTTCGCCAATTTAGGGCGTGCCACACGAACAAGGAACCATCTAAAAACTCTTCATTTCTTTTGGGTTGATAGGGTCCTTGACAGATACGAGAGAATTTTTAATAGTACAAAGGGGTTTGAATGAAGAGGAGACATTATTCCTTCTGAGGACATGGGAAATCTTGTTCGTGGTCCCTTCGATAAATGGGAGATGAAACTTGGAAACATGATCCACACGAGTAGATTTTCCATTTAAAATTTTATAGGCCTTTTAAAAGGCCCTATGGCCCTCAGATCTATTATAACCATTATTTTCAAAAGCCTCAAGAAGATGGGATTTCTCCGAATCCAAGTGGTTTTCGCCAGAGATTCTAAGAGCACGAATAGCAAGAGTGAAAATAACACCAAATTTATGAGCAGGAAAATGATGAGAACCAACATGAAGATACTGTTTTGTGTGCATTTTCTTGTGAAAAACTTGGTGGGAAATGGAATCATCATCCATTCTAGAGAGAAGGATATCCAGAAAAGGAAGTGAACCATCACCTCAAATTCCATGGTGAATTTCATGGAATCTGATAGGGAATTTAGGTGCCCAAGAAACAAATCTAACTTCTCCCAACCATGGGTCCAAATGACACAAGTTTCATCCATGAATCTATTCCACTTCTTAGGGTGAAATTGAGATGAGGCTAAGGAATTTGATTCCAAATCTTCCATAAAAATTTAGCGACCACATGTGAGAGAGGGGATCCCATAGAAACACCACAAGTCTGCTCATTTTACTCACCTTGAAAACCAAAAAAGGTCAAGGTGAGGCAAAGACCAACTAACTTAGAAGTGTCCTGGTCGGAGATCCACTTAACGACATCAATGGCTTCCTTGATGGGGATTTTGGTAAATAATGAAACAACGTCAAATCTGACTAATAATTCCCTAGGTTCCAACTTGATGTCCTTTCATTCCTTGATGAAGGAGGTCGAGTCCTTAACATAGGAGTTGGTTAGACCCATAATGGGTTTAAGGTTTTGGGCTAATAATTTAGCCAGATGATAAGAGGGACCACCTATTCTGTTAACAATAGGTCTCAAAGGGGCCCCATATTTATGAATTTTCATGAGGCCATAAATCCTAGGGGTGAGAGGATTTCTCTCAATAAGTTCTCTAGAGAGAGGATTAAGAGAGGGATCCCACTTAATGGCCAGGGAAATCTCCTTAGAAATAAATTTAAGGGGATTCTTTTTAAGCTTAACATAACTACCACTATTTGAAATATGGTCTGACATTTTGCTAACATAATCAGATTTATCCATAATGACAATGTCACCACCTTTGTCATCCTTGAGGATGACAATGTTGGGGTTGTCCCTCAGGGATCTTAGGGAAGTAACCTCAAGCTTTCTCAAGTTTCATTTGGGAGGCTTAACCTTCCTGAGAATAATGGAGAAATCATGTCTAATAGTCTCCTTAACATTATCAGGAATATCCTTAATTCCATATTCAATGCTACAAATAATGTTATCAGTAGGAATATTCTTCGGGGCCAGGGTGAAATTAAGCCCCTTATTAAGGAGACTGAAAACAAAAGGGTCAAAATTTAAGCTAGAAAGGTTAAACGACTAGTTTTTAACCAATACTTTTCTTCAACTAATACTGGGCAATGGTGCATCCACACTATTTATTCAATAATATTGTTTGGCATCTTCACCTTGTCCTGAGGATGAACCACATTAGTTGGTTCGAAACGTCGACCAAATCCTAATAATGTGATTAATCCGAAAATAAATTTATCTATTTTATGGATAAAAAAAATCGCAGATCTAACATCAATGGATTCTCTTGGATCAGGGTTCTTCTGCTCTTACTAGGAAAGTTTCTGCCAAGCACAGTTCCTTCTCGGCCTTCTTGCACAGTTTCGTTGGCTTGGAGTGCCTCCTTTCTGACTCTATTTCACCACTTCCCCCATTCGAAAGGTGAATGAGGGTTATATAATATTTTTTTGGGTGGATAAAATAATAAGGCCGTTTGGCCTATTGGTAAAGGTTAAAATTGGTTGGCGTGTGGTTCAGGGGTCAATCTCAACTAAACCCAAAACTTTGCGCATTTTTCATTTTAAACCCACTGCATTGTTGGTATTTAACCGTCAGTGGTTAGTTATGGTATGGTGGCATCATTTTGGAGCTCTATTATGGTTTTGACCATTTCTTTGAAATTATGCAGGCGGTTAATATGGAAATGGTTTCAGAGGTGTAATATATTTTTGGTTGTTTCATTGCCAGTGCTAGTGGACTGGCCGACGGGTTCGCTGGGCTAGTTCGATTCCTACCGCCGACGGGTCCACTGGGCTAGTTCGATTAATAACGCCGACCCATCATATGTGGCATGTGCTATGGGAAGGGTCTCGAGTCATATCCATAGGCCCTGACCCATGATATATATATAACGACCCACCACCCTTTAATTGTTGTTTCAGGGCTTTGGCGAGGGGTGGCAGGGTTTGGCTGCCTGCCACCTCGATTTTAATATGTAATGAAATGTGTAGTTGGGTGGCAGGGGTGGTGGATAGCCACCCCTTTTTTAATATATATATATATATATATATATATATATATATATATATGTTGAGATTGCAACAAGATGATGAGCTTAGTGGAAAGAAGTTGCCTTCACTAAGTGGGCCCGCAGGCTATTTTTGGCACAAAGTCTATTTGAGTTGCAGGATGCTATTTATGGATGGTTGGTCAAGTTGGAAAAATAGACGGACTTCTGATTTTAGACATATTGGGTGGAATCTGTTTTTAGATTACCAGTCTAAAAATAGATATGTCTAATATTATTAGCTCTTAATAATATTTGGACTATAAACATTATCTTATTCTCTTGGAGCACTTTAGTTAAGTGCGCAGATGTGGCACAGGAGCTAACAGAAGGAATTACGCTATTCCTGAGGGTTAAGTGGAGCTATTGCATGGATAATTTAGTTAGAACTCATGTGATAGAGTTTTGTGGAGTTATTGAGCTAGTTGATGGAGTTGTGTTCAGTTTAACTGAGTTAAACATAGTTGAGCTAGTTGTATCTAGTCTAAATGATTGATACACTAGTGAGAGTGGTGTGAATTAATTATTAATTAATTCACTAATTATTAACTCATTAATCAACTAAGGAATAAATTAGTTAACTACAGTGCACGGACAGTTTCAGTGGAGACCAGTGAAGAGGTAGGTGAAAGAGCAGTGTGACTATCAGTTGTGACTATACTGTTGCATGATTTGCAACACACAGTGATTGGAGATGCCAATGAGGATTTTGTAGTCAAGGCTAGACCAATTTGAGTTCATTCAGAGCCATTCTTCAGCGGGGATTGCACAGTAGAGGCAGGCTATCAGGTGGCAGAGATTGGAGCATGTGATTTTCTAGATCAGGCTTGATTAGTGTGTAAAAATTGGAGATTGTACTGAGAGCTTGTGAGGAGATTTGTATAATGATTGTTACATGATCTCTATGACATATAATATAAATATAGTTGGGGGTTTTCAGCTTTAAGCTTTCCCATAAAATACTGTGTTCATATGTGTGATTTTTTATGGTTTTAATGTGCACATGCGATTGTTTTTATTTCTACAATTAATGATCAATGGTAGATGAGATTCTGTATTGTGCATGAAGTTAAAATAGTGTGTGATCAGGAGAATCTCGGTGAATAATATATCAGTTATTCAAATTTCTACAATATATATTTAATAAAATAATAGTAATTTTTTAATTTTCGAAAATAAGGGTTGGTGGGAGTTTTAAGTAGGCAACAATTTCTCCCGCTTTCTGGAACCAAGTTCCATGCCCTAGACTCAGTCAATTTGTAGGACCATTAATCATGACCCACATGCCCACTTTAACCAAAAATTTTACCAGCAATATCTCATTCATACGAGCTTGGATGGGAACTTTGATATGGTCCTGGTCCAAGATAATATGACCACTTTTAATTTTAATCTATTATAAGTCCTCTTTGACCTTTGAGTGTGTCTGGAGCCACCTAGATCATTGAGCTAATACATGACCCCATTGCTTGGGATGCTCTCCTACAAGGATCCTCAATATTTTATGAGACTCCTATTCACAAATTTAGTTTTCCCATCATATTTTGGATGATAGGCTGAGGTAAAGTTCAATTTTGTTCCAAGCTTCTTCCACAAGGTCCTCCAAAAATGTCTTGTGAACCTAATGTCCCTATCATAGATTATACTCTTTGGAAAGCCATGGAATCCAATAATATCATTGAAGAACAAATGAGCCACATGTGTAGCATCACTAGTCTCACAACATGCGATAAAGTGAACCATGTTCGTAAATATGTCCACAAATACAAGTATAGAATCCTTACCTTTCTACGTCCTCGGTAAACCCAAAAAAAATTCCATTCTCACTGAATCCCAAGGTCTGCTAGGGATGGGAAAATGAGTATATAGTCCAACATTTTGACTCATTTCTTTCACATGTTGACATACTATGCATTTTCCTACATATTTATGCACATCGACTCTCATCTTTGGCGAGAAGTAGAAGTGTTATAGTTTCCTAAGTGTATTTTCCACACCATAATTCCCTACCAATCCTCCATTGTTCTTCTCTTGCATCAAATTATCTCTCATTGAAAAAGGAAGGATACATAATTTTTCTTGAAAAAAAAACCCATCTTGTAATATAAACTCCCTCCATGGGATGTTATCTCTGTTCACAGGGTTCTTGCATGCTTTAAAGGCCTCACAAAAATCAACATCATCCTCATACAAGTCCTTCAAATAAAGAAAACCCAAAATTTGCACATGACACTCCTGCAATCAGGGTTCTTATGGGAGGTACCCATCATTAAGGAAATATTTCTAAATTCAGAGGTGTACATGTACACCCTATTCTTGTGTTTTCCTAAATTAATGCCACCAAATCCATTGGTCCTTTACGTACTCAATAGGGTGAATTTGTGACTTTAAGAGGGTTTTGAAATCCTACCACTTAGTCATTGAAGGATTTCCATCTAGCTTCAAGGTCTCCATGTTTAATTCCCACCACTTTAGGGCATAACCCTCTAATTTCATTTAAGCATACAAAATCATATGTTTTTCCTCTATATGATGAAAGCTAAAATAAACTTCTAATTGTTGCAACCATTAATTTAACTTTATAGTGGCAATCTCAACTTTATACAACTTGATGTCAACCTTCACTTACATTTTGAATGGGGACTGTGAAGTTCACGACACTCAAACTGGGTTGATCATTTTCAGGTTCTTTCTTCAATCTTTCTTTGTTTCTTCTTGATCTCTTAATTTCCCATTTGATTGGACCCATTAGAAAAATTTTGAGGTATAAATGGGCCTCCTAAGAAAAATGTACAACCAAAATAAAATTTATAATAGCTAATAGGATTCAAGATGATGATGTCAACCATGGGGGATGATTCACCATTTTTGGGGTAAAAGAGTAAAAAGATTAAAAAATAATAAAACTACTATTTCAACTTGTAGTTTCAACTTATCTCCCTAAGGTTTTACTCAAATTTCGAGCAGGAGTACTCGTTGGATGAAAAATTTAAATACATAAAAAACATGATTGCAATCATGTTTTTTTGGACATTGAGTTCAATGCTTCCCATGTGTTTCGTGACATGGACTAACTGCCTCTCGTGGATCCTAACTCTGGCGATTGTATCAGAGACTAAAGCCTGCTGGTTTTGGTTTAATGACAATTGTTTTTCAAACAAGTGGTATCAGAGCGACAGGTCTCGAGTTCGAAACTCACTCGGCTCGTGTTGGAGGGGATATTGTTGGACATTGGGTTCAACGCTTTCCATGTGTTTCATGACATGGAATAACTGCCTCTCGTGGATCCTGACTTTGGCGATTGTGTCGGAGACTAAAGCCTGCTGGTTTTGGTTTAATGACAATCGTGTTTCCAACACATTTTTCATATACTTCTCATTTTTTGTGTATCAGGATCCATTGAAAGTATGCAACATGGGTACTCCTTGGATGAGGAATCAAATTTTGCATCCAACGAGTGTTCCCGCTTGAAATTTGAGTAAACCCATAGGAAGATAAGTTGAAAATACGAGTTGAAAAAAGTAGTTTTTTCTTTTTCCCCGCTAAATTTTGATGATGTAATCTAATATTATTTTATTATTTCCATCATTTCTATGGAAACTATATTGTTAGTACTTCCACTTTCAATCACCACTTTGCAGAATTTTCCTCCAGCCTTGTAAACATTCCTAAAAAAGACTTTCCTTTGTGAAGGATGAAAAGTCTCCTTGGATGGTTTCAACAATACCTTATTAATAATTAAATAGTATCCCATATTTGGTGAATTTTCTGCCACAGGTGCATGTGCTTCTGCTACTTATGGTTGAGCTACATATGCATTAATATGTCCTCATTTTTTATTCTCAGGACACTGAAAATATTTGTTACCCAAATTTCCAAATTTATAGCACAAGTAGATGGTCTCTTTTCCTCTCCCTCTACCCCTACCTCTCCAGTAAGGTCATCCTCCTCCGGAGTCACCTTATTCTCTTTTTTTACTTGCTATATTGGGTTACTTTCATCATTCTTTGGAGTTGGAGCCTTCCCTCTTCCAATTGTCTATATTTTTCCTCTAGAAAAACAATGACTCCTTGAATTTCTTTTCCTCATTATCTTTTCTTCTTCTTTCAAGGAAAAATTGTATGCTTATTCCATCATATTTGGAGAAAAAATACTGAATTCATCTTGAATCTCTGAATTTAAGCTATTGATGTACCTTACTCTTTTATCTGGGATATCCTCTACATAACCTACCCTCAAATTCACCCTATAAAACTCCTCAGTATACTCTCTAACTGTTAGAAAAATTTTCTTGAGATTATGCGCCTGTCTGTAGAGGTATAGATGATAATATTTCAACATAAACTTCCACTTCATATTTGCTATCATCCTGTCCCAAATTTTAATCTATGGTTTCCCTTTTATCCTCCTTTAACCCTGCACATTGTCCCACCACAATGCAACATGTTCTTTCAACCTAGTTACAAAAAAATTTACCCACTTATATTCCTAAATCTCCTCTTATTCAAATTACTTGTCTAGTTCAATAATCTAATCCATCATATTTTCATATACCATACTACCCCCTTAGGTGGAAAAATTGGGTTTTGGTCTTCAAATTGAGCTTAACACTTACCTCAATAGTTTAACTTTCGGAGCTTCCTCCACATGTGTTGTTATTTATGTTGTAGCTTCTTTCTCCAATCCACTGCCATCTCTAGTGTCAGCGTCTCATTTCCTACTGGTCTCCATGGCCTCTAAATAATCTTGCATCCACTATATCTCTTCTTAGAGTTTTTCATTAGTTATGGGTTTCCATCCACAACCTCGTGCTCTTCTTTCTTGCATTTCCATCTCCATTTTACATAGATAACACTACCAAGGTTAAACGCAACTCCACCAAAAAGGTAGCTCTACTTCAAACTTAATCTGATACCAAAAATTGATGGAAACAAGCAACCCATAAGACAATCTAGACATAACACAGATCAGAAAGGAAACTGGTTGTAGGCGTTGTGAAATATTTTCGTAGTGCCTTTTAAAAACATGTAGATGTTTTGTAATATTTTTGTAGTTATTCCAAAAATTATGTTTCAACGTGTGGAAGGAAAAACTACTAGCTCTTGATCTTAAACTCAACTCTCCAAAATGTCAACATGTCTCCATGCTTAGGAATAATATCCCCTGTCTCCCTTACCAAGGGTTATGATCAAGTTTCCAACAAAAAAATCATGGCAGTTTTCAGGCCAAAGGCTCTATTTCAACACTCAACTTACTCATATTCCCACACTTTTCTATTCCAAAAAATCATCTTCTCCTTCCTATATGCGTCCAAAATTACCTCATCGAATTAATGGGAAGTCCTCAGAAAAATATGTTTCACTGCCTGCAAAACAAATATGTTGCAAAAATATGATTTGGGTCACATTAATAAGTATGCATAATGACCATAGCTCAGAAATTGAACATCCATAAGCACATAATGCTAAAGGCCTTGGGTCACAAATTTTGGGGTCTGATCAAATGTACATACACTTCGAATTGAGAGATAATAACAGAAAGTTAGAGTAAATGTGTTGCATATTTATTTTATTTATTTCACATGTACAGGTTCAAGGGAGGAGAATAATATCTCCTCCTTCCCATTCAATACTCCTTTTATGCACAATCCTTGGAACTAGTTCATTTCCCTTCTCTCTAATTGAGGGAAGTCGAAAATACAAACCAAAAATGACTCTCCATTCCTAACCTATTCAACTTATTCAAACTCTGTATTTACATTGAACGTTTAAAATTTATTCAAAGGTAATAAAATTTTTCCAACTCAAAATTTGGTCAATCCACCACATTGTCAAGGCCCCTCCATTTATTTATCATGGACTTGGTCTAATGCTCTTGCAACAAGATTTAAGAAGCCATGATATTCTCCATTAAAAATAAATGTATGTGATCTTTTCTTATGAAAAGACAAGGAAAATAAGTTATTTAATTAAAAATATTGCAAGCGATATTAGCATGATTCCTATGCATTAGATTCCTAAGGATAAACATTAGACTCTTAAAGAGAATATGTACATATTTGCATAAGAATAATATTTATTATATTTGATTTGTGGAAATGAATATGTGAATTTGTATGCACAGGAAGAAATGAATTATCATGTTATTTATTGAAAAGGAAATATGCATTTGCATGCATAAAAAGAATAACTAAATGTAAATGAAGTTACATGCATGGGAAGAATAGTTATTCAGTTAGAATTCTTGGAAAGAAATGTGTTCTTGCATGCATGAAAAGGATAACTAATGCGTTACTGTTCTTGAGAAAAGAAAATGTGTACACATGCAAAAAATTAATGGTTGATTTTTTTCTTGAAAAACAAATGTGTTTTTGCATGAAAGATTTAGTTAGCTTCCTTTGGAAAGAAATTTTTGTTTTGCATGCAAGAAGAATAGTTATCATGTTAAATTTTTCTAGAAATAAAAAGTAGTTTCATGCAATAAATAATAACTATTATGTTAGCTTTATTTTGGAATAGAGCATGTATTTTTCATGTACAATAGCTATTTTGAATAGCTCTCCTTTGATAAAGTTGATGTTGGAAAGGGCATCTAGTTGCATGCACAATAATAATATCTATTACATTAATTTTCTACTGGAAACGAACATGCATTTGCATGCATAAGAATAATATTGATTGCATTAGTTATTTTGGAAAGAATGCATAACTACATATACAAATAAAATAGCAGAGGGTTTTGTAGTAATTTGAATACGTTTATTTAACTACAGGCACAAAGATGAAGGACATTTGTAGTGGTTTCATTTTGGAAAGGAATGTGTGTTCATGTGAGGGGAATAATAGTTAATGTGATATTTATCTATGGAAATGCTTTGATGGATATGTAATTTAAATTAATGCATGGGCAGTGTTGTTAAAGGAGGCATGTCACGATATTTTCTTTACATTGTATGTATGCACATCAATAGATGTTGAAGCATCACCAATAAAAAATTATTGTTGTTGTGATTATTATTGATCTAATCAGGATATCAAAGTTTGATGACACTAGAAGTGGCAGGAAAATATTGCAACATATGAAAAAGATAGACCATGTTTAATACTGTGACAGGAAATGAGCTAGTGGTCCATGGAGATTGAAGGATTTCAACAGTAGGATAATCCACCAATGGACACAACCAAGTTCCAAAGACTTAATGTTCAAGGATTTGTGGGTAAATGATATCATGATGATTGTAATAGGTTATAGCTAGTTACGTTACATTTAAGTTGACATTTATTTGTAACATTTTATGTAAATGATCGAAGGATGGACTCCCTTATAGCTATTGAGTGAGGGGTGAGCACCCTCATGAGAGTTTAATAATAAAATAAATGTTTTTTGGATTTCACCCTACGGTTTTTTAGGGTATATCAATGTTTAATGATGTGATTTCCTATTGTGCCACCCTCATGATGTTGATTTCTTACATGATGTGACATTTATGTTATCAAGTATATGGTTAACTAACTGAATTAAAAGAATCATGCAATTGATTAAAGGTTAAAGGAGGGCTAGGTAGGGCCGAAAGAGGCTGAGAAACGCAGATAGCAGTGGGGACTCTATGAGTAATGGATGCCGGAGAGGATATCTATACAGCCACTTAGACTGCAACGCCTCCCAAATGACGTGCGAGTGCTAGGCTCTACGGCTGCAAGGGAGCAACCACTACGCAGAGGAGGGATGCGAGTTGGCATAGAACTCGTAAAGGGGGGCTGAATCACCATAGAGAGCTGAAGAGAAAGAACAAAGAGCCGAAGGGAGCAGCAACCAGACGGCATTTTGAAGCTCTAATGAATTCCTCGACCATTGCAATGAATTAATTGCTGAGCAGGGTGATGGTGAGGGGCATTAAATGCAGGAGGAGGCCAGCGAGTTAGCGTGCAGGTGGCCATGTGGCCAGGCCACGTGCCATCCCACCGCATACTAGCCATATCAAGCGCCATTAACACCCGCATCCGAGAACTATAAATTCGAATATTATAAACCCTAGCACAACCACATTAGTAAAGGTGATTGATATACATCAATTGGAATACATCAAGCAAATGCACAACCACATTATTAAATGTGGTTGAATAATTTTGTAATGTCGCAATGTGACATTAGAGAAATTGCAATGTAATGTAACATTGTTACAATGTTTATCGCAATGCAACATTGAATAGATTTATGTATCATTCTGATCTCACAACATGTTTAATTATTAGTATTAAGCAATAATATTCAGGATTGATTGTTATTATCGTTAATATTCAATAATAACCACATAGGTAAAGTGGTTAAGTAATTTTGTAATGTCACTTTGAAATGTTTGATAAATTACAATGAAATGTAACATTGCAATAATGTTTGTCGCATTGCAATTTTTGTCACATGTTTTAACCAAGTTCACCATGGGTGAACATGGCTTGATTAATTTGACCATGGTTGACCATAGTTTTCTATGATAGATTGTGGTTGTCTATATTCATAACGAAACACTATGATTGACCATGTTTTACCATGGAGACCTAGGCTAACCATATTTTAGCATAATAATAATTGTTGGTCATGGTCATCATGGGTTGAACATTGTTTTTAAAGGTTGATTATGGAAACTATGGTTGAAAAAATATGACCATGATTGGCCATGATAAACCTATGTTTCCCATGGTTGAATATGACTGACCATGGTTTATGAAGGTAAACCATGTTGAATAGAGCCAACTATGGCTCACCACAGTGACCATGGTTAACTATGGTTATTCATAGTCAACCATAACGATCATAATTGATGATGGTTGACCATGTTTTGTTAGGTCCCTATAATAGTAGTGTATCCCCCTTATTGTATTGTTAATGTAGCCCATATTTTTATTTTTATGCCCATGTAGCCCAAATATTCTTATTGTTGTGACCCATAGAAGAACACTATTATTGTTGTTGTGCTCCATAGAAGCACACTATTATTATTTTTGTGCTCTTACATTATTGTTGTTATGTAGGATCTGATTACATTGTCACCCCTTAGAGGTCTTTTGATTTATATCTTTCAAGAATTGTTCATTTATGTAATGTAAAGGAGGTTCCCCCATCAAAGAGGATAATTTTGAAGTCGTTGATCTATCTTTTCTTTATTTTTTGTGAGTTGGTTGCCTAAAATTTGGTATCAGAGATTTGGATTCTAGGGCTTCTCTTCTTAAGACATGCCATCTTGGAATTTTCACTATAACTTTATTTATTTGAGGCTTCAGAAGTTAAAATTGCAACCATGTGGAGAAACAATATTCGTGAAATTCGTGTACGAATTTCAGATCTTGGTTCACTATATTTTTGGATATATGATCTGAGGAATTTAGGGTTTTTTTTAGCTCTAGAATTCCATCTCAAACAGGTGGCCTAGGGAAAATCACCTTAAATTTCTCTCAAGCATCAGATTTGAATTTCATAAAAAGTGACTGAAATTGCACATATTGTGGTTTTTCGTGCATTATTTTTAGGGCTCATGATTTGGTGGATCAATTTCATGCTCAAAATTCAAAGTTATCAAAATGGATTGAAACTAGAATGACCATGTAGATCTCGGTGTTCTGAATCTAGCACAACATGTTTCACGCAAAAACAACACTGTATGCTCTTGTAATCAAGTTATGCTTTTTTTAACAACTAAAAAAACGGTTTTTGGATGTACAAGGTTGCACAATTAGCAATCTATACTACTAACTAGGCTATTACTGGGCAGGCTAATTTTTCTTCTTCGACCAATCCTCGTTGGACACTTGGCAGCAATTCATTGGAAGGTTTTTGGGGTTATTTGTTTGGTTAA
Source organism: Pinus albicaulis (assembly GCA_034641835.2). Taxonomy (NCBI): domain Eukaryota; kingdom Viridiplantae; phylum Streptophyta; class Pinopsida; order Pinales; family Pinaceae; genus Pinus; species Pinus albicaulis. The sequence continues at coordinate 351,938,898 of CM076580.1, forward strand.
TTGGTGTGGTGTGGTGGACCAACTAGGAGGGTGCATATGGGCCAACCAAAGGCTGTCATGTGGCCTCCTGGTGGGCATATAAAATTTTGGTTAGGCCAAATAACAACCCTAGGTAATTGAACATGAGACCTCCACTATGCCAACCATGACTCCGATCGTTTGCTCTACAGGTGTTTCTTAACCCTTAGGGTCATGATGGATATTTAAGGTTTATTTTGTATGGCATCAAGGGTGGGGAATGGTGATAACCCATGACCTTGGTCCACAAACTAGGGTTAGGGGCTAACCCCAACCGCGATATATGTTATTAACACCCAAATGTTAACATAACCAAATTTTATCAGCGCTCCCAAAAATGTGTTATGCCTAACCACTATACCAAAGGTTATGTCATATGTATCAGAGGATATCACATAAACCAAAGTCATCAAATGTGTTCAACCGGTGTAGAAAAAATTAGTCATAAAACCCATATATCAAATTTATATGCAGCGGGTGTTCACATGGTGGGGTCATAATAGTTTAATGCCACAATTTAATGTATAAGCATCGACGACCAGGTTCGTCAGTTAAATGTGTTCACATGAAGGTGGGCTGCTAAAATTTTATGTCGTGGGTCCATAACCATTAATCTAAACTCAACCGAACCAACACAACCATAGTCAAACCTGGGGTTTGGCACCGGAGGGAAAATCGGGAATCAACGGTGGATATTTCTTGACGTCGCGCAAATTTAGCCAGGTACGGGCCTAAATAGTATGATTAAGGAGGCAACATTTTTCCTCCTTTCCAGCGAGAATCTCGCTGACGTGGGGCAAAAATGTCGCCTCACGTGGTTGGAAAAGGCACAATTTGTCGCTTAGTGGTGGAAAAAGGGAAAATTGCAGAACGAATAGAAGAGAAACTTGGGGAGAGCATATCAGATTTAGTTTATGGCCTTTTTGGGAGTAGAAAAAGGCTAGGCAGGGGTTTTTGATAGTTTTGGAGTCATTGGAGCTTTGAAGCCATTTTAGCATTGTAACTTGATGTAAACACCATTTTTTTTAGCATAATGAAATATGTTCAACCATTGAAAGCTAGACCAAGAGATGTGGCCTAGGAGCGGTGAACTCCTTCATCATTTGTTGTTGTTTATTTTCTGTTATGGTGATCTTGTCTCATATTTTCTACAAAAAATGAACTTTTAATTTATGTTTATGTGTTTATGAATTTTACAGAAGAGGCTAAAAAACCCTAATTTAATCACTTGCAAAACTTTTCATAATCCTCAAGCTTTCATATACAATCAGTTTGGTATCATAGCTTAGGTTTCTTTGTTGGTGTGAGGGTTTAATTTTTTTGCAAGTGTTTCTGATGCTTACATTTTTGAATCTCAAGAGAGGAGAAGGAAATCTTGTGGTTGCAAGTTCTCAAGTTAGGTCAAGGACAAGGACAAATGTTTTTCCATAGTCTCCAACACAAATTGCACCTCAAATTGTACCCGAAGCTTCAACAAGAGCCTAATTTTATGTTAGAGGATGAAAAGATTTCAGAAAACCATTCTTTGATATGACACAAATGGTGAAAGTTCTCTATGAAGAGAGAAACAAAAGGTTGCAAGGTGAGAGTTCCAATCCTACAAAGGGAGATAAGTCTTGAAAAGGATATGAAGGAGATGGAGACAAGAATCCAAAAGGTAATGAAGGGAATGGTGAAAAACCACCTTTGACACCATCATTCTCTTCACCTCCATCCTCACCACCATCTTCACCATCATCTTCTTCCTCAAAAAGCCCTTCACAAACACCTCCACATTCTCCAAAATGTCATGATAAAACTCCATTTCTAAAACTTGGCATAAAGTTTGATTTTCATATGTATGATGGAGAGGTAAATTCTGAAATATTAGATAATTGGGTTCATTAGCTTGAAGTGTATGGCAAGATACAAAGCATCAAGGATGATGAAACCAATATTCATATTGCTTCATTAAGAATGGAAAGTGCAGCTCTTATTTGGTGGGAAGCCAAAACTCAAGAGGACACGAAGAAACATGGTAAGGTCTTAACCCCTTGGGATGATTTTTTTCCTGTCATGAGAAGAAAATTTTATATATTAGCATACATGAAAAAATCTATAATGGATTGGAAAAATTTTAGGGAAGGAAAAGGAAAAAGTGTGCAAATCTATACTCAAGAATATAGGAGAAGAGCACTAATATTGGGTGTAGATTTGACATCTCAAGAAAATTTGTTAAAATATACTGGAGGTTATCATAGTTACCTAAGACATACGATTCTCATGTTTAACCCTACAAGTTTAGATGAAGTTTGTGCACATTCCACACATCTATAGGCAAGAGGGAAACATGTTTCAGATAAAACAAGAGAGAATACCATTGAGTCTGGAGAAAAAGCAAAGGGTAAGTTCAAGGGAAATGGAAAAAAGAATGCATCTATAAAGTTGGATAAATATATAATCACATGAAAAAATTGTTCCAAAGATGGACACGATGAATATCATTGCTGGAAAATTCATCCACAAATAAGATCCAAAAAGTTTAAAAACACGGAGAAGGAGAAGACATATGCAACAATACAACATGATTTAGGTTTTGATTCCGGAGATGAAACAAAGATCACAACAATGGCTTGGAAAGGTAAGGGCATTGCAAGTACTATTTCTTCAAGTTTTCTTAATGATACTCAAGATGAAGAGACAAGAATTGAGGTTTTCCATATTATAGTTGTTTCAAAACATACAAATATAGACACGTTGTTTGATAGTGGTTCACAAGAAAATCTGATTTTAGAGGACACTGTCAAGAAGTCAAATTTAGAGGCCATTCCACATACTAGACCATATCCTTTAGGCTTGGTATGTAAGAATGAAAAATTGCAGGTTACAAGGAGGTGCATCCTTATATTTGCAATCACTGCAAACTTTCTTGATGAAGTTGAACTTAATGTAATTCCACTTGATATTTGTGGTATAGTTTTGGGAAGCCCATATCTTTATGATAGGAGAGCATTATTTCGTTTCCATGAGAATAAGTATCACTTATTTAAGAATCGGATTTATTACATCATTAGAGCGCATAATAAAAATATGAGTTGTCTCTTATGAATGCTATACAAATGAAGAGAATTGTGAATTCTAGTCATAATTTTGCTTTGTTAATGTTCAAGCATAAATATGTTGTGAATGAGGCCTTTCAAGGAAATGCATAAAATGAAAAATATCATTTCATAGATTTTGATAATGGGTGCGATAATATGTTTCATGAGTCTAACATGTTTCCTCCTGAAAGAGGTAAACAAGATGAGTTAAATTTGCAGTAGAATCCATCATTATTGAACTCTTGTGTGAACATGATGCTAGTGCTAGAGAGTGAAAAGGTTAAAGAGAAAGTGCCAAAGAAATTGGGCAAAGAGGGAATTGGTTCCAAAATTCCTTCTTGTGGGTTTCATGATGTTTTGTCTTTGAAATGGGATAGTGCATGGCGATGGTGATCACATTTGGTTAATAGTTAAGCCAAGCGCAAGGCTAGGCATGTTATGCATCATCATGTCGACAATGTTATAGGTTAGAAGAATTTGAAGTTGTTTAAGTTTCCTTTGATTGACGAACAAGCAAGGAATGTGTTTATTCCTTAAAGGATAGTTTTTTATTCTACATATTCTGGGAAATTTCAGCAAGATGGTATCTATGGCAGTAAGAAAAGGTCTCCAAAATTAGGGAAAATGATCAATTTTCATGAAAAGCTAAAAATGTCGCATTCAAGAAATTTTCAGTGGATTGAAACTAAAAGGGTGAGGGAGTTGTACCATCATCTACTTGTTGATGGATAAATATATTTTGGTGGTCCAAAATCTTCCAATGGGAAGGAATGATATGATGGATCAATTTTATGCTCAAAATTCAAAATTTTCATAATGGCTCGAAACTAGAATGACCACCTAGTTATCATTGTTCTAAATCACAACTTGTTTCACGCAAAAATGACACAATATACTCTTGTAATCAAGTTCTGTTTATTTTTGGAAATAGTTTAAAAAATGGTTTTTTGATGTACAATGTTGCACAATCAACAATCAATACTACTGAGTGGGCTTTGACTGTGCAGGATTGTTTTTCTTCTTTAACCAATCCATGTTGGACACATGGAAGAAATTCATTGGTGCATTTTTCAGGTTATTTGTTTGGTTAATTGGTGTGGTGTGGTGGACCAACCAGAAGGGACCATGTGGGCCAACCAGAGGCTGCCATGTGGCCTCCCAGTGGTCGTGTAAAATTTTGGTTAGGCCAGACAACAACCCCGAGGAATTGAACATGAGACCTCCACTATGTCAATCATGCCTTCGACCGTCCGCTCTACATGTGTTTCTTACCCATTAGGGTCGTAAGTATTATTTAAGGTTTATTGGTTATGGCATCGCCGGTGGGGAATAGGGTTAATCCCCGACCTCGGTCTATAGAACAGGTTTAGGAGCTAATCCCGGCCCCGAGATATGTTATATGTTATTAACACCTAAAATTTAATATAACCAAAGTTTTATTGACGCTCCAAAACATGTGTTATGTCAAATCCACTATACCAAAGTTTATGTCATATGTATTGGCAGATATCACATTACCCAAAGTCATAAATGTGTTCAACCAGTAGATAAATCGTGTCATAAAACCCATATATAAAAGTTATACTCAGCGAGTATGTGACGATTTCAGAACAGTTACCATGAACATCAGTGTTCACATGGCGGGGTCATAATAGTTTAATACCATAATCTAATATATAAGTGCTGGCAGTCAGGTTCGTCGGTTAAACATGTTTACATGTAGGTAGGTTTCTAACATTTTATGCGGTGGGTCTATAACCGCTAACCTGAACTCAACCAAACTGAAGTAATCACAGTCAAACTTTGGGTTTGGCACTGATGGTAAAATCTATAATCAACAACAGAGATTTAGTGACATGGAAAAAATTTAGTTGGGTGCAGGCCTAACCACCATGATTAAGGAGGTGACATTTTTACTCCTTGTCGGTGGGAATCTCGCTAGCACAAGGAAAAAATGTGTGTCCGAAAAAGGTGAAATTTGTCGCCTAGGGCTGGAAAAATGGAAAATTGTAGAGAAAATAGAAGAGAAACTTGGGGAGATCACATATGATTCAATTTTTGGCATTTTTTGGAGCAAAAAGAGGCTAGACAGGGGTAATTTTTGACAATTCTGGAGCCATTGTAGCCCTTTTTGAAGCCATTTGAGCATCCTAACTTGATGTAAACACCATTTTTTTAAGCATAATGAAAGAGGTACAACCATTGGAAGCTAGACAAGAATATGTAGCCCAGGAGGGGTGTACTCCTTCATCATTTGTTGTTTTTTTTGTTTTTATGGTGATGTTGCCTCATATTTTCTGCGAAAACTGAACTTTTAATTCATGTTTATGTGGTTATGAATTTGACATAAGAGGGTTAAAAAACCTAATTTAATCACTTGAAAATATTGTCACAATGTCATATAAAGATCAATTGAAGGTCAAAGTAGTGACACTTGACACTCTGTACAAGTTTTCTCTACTGAACTAGTCTATAATCAGGCCATTATAGGATATTGGGCGTAACCCTTCTTGAAGAATCCAACCTTGGTATGACTTGTGGGGTTATAAATAAGACTCACAGGGATTCCAAAAAACAAAATTTTAGACCTTGAAGATCCAAAATTATAGAGGTACAATAGTTTCAATATTGAGCTCCTAAAAAAGCAAGAAAAAGTTGTGTATTTGTTAAAATTTTGCATAACGTTTGTTTGAAAAATTAGTTTGAAGTGATTCAAAGGGCATAGTGAAACATATATATCATTGTTTGATTCCAAAATTCCTCTAAACAAAAAAATGGACACACCTAGTAATCAACCTTAAATCTCTTTTATGATCCATGAAGAAGAGAAATAAATGTCGCATGATATATAAAAATTACGAGACCAAGTGAAAAAAATGTCAGTGTCACAAAGAGTAAGCAAAAATGAACTAGAAGCTAAGATGGATGGTTTGAAATCTGACATCAAGCAAATGATGAATGTCAAGATGGAAGGTTTGAAGGATGGTTTAAAAATAGGAAATGTGTTATGCGGAATTATGAATTACGGATAAAACACATTCCCTAAATGTGGTGCTATGCATTTAGAACAACGAATCAAAGACTTTGCAGACACTTTTCCTCATAGTAAATAGACACATAGAAAGATGGAGAAACTTACTTGGGGTCCAACCACTTCCTATTCTTCTTATGTCGCTCTTGTTGTAGCTTCCAATCCAACTTTGATTACCACACTAGTTCCTGCAAGTATGAACACTAAACAACAAAGAGATTGCAATATGCAGATGGCTATTTACCTTAACTAGTTAAATAAATGAAACATGAAACATATACATCAACTCATAGTCCATGATATGAAAGATAGAAAGATATACAGATACATATGTGGGAAAATGAGCAGCAATATTTATTAATGGATATAAGGGAGAGGTTACAACCAGTGATTGATTTGATGTCACCAACTCCAACATCGTCCCATCCTCATCAAAATGAACATCTCTCTAGCAACATATCACTCAAATCAAACACTCAATTGAGAAACCAATAACATTTCTTCACCCAATTTCTTCCTTTTTAAGAACTAGGATCTATGCTCAATTTATAGAATAGTTGAAGGTAGTTTCACAATCAATGACTTTCTAATAATAGGCAAGACATGTTCCCAAGCTCAGAGGTGTTGGATGGACACATGGATTTGAAGTTTGACACATATGGACTCTTCTAGAAGGCACTAGCCACCATGTGGAGATTCCGAAACAATGAGAATTTCACTCCCAATTGACCAACATACTCTTGAATGTCGAGAAGTGCTTTGCAAAGCACCCTTGAATGGAGGTAACTGCATATGCAAAGTAGTTAGTCCCTTGAGAGGCTGCATTGGTGAGCTCATAGGTGATATAACGTGTACTTCAAACCTTGGAAACCTTGCAATGGAAGTCATGGATGATTTGTTCTTATTCTTTATCTTAGGGCATGTATCAACTGAAATGATAGGGGCTGATAGAACCTATTTCATTGTTTATGGGGATGATGTCCAGTTTAAGCAGGTCATTGGGAATGGTGCCCAAATTGACCTATAAAAAAATGAAAAGGGACTTGGAAGGTTTGAAGTAAGGTTTGACAAAGTTTCTACAATAAATGCTTCCTAATGGTCAAAAGGTACTCCACATTAGTACATATGGTCAATTTTTTGATACTTTAGTTCCGAAAGTTTTGACATATTGTCGGAAAGTTCCTAAATTTTTCTCAATTTTTTTAATCCCCCCAAAAAGCGTCAGAATAGCGACGAAAATCTCCAAACGTCAGAATAGCAACAAAATGCTCCAACCGTCAGACTTGTGACAAAACTCTTTGAACGTCGGAAAATAAACCAAATTTCTCCAAACGTCAGAATAGCGATGAATTGCTCCAAACATAGAAATAACGACGAATTGATCTAAACATCGGAATAACGATGAATTTCTCCAAACATCAGAATAACAAAGAAATCGTGTGAGGGTTGGGTGGGGTTTGGTCAATTCATGTCAGGTTGGGTCGGGTCAGGTCGGGTCATGTAAGGCCGCCCAAGGAAACACGTTCGGGCGGGTCGGATCGAGTTAGGTCATGCCATGCCGTGTGAGGGCACCTAAGGAAAAATGTTTGATCGGGTCGGGTCGGGTCAGGTCATGTGAGGGTGCCCAAGGAAATGCGTTTGGGTGAGCTAGGACAGTTTAGGTTGGGTCGTGTGAGGGCACCCAAGAAAACGCATTCGTGCGAGTCGGGTCGGGTCGGGTCGTGTGAGGGCACCTCAAGAAATGCGTTCGGTCGGTCAAGTTGGGTCGTGCCATGTGAGGGTTCTCAAAGAAACGTCTTTGGGTGGGTCAGGGCGGGTCAGGTTGGGTCTTGTGACAGTGCCTAGGGAAACACTTTTGGGTGGGTCGGGTCAAGTCGAGTCATGTGAGGGCATCTAGGGAAACGCGTTCAGGCAAGTCAAGTTGAGTAAGGTTGGGTCGTGTGAGGGTGGTCGTATAAAAAATGCTAATTTTTGACCCCCCATGTGCCTTGTGCATGTTTATGTGATCCATTTTTCGTTATCTCCCTCGTGCCTTCGTTCGGGTGGGTCGAGTCGTGCCGTGTGAGGGCACCACAAGAAAAAATTTCAGGTCAGATTGTGTGAGGGAGGCCGTATAAAAAATGATAAGTTGTGACTACCCGTGTTCCTTGTGCACGTTCATGTGACTCATTTTCTATTTTCTCCCTCATGACTTCGACGTTAAGGGGGTCAGGTCGAGTCAGGTTGGGTCGTGTCGTGTGAGGGCACCCATGAAAACACGTTCAGGTGGGTCAGGTTGGGTCGTGCCATGTGAGGGCACCCATGAAAACACGTTCAGGCGGGTCGGGTTGGGTCGTGCCATGTGAGGGCACCCGAGGAAATGAGTTCGAGAAGTGTAGGCCAGGTCAAGTCATGTGAGGGAGCCAAGGAAACACATTCAGGTAGGTTGGGTCAGTTTGGGTCGGGTCATGTGAGGGTGCCCAAGGAAATGCTTTTGTGCAGGTCAGGTCGGGTCGTGTGAGGGCACCTAAGGAAATTCAATTGGGTGGGTCAAGTCTAGTCATGCCATGTGAGGGAGCCCAAGGAAACGCGTTCGGGTAGGTCGGGGCGGATCGGGTCGGGTCATGTGAGGGTGCCTAGGGAAACACATTCAGGCCAGTTGGGTCGGGTCGTATGAGGGCGCCCAGGTAAATGCATTCAGGCAGGTCAGATCAGATCTATTCGGGTAGTGTGAGGGTGGCCATATAAAAATGCTAAGTTGTGACCGCTTGTGTTCCTTGTGCATATTTGTGCGATCTGTTTTCCATTTTATCCCTCATGCCTTCGTTTGAGGGGGGGGGGGAGATTGGGTCATGCCGTGTGAGGGTGCCACAGGAAACACATTCAGGTCGAACTATCATGTGAGGGAGGTCGTATAAAAAATGCTAAGTTGTCACCACCCATGTGACTTGTGCACATTTGTGTGATCTGTTTTCCATTTTCTCCCTCATGCCTTCGATGTTCGGGTGGGTTGGGTCAAGTCGGGTCGTGTGAGGGCGCCCAAGGAATGTGTCTGAGTCGAGTCGTGTCGGGTCGTGTGAGGGAAACCAAGAAAACGCGTTCGGGCGGGTTGGGTCAGGCCTAGTCGTGCCGTATTGTGAGGGTGCCCAAGGAAAGGTGTTTAGGTGGGTCGAATATGGTCAAGTCGTGTACTGAGGGTGGCCAAGGAACACGTCCAGATTGGGTCACGTCGGGTCGTGTGAGGGCACCCAAGGAAACATGTTTGAGCGCGTCGGGTCAGGTCCAGTCAGTTCATGTCATGTGAGGATGCCCAAGGAAATGCATTCAGGTGGGTCAGGTCGTGTCGTGTGAGGGCGCATAAGAAAATGTGTTCAGGTGGGTTAGGTTGGGTCGAGTCGTGTCGTGTGAGGGTGCCCAGGGAAACACATTCGAGAAAGTCAGGTCGGGTTGTGCCGTGTGAGGGCATGTGAGGAAATGTGTTCAAGCAGGTCGAGTTGGGTCAGGTTGTGTGAGGGCGCCCAAGGAAATGCATCTAGGCGAGCCAGGTCAGTTTGGGTTGGGTCGTGTGAGGGCGCCCAAGGAAACACATTCATGCAGGTCAGGTCAGGTTTTATGAGGGCACCTAAGGAAACACGTTCGGGCGGGTCAGGTCAGGTCAGGTCATTCCATGTGAGGGCATCCAAGGAAATGCGTTTGGGTGGGCCATGGTGGGTTGGGTCGGGTCATGTGAGGGTGCCCAGGGAAATGCATTCAAGCAGGTCAGGTCGAGTTAGGTCATGTGAGGGTGCCTAGGGAAACACATTCGGGTGGGTCGGGTCGGGTCATGTGAGGGTGGTTGTATAAAAATTGCTAAGTTGTGTCTGTCCATGTTCCTTGTGCACGTTTGTGTGATCTATTTTTTGTTTTCTCCCTCATGCCTTCATTCAGGCGGGTCGGGTCGTGCCATGTGAGGGTGCCACAGAAAACATGTTTGGGTCGGACCATCATGTGAGGGAGGTCATATAAAAAATGATAAGTTGTGAGACATTAGAAATTCCTAATTAATCATGAAATTAAATAAATATGGATATGACAAGGAAACCTCTAAACCCCTAACCCATTTAAACCCCTAAATCGTAAACCTCTAACCCCTTTACCCCTAACCCCTTAAACCCTAATTCCCAACCTCTAACCAATTCAACCCCCTAAATCCCTAAACCTCTAAGTGGATCGGATGGTAGGATTACAACAACGAGGTTTGGTGGGTAAGTCATTTTATTTGCGAATGGATGGTTCTTAGATGGCGTCCTGGGTTAAATAACATTGGTACCCTATTCTTAAGTACTCTCCTCTTTTCAACATTTTATACAATCAATGGTTATGCTTCCACTTTATTAATAATGGAAATGTTGTGAATATTTTGGGATCATATTGGGTTCATGGTTGTGATTTCTTATCTTTAAATTACTGACATGTGGGATTTGATCCATACCTAGAATTACCATGAAAGAAATTGGTTTCATGCTAAACTCCTTGGTTTACCATGCTAAACTCATATTCTGGTCCTATGAATCACTAATGACGATAAAAAATTCCACTGGTAAATTTTAGTTCCTGGTGGAAGCAAGCCTGTTACAAATAGATAAGCATATCACATGAATTTTGGTGGAGGTTGAATTCTATGCTCGCCTTCATTAGGGTGGCTTCTCTACTAGGCAACGAATTGACTATTAAGTCATGTGAAGGTGACCATGTAAAAAATGTTAAGTTGTTATTGCTCGCGTGCCTTGTGCACGAATTCGTGCGACATGTTTGCCATTTGCTCCTTGGTGCCTTCATTTAGGCAGGTCAGATCGTGTGAGGGTGACCAAGGAAATGCATTCGAGCGGGCCAAGTCGGTTTGCTTCGGGTTGTGTGAGGGCACCCAAGGAAACGTGTTCGGGCGGGTCGGTTCGTGTCGTGTGAGGGCACATAAGGAAACATTTTCGGGTGGGTCGGGTCGTGTCGTGTGAGGGCGCCCAAGGAAACACGTTCGGGCAGGTCGGGTCAGGTTGTGTCGTGTTGTGTGAGGGTCCTAGGAAAATGTGTTTGGGTGGGTCGGGTCATGTGAGGGCACTAAGGGAAACACGTTCGAGTGGGCCAGGTCGGGTCGGGTCATGTGAGGGCACCCAGGGAAATGCATTCAAGCAGGTCAAGTTGAGTTAGGTCATGTGAGGGTGGTCGTATAAAAAATGCTAAGTTGTGACCACCCGTATGCCTTATGCATGTTTGTGCGATCTGTTATTCGTTTTCTTTCTCGTGCCTTCATTCGGGTGGGTCGGGTCGTGCCATGTGAGGGTGCCACAAGAAATGCATTCGGGCAGGTTAGGTCATTTGAGGGCGCCCAAGGAAACATGTTTGGGTGGGTCCAGTCTGGTCTGGTTGGGTCGTGTCGTGTGATGCAGCCTAAGGAAATGCGTTCGGGCAGGTCGATTTGGGTCGTGTCATATGAGGGCGCCCAAGGAAACACGTTCGGGTGGGTCGGGTCGGGTCGGGTCGTGTCGTGTCAGGGTGCCTAGGAAAAAGCATTCGGGTAGGTTGGGTCAGGTCATGATATGTGAGGGTTCTCGATGAAATACATTCAGGCAGGTCAGGTCAGGTCAGGTCAGGTCGTATGAGGGCGCCCAGGGAAACGCGTTCGAGCAAGCCGGGTTGGTTTAGTTTAGGTCGTGTGAGGGTGTCCAAGGAAATGCGTTTGTGCGGGTCGGGTCGGGTCATGTGAGGGAACCTAAGGAAATTCATTCGGGCAGGTCAGTTTGAGTCGTGCCGTGTGAAGGCGCCCAAGGAAATGCATTTGGCTAGGTTGGGGTGGGTTAGGTTAGGTATGGTTGGGTCGTGTGAGGGTGCCCAGAGAAACACGTTTGGGAAGGTCGGGTCAGGTCGGGGCGGGTCATGTGAGGGTGGCCATATCAAAAATTCTAAGTTTTGACTGCATGTGTGCCTTGTGCACATTTGTGTGATCAGTTTTTTGTTTGCTCCCTCATGCCTTCGTTCGAGTGGGTCGAGTTGTGTCGTGTGAGGGCGCGACAGGAAATGTGTTCGAGTGGGTTGGGTCATGTGAGGGCTCCCAAGGAAACACCTTCAGGTAGGTTGGGTCATGTGAAGGTGCCCAAGGAAGGCTAGTCTAGCCAATGCAAAGGGTCTTTAAAACTATTTACAGTTCTATGGTAGTCCAAAGTTCTGAAGCAATTTTGTGATGGAGGCAAGTCAACTTATGGCTTCCTGTAGTAGAATCAATAGAAAATTCTGTAGCAGAGTAGGGTGGACAGGTTCAAGTCTTTTATAGAGGATTGAAACAGGATTAGAGTGCACATTTGAGGCAAAACTTGGATATCTTGAGTAGTCTAGGTTGCTTGTAGGGTTAGCAATCAAGTCACTAGTTAGGGTATTATTTCAATGGTTAAATTGGTTGTTTCTGTTAAACGTGAACCATATTGTATGGATCTTTAATAATATGCCAAATTATTTTATGGGTTTGATGAATAATACACTATTCTGTTGGATATTGTATTGGAATGTGGATTAATTGAATGCTACTTTTCTCTATTCAGCCTATTATATCTTTCAAAAACTGATATTGTTCACTGAATAATATATTAATTGTATTAAATTGACTATTATTTGGAAAATGAAATTCTGCTGAAATCTTAGTAACCTATAAAACCTTAAGGCAGAATTACCCTAGTTCACTACATAGAGGGTCCCCCCATCCCCCTTGAATTTCCCTAAAATTTGGGTGTGTAGAGAATTTTAGAGTTGTATTCAAATTATCCCAAATGCACCCTCTCAGTTTCTAAGGTAATCCAAATGGATTTAGTTAATCAAATTATAATATTTAGCAATATTGGAATGTCGGGTCTTGTTATAAGAATGGGTGGATGATTCAGGACCTCTGAAGATCAGACTCATGGCTCAGTTTTGTCATGCAGGATGCCTCTTGCGATCTGTTTTCATTAATAAGTAGCGCCCATGAATGTTGCAGACCCATGTTTTGTTCTTGTCTAATTGGTTCTTGTTGTTTTCTGTGGCCTGACATATGTTTATGTGGGCTCTTAGTTCTCACCCTCCGAGATATCATAGAGGAGGACAAGCACTTTAAAACCCCTATGTTGCTTTGTCAACCTTTAAGTGGCATCTGACTCAATCTCAAGAGAGGTGCTATTCTAGAGACTCAAAGAAATTATAATTTCAAGGACTCTACTCACTACTACCATGCATCTATATGAATTTGTTCTTGATCATCACCACACACTGCGTAGACTATCAAATGCTAACAATGATGTCATTGAGTTGAAGTAGGATTGTCCTTCCTCAACAAAATAGTTTAATATACATATTGATGAGCTGCCATTCAATGTCATTGTGCAATATTTCATATAAGGTCTTGAAAAAAATCATAGCAACCACTTAAAATTCCACTCAAGACAAATTATACCATAAGAGAAAATGGGATTTTATAAAGGGAAGTATAATCCTATAAAACATTGTAATTCTCCAAGAATACATTCATAGTAGCCAAATACATGGAAAGAGTGGAATGGTCATAAATTAAAAAATGAAAATTATTCTTGAATTTTGGACACTCTTTCTCATTTATTTTTCTCCACCCATGCAACTCTTCTCTCAATTATGTAATAAATAAATCTAAAGACATCCCTCATAAAATGAGCTAGATATGTATTGAAATAATGTAGACAACAACCCATCCAAATCTTAATAAATACAATAGAACATTTCTTGAATCTCATAATAAATGGGGCATCTAAAGATGAGGTTATAGACACATCCTTTCTTGCACTATTACCTAAATAAATGGTTCTCGTTAGTTTTGATACATGCCATTTAGTGTCATTATGCAATATTTCATATAATGTCTTGATAAAAATCATCAGCATTCATTTGAGAGTTCATCACATATTTTTGTTTTGGCGGGGTGAAGAAATATAAGTTCTTGACAAAAATGATTAGAAACCATTTCAAATTCCATCAACATATTTTCATTTTGGTGGGCCACAATTTCTTCAACGTAGTGGTTTAACGAGACCATGAGCTCCCGAGATTCTTCATTGTAGTGGTTTAACCAGACTGTGAGCTAGACTAGCATTTTTTGTGGTCAGATTGAGGCTGGAGCACAGAGCCACAAACTTTTCCAGTTCTGGAGAGGTATTTATCCTACCTTTTGCACAATTTCCCAATTTTATTTCCGATTCTGTCTTACTGAAGTTTACTGTAAAAAGGTTTTGAATGGTCCTTGTATCTTTGTGAATGGTGCTTGTATCTTTTTGTGGAACCCTAAAATTGATATCCTGAATGAAAGTAATGGAACACTAAAACTTATTCAGGGGTTTTGAATCGCATTGATGAACCCCATAACAGATAAGTGAAGGTGACAGAGAAGACTGGCCTTTCCTTCCCTGTCATGCCTAACTGTAAGATTAACCCACCTTGCCTTTTTTATCGATCGATTTCCAATGCCTTCTGATGACCTTTCACGTCTATTCCTCCATCATCAGTAGCCAAGGATACTTACCTCCAATTTATCTATAGTTTCAACATGTATTTTCTTTTTGTACCAAACTTTGTCATACTTGGCAGCATAATTACAACTCCGTTCCTTCACTTCATTGACAGATAACCTTATTCTCTTTGATCTGGGCATTCCTTTAACAAAATATGAAATTCCCCATAATATGTGAGAAATTCCATGACTGAGGCATGTGATATCATATCTCAGCTTTCATGGTATTTCTTTTTATTGCAATCTAATTTTGATGTGACACTCTGCGTGGATCTAGTATGACTGTTGTCAATCTTTGGTTTAGCATTCCAAATAGCCAATGCCTTTGATAATAAGATCTTGGCCCTGAGTATTCTATGTTATTGTTGGCTTGGTTCCAAAAATTTGATGCCCAAACTTTATTCTATTGACAGGAAATTGTCTACCACTCTTGGTTCATTGCCCAAAATTCTCGCTATTATACTGTAGAATTTTATTTCCCATAGTATCAAATAACTCTCTCAAGGCGAAAGAATTAAAACATAAAATTAGAATCAACCCCATAATCCAGATTAATTCCACCTCAGGAACCACAAGATACTCACATCAGGACCGAATCCAATTCTAAATTTCATATGAAACTCGATTCCCATAAATATACACAGAGATTTAGAACAATACACAACATATGTTAACAGAATGGTGTAAACTTAGTCAAGTCTAACAGCATACGTTGACTCATTGATACATAAATATCTAGGCATGCACATAATTCCTCATAATCAATTGTTAAATCTAGTTTCACACTTACAAGCTGGAATTTGTCAACTGAATCAGACATAAAATCAATAACACAATGAAATTATCCTACAATCTCTCTCTGCCTCTCTTCCACAAAGAACCCTCCATCATATTACCAATTTTTCATTCTACCTAGGCCTTTGAGAAATCGATTAATCTATGCTTGAAGAAAAATTCAAAGCTTCGACTCCCTCCTCTTGATGGAACCCTTAAGTCAATAGATTAATACAGAGACTTTCATAGAATCAAATATGCACAGACAAATCAGGTATTGTCATAGAATTCACACAATATCAGTTAATTGATTCACCAGATTGGTAACTGGCTTCATAGTAAGCCATGCTTACTGATTTATAAATTTAGCCTCAATGAAGTTACCAGACTTCAGTATTTATTTTATGAAATGAGGTGAATTATAGCATCTTACCATTAACCATATTGTGGCTCAGCAATTTTTGATAGTGTACTTGAGAGCACACACAAGATGTCTGAATCTGGATCAACTTCTCCTTTTTGTTAGACTTCTATGGAAGAAAAAATCCCTCTGAATATTGGAAAATAAGCCTTACCCAAAATGAATTCATCGAGATGTCTGCATCCTGACATTACTTCAGAGGCTTTATAGTTCTCATTGAAGCCTTGCTTTAGATGATTTCCAGAGCTTCCACGAGGCATCTAGAGCAGTAAAATTTGAAGACAAGTCAAAAAGAACTTTTTTAAAAAATTTGAAACATCCTCCTTCAGTGTCTTATCATGCTTGACAATACTATCATATACTTTCATCAAGACACATTTGTTTATAGATACAAAGAACTGTTCCAAAGTGTTATACACTTATTCTCCTAGATTATCTTCAAGAATGTAGGGTTTAAGTGAGTTGAATTTCTTATCAAATATGTTGTAATTATTTAATTGACATTTCCATGTAGCTTCTCCAAAGTGGATGATATTTTAAAGATATTGGATTACAAGATTATAACATATCTCCATTTCTATTGAACTTGAAGCAATATCACATGTGGTGTTGAGATATAAATGTTGAGATGTAATACATAGGGCAATGCCACACATAGTAAGGTTAATGCCTCATATAACCAAGGGTATTTATTGCACAGATAGTTACAAGTCTTCATACTTTCATCAAAGACCCTGTGAAGAAAGATCTATTCCTGATATGAATTGTACAACCTCTAACAAAGTTACATCAATAGAATTCAGATTACATGTATCAGTGATATGACCTAAGGAAAAAGAGGGAACCTTTACTACTCATCAATACAGGTGATCATATTGCCATGACACCTCTCAATTTTTGTGACTGATTAACTGTTGTCACCGATATGATTTCAAATTGTCTTCATAATCAACAAGCTAATACATCTGCCTTTTGAATTCATTTAAACCTGTGCTTTGAATGATGTCATATTTCAAGGAGGCCAAATAGATCTGAAAACCAAGAGTCACACTGCCATAGTATGATAAATATATTGATATCAAGATCGAAGAAAGGGTTAGGGTATGGTTGACAAGTCATCAATGATATGTTGCAAAAATACTGAACCCTAATGGATTTCCTAATAGATCAGATCTTAGGCATAGCCCAAAAAACACTTTCATATCATATGGATATAAATTATAATGTAGACAACTGTCACTTAGCCAAAGTTTGAAGAGTGCTTTAATATTCCAAGTAATGAGATAAGATATTGTCACTTGAATAATGCCAATAGGTCTGAAATTGATGAAGTCTTCAAAAATAAGAGATTCTTAAAATTAAACGTTGACAGAATTATATGAACGTTAGAGTTTAAGTATCTTCAGTGCTTACACTGACTTTGCATAAACGTCGATTATAGACTGTGATAGATGTATGTATAGTTTAGTATAAAATATATATATATATCCCCTAAAGACTATTGTAGTAGATAGTTCCATTTGGTGCAAGCTTTATATTACACCCAAATATGGTTGTCCGTTCTAATATATTGTCAAAATGAATGCTGCAAAGGGTAATTAATTCCATCCTCCGCTATAGCTCAATTTAACAAAAATTTATAGAAGAGAGAGAGGTATAAAGACTTGAATTGAAAATGCATTATAAACCTACTGCAACTTCATTTTTTCATTGATTTTGTTAATGTTATGTCATAGGTCGAATAATATAGAGAAAATATCACATCACAGGCATTAAAAATATAGACGACATCTCTGACTTAGATCTGTTGTAGAGGGTAAGTCACCAAGTCCGCACATGAGTCACACTTGCACGTTGATTTTCATACTTGAATCTTCCTCAGAATTTTAAATATTTTATTTTATATAATCAGTATCCAAATAAGGTAGATATCCTATACTCAGTGCACTGCGAACTTGGCCACATGTAAACGATTTGAATTCAGACTTTTGAGATCAATCACATCACTGATCTCATCACACACTAGATTGATGATCACATCAGTGCTTTCAAGATCTCACGCTATCTGGGTAATAATATTTCAAAAATTTGAATATGACACTTATGCCCTTTAATTGTGCCATCATGTTATCATATATTTAAATGTAGATCGAATTAAAAGATCCAGAGTAGACTCAATTCCTGATAAAAATTCGAGCTGCCTCTGATTGCTAGAATCCTTATGCAAGATCATGTCATTATGAAACCTCATGATTTACTAAAAAAATTCCATAGAAAAAAATCTCTCTTGTGCTATTCCTAATGAGTCATAACTTCAAAGTAGAATATATCACTTCTCAACTATATGCATTCTCTTCTTACTTGGGCTTCTCCTCACCTGAGCTCTGATTCCATGTTAATTTTAACATGTGCTTTGAATATATAGTTAGATCCATATGAGCCCAAATATTTATCCATCATATTTACAATTATAACTAAAGAAAGAACATGAATCATATTTGCACAAGATAAGCCAAGACAAGAGGAAAAAAGGATTGGCACAAGCCAGGGAAAAACCTCAAGATGGGGAAAACCCTTAATCAATTCTTCTTATTATTCATTTTTTCAACAAAAGGGGAGAGAGAGAGTACATCAATCAAAGTCAAACTTGACTTGATAAGCTTCAGAATTTAAGGAAGAGGATGGCCCGCAATAATTTCTACTAAATTTTTTGTCATGAACTGTTAGAGATAGAGTTAGGGAATCATAGTGACCTTTAAACAGCTCGAAGACATACCCTTTTAATGTAGCCTGCAACTTTGTCCAAACTGATAAGGCAGTTCAGACTTACAATTTTGCCTCAAACTGATAGTGTAGTTCAGCCCTACAATGCTACCCTAAACGAATGACCTTCCAGTACTGCCTTCTCCAGATCTGATGCATATATTACCTTGCTACCCTTTGATAAAATACGGTTAGCTAAGGGTTGACTGCGGCTAGGATGAATGATCAAAATAGAAGGAAGAGTTATCAGATTGACACTTGACTGTGATGCTGGAGTAGCCCTGACCTGCAGTCCATAGATCTGAGATGATAGTCCATGAAACATATATCCAACTTACCTCTGATGCAGCATCCTAAAGTGGCCAAAGATCTGCAACCTTATTCATCATAAAATGGTCCTAAAAATCCTCAACTCTAGATTAGATATATGTTGTCTATACCTTTGCATTCTTCTCCTACATCCTACACTAGAAGCCTTCAAGCCCTTGCTGTAGATCCGCAACCCCATCTAAGATATGAGAAGTCGATGTGTGAAAATGGGATGAAGAGTGTTCCTTATATACAATTTAGAAGATGAATCTAACCTTTACTTTTGGAGGAAAAATTCAAAATTCAAATTTCAATCTTCCCTCCAAAACAACATCATTACTTAAGGCATTTATTTTGAATAAGAAAATATTTCCTTAGCCAAATTTGATGATCTTCAGATCAATTTTATCCCTCTCGAAAAGAAGAATCTAATGGATTTATAATATCTATCAACTGAATAGTCCAAAGTGGAATTTGGCCCTAGTTTCCGAATTTAACACTGACATTATACACACTTTTAGTTGTTATTCATATTGGAGTTGATATTAAAATAAGTTTCATTTATCTAAGGAACATTGTAGATGCATCAGAGTTGTGAAGTAGATGAACTTTAATTTATTTTCAAAAACAAAATTTGAAACGGAGCTATACTATGAATACTTTGTGGTTATTTATTTGGACATTTGTATAGAGGGTCTCTGTGACTTGTTGGCCCATGAAGAAGAAGAAATTAAAACTTCGAATATACTTTGAAATCAAAATTTTGCTCCCAAAACAGTGAAGATTCAAATCTCCCATCAACATATTGATCAAAATTATCATGCTTAGCACTTGCCATCATGATGGGGGATATAAATCATTGCTTTGAAGAGAAATTTTATATTTTCAAAAGAAAAATTATGCAAAGTAGTGGTTATGTGCCATTTACTTAAAAATCAAATTCTGCTCCCAAAATAGTGAAGAATAAAATCTCCCATCAACACAGTGATAAAAATTATCATGCATAGTACTTGCCATTATGATGGGGGATATAAAGCATTTCTTTGAAGAGCACTTTTCTATATCGAAAAGAAAAAATATGCAAAGCAGTGGCTATGTGCCATTAATTTTTTTTTGAAGCTATATCCAATTCCACTTTTAATAAAAAAAATTACACTAATATTAGGTCATGTTTGGTTGGCCAACTAGGCATCACATCCATCAACAACCCAAAGTCCAAGAAACAATAGTACACAAGACGCTACAATATAATCAGTTGGCCTTGCAATCCCTCCCACCAAACTTATTATTGATCCATTCAGGTCATTCTAATATTATTTTGTGGAATTTCATCCTCTAGTAATTATACATATGAATTTGATGAAAAAACTTTAATCATTGGTAAACCTTGGCCTTCCTATGAATTTGGTGAAAAATATTTAATCGTTGGTAAATCTTGGCCTTCCTATGAATTAGGTGAAAATATTTAATCGTTGGTAAATGTTGGCCTTGTTCATCCTCAATGAGCATGGATGGTTCATACAGTTTTAGGTTCTCTAAATTTACTATCAAGTAAATGCACATATAAGGTGGATCACTGAGTTTCTAAACATGATTTCCTACCTTCTCCAATATTTCAAAAAGTTCCATATCTCAAGGGCTTTAATTTTCTTCCCAATTCCTTATAACTTTTCTTTATTAACATGTAACCAAACTCTATCTCCTATTTGGAGGGCCGACATTAGAGACACTTTTAGTTGTTATTCATATTGGAGTTGATACTAAAATAAGTTTCATTTATCTAAGGGACATTGTAGAGGCATCATAGTTGTGAAGTAGATGAACTTTAATTTATTTTCCAAAACCAAAGTTGAAAGGGAGCTATACTATGAAATAATTTGTGGTTATTTATTTGGACAATTGTATATAGGGTGTCTGTGACTTGTTGACCCATGAAGAAGAAGAAATTAAAACTTCAAATATACTTAGAAATCAAAAGTCAAAGCCATGACCTAAATATTCTTAAGAAAGATAGTGAATAATACATGCATAGAGTACTTGAGTCTAAATATATGGGTTTTGAATTGACAAGCACATTAGATACCTCATGTTCAAATAAAAAAGAAATACACCTTGAAGAACTTGTGGTACCTAATTGAAATCCTACCATTTCTGCCGTTAGTGATGCAAGACCTATGCCTCAGGAGAATATCGAGTGTTGTCCTTTATTACATTCATGTTCTCTTGTTTTCCATCAATACATTATTAGGTGGGGTGATTCTAGTTTCATTCAAGTTTAATATACACTCATAGCTCTTCTGAGATAAATGTTTTTGGTTTCTTTGTAAATCTGTGAGTTAATGAATATTTGAAATCCTGGTTTGTCTAGGGTAATATAACACATTGTGATAATGTGGTTTGTTTCTCTCTTGCTCTTGTGAGCTTGTAAGGTTATAAAATATCATATTTACAAAGAAAGAGTTTGATCCTATTTTGTTTTCCTGGTCTCTTTTTTTTTCTCATCTATCTGTGTTGTTTTCTAAGATTTAGAAGTCATATCAATTCACATATTTACTTAGATTTATGTTCATTTATTTTAATCCAATTATGTTGATGTATTTGATATGGTATTTTTGTTTTATAGGTTTTAATTTTGAAATCTCCCAGCAGAGCATCAAAACAACACTGAAAATGGTAACATTGGGCATGATTTGTGCATAAAATTGTTGATTTAGTATAAATTTTGTGGTTTGATATAGGTGTCCCTTATTTGCGTTGCCACCAATATGCTAATAATATAGATGACATGATTAATTCACATACCTTTTGAAAATTCTTCCCTAATCAATTTAAGGGAGAGGGTGAGAATGCTCAGAGTTTTTTTAGTGAAATTTTTAAATTTTAAAAGTTTATATGTATACAAATAAAATCCATATAATGAATAATGTTTTTTGGAAACACATCTTACATATCATAAAAAATAAAATAAAATTGTACTTCAATAATCATACATCGTGGAGTCAAGGGGTGGCCATATTGGTTTCCCCTCTTGATAAATGTGCCTCTAACTTGTTGTGTTGTATGCTGATCTGAAAACTTAGAGAAGAAATTGTATTATTATTTCTGATTTATTGTTTATTCTCTTTAAACTCGAATGTCATTTGATGGTAAATTTGTACTCTTTAATGCACAAATTTTATGTATTAGAAAGGTAAATTTAGAAATTATTTCAGCTCGCATTTTGTGTTTTCAAGTTAGATATTGTTTTCAAGCTTTCACATTTCTAATTTTTTTGCAATGTGGCAGACTGATCGTGGCACAGGAACAACCTCAGGACAAGTAAACAAATAAAAATTCCACTTTCATATTAGTTTCTTTATTTTTAACAATTTTTTATTTTTATTTTTATATTTCTTGGTTCTTATTACTTTATAGTGTTGCAGGATGATCATGGAAAGGGGCCAGCCAAAGAACATGTAAAGTGCCAACCTTGCTCTATCTTTAGGTATTTTAATTGTTTACATAATTGAAATAATGTTAATCTTGTTCAAATATGCAAATTCCTGGCCATGGTGTGTGTCATGATTCCTTGAATGAGGAAGATCTGTATTCATCCCCAAGTCCATTTGTTTTGAAGCAAAAAAAGGTTCAAAATGTAAACAAGGAATTTGAGCATTTGGTAGACATTGTGCCCCAAAAAACTAAAATAGAAGGAATGATATTACAAGCTATGACCCAGCTTCAAAAATATAAGGTAATAAAAAAATAAAAAGGATATTTTTATTGTTATGCATAAGATCAATTGTGATAGGTTGATTTATAACTTTTACATTAACTAAACTAACAAAAAAATTCTTTCGTATGTAGCTTTTTCTGCAATCTGTTACCCCAGTGTTGGTGGTAGGACATAAAGGCAAGAGATTCTTGAGGAACCCCCTCATACACCTCGTATGTATTTAAGTAGCAGGCAAGAAACACACCCCCAAGAAGACACACAACCAACCGCTGAACGTGGTGGAAGTGATGAGGGTGATATGGCCAACTTTATGATTGCATTTCCTGGAGCTACACATGTCACCTCCACAGGGACCATTCCAGGCACATGTTTGGTGAATAATGAAGGTGTTCCTATAAAGAAAATACAACTCCTAGGTAAGTTTTAATATTTTAATTATTTCATGTACTCTATCTAAAACATATTTTATCATTATTATTATTTTAAAATTAATGATAATATATATTTTTTTTGTAGGAAATAATAATATCTATAGGGCCTTGGAGAGAAAGGCATTGGTAATTTTTGGCCCAACTATATGCACAAGGTGGAATTCCCAGAATTCCAACCTGAAAAATTAACTTCTAGATTATCTAGAAGGCCTTTTTGGGATGGGCACATTTGATAGAATAACGGTCACCCGAGCAGTTGGAAAATATTTGAAATATACGTGGGACACCTATAGGACGTACTTGAAAAATAAATCTATATATGAGAAGTCTCTCATAATTCCAGAGAGGGAGTGGAGAGCACTCATCGAGGATAGAAAAGAGAAAAAGACCAAGAAAGAAGGAAAAATGCTAACTAGACCTGTAAGGTAAATTACAACTTTAATTCAGTAGCTTTAATTTTCTCTATGTCTAAAATAAAAGTGTTCTACATAACTGACTTCAAGATTTTGATGATAGGTTTCCTAAAACCTCGAAGGAAACCAAAGCTAGGATTAACAAACAAGGCCAGCACTAGCTAGGCTAGGGTAGCTACTTAAAACTAGCTGTAATAATTGTAAGTAACTAAACATCTTATTAATTGTATCACCTTCCAACATTTTTGTAATCCCATTAAAAATACACAATCATATGCAATGTAGGGTAATGAATTTGGAACATAAATGTTGGCTCGAGGGGTCGTAGCCCAAGTTTAGAGGTTAAGGTTTGCCAACAAACCCCTATACTACTGGCCCTTTCGACAGTGACCTGCTTGCGTAGACCAAATTCTCACCCGAAGCAGTATGGGAGGGTGTTGGAACCAAGTTTCCACACCCTGGAAGAGGGTAGGTAAGTCAGACAGAGCTGCGTTCGACTTCACAAATATCAAATCGTATATCACAAAAACCAGATCTATCGGTCCCTTCGCATCCACGTGTGCAATACTACTTATAATCACAGTAAACAATAGATATAGGATGATAAAACAACTATTGAAGCTATTATTGCATAAAGTATAACAGATAGATTCAAATAAAATGTCAACGGAGCATAAGCAAATAACATCGTTACTTTCGGAGCTCAACATACGATCATGTATAACATAACAGATATCATAGAGTCATGTTAATAGATTTAGATATTCAACAACCTTCCGCTTTCATTAATCCTTCAGATCCTTTTACAATAAGCAAAACCCAACCTGCGCACACAGCAGGATTGAGGATCTCTATGCACACAGCCGGCATGAGTCCTTTCCCTAATAACCCAAACAGATCTAATAATTCGTGATTCACACTAGTCTTAATTCATTTCTGTCTTTCAACTCAGAAAATGTTCAAATACTTATACTATTTTAGCCTACGCATCCAATGGTCTGAAAAAGTGGTTTGCAGACTCTTGGTCTACCCTTGACCCACTTACAATGCATTAGGGGCTTTGACCCACCCCAAAACCCCTGTGTTAGACTAAATATAATAAAAAATATACAAAATGGACTAGATTCACAGCTTTGTAGGAGACCCTGTTCCAACAGTCCCCCAACACAATCTTGTGACTCGTCCCGAGTCACTGTGGTGGTGGAGTCTCCACCTGCGCGTGCAGTGCATTGATGGATGTGACCAATGGAGGTAGCACTTCTTGACTCTGAGTAGCAGCGCTCTATGCAATATCTACGAGCTTCTATGATGTCGATCCTTCTGTCGCAACAGTGACACTCTCCAGTGTCTGGTTTAGTCGCTTAATAGCAACATCAACATCCTCTGAGAGATGGAGGGCTATGGTAGCCCAAGGCTTCAAGCGTTCTCCGATGACATGCTTCCTATGGCGGAGTTCCTCGATATCATCTTAGAGGGTTTTGCTAGTCCTTAATCATGCCAAAGGCTATGTAGGAACCAAGGTGGGTAATGTAGCCTCGATCTGCTCGAAAGCTTCCTCCTTCTGCCACAAGTCCTGATTTATTTTCCGGAGGATCAGATCGCACTAGACCTTGGTCCATAGCTACATGGCGATCTCTAGTGGCTGGGTTACCTAAGCAATCTGCCCTGTAATGATGTTTGTAGCCGTGGTCACTAGCACAGCGTGCTGAGCTCGTACCTCTAGGGGTGTTTCAGGCTGCAATTTGGCCTGTAAGTCAGTGATTTGCTATTCTAGTTGCGTCTTAATGACCTGCATTTCCATCCTGGAAGCTTTCAATGTTGCAACCAATCCTTCAACCTTAGCCAAGGGGGTGGCTATGGTTGTGATCTCTTCTATAACCTCTGTGCAGAGCCGATGGATCAAGGTTTCGAGCTCTGCTTGCTGTGCGACAGCGAGGAGCACTTCCGCATTTTCCTGTGTGATGGTCTGTTTGGCCACCCTAAGTTGTTGGTGTACTTGTCGGTCTCGATGGTGAATCTCCTGAAACCCAACAGTGTAGAGACCCTGCAATATGTCGTGGGGAAGCTTGGCTAGATTCAACTACACCCCTGTACCTTCTTGTAGTTGTATACCCTGTTCCGATGAACTGATCACAAGGGTTATGCTCAATAAGGTACAGATACGACTTTATTCCATCGATAGCACAGTACTGCTAGATGCCAAGGGGATTCATCCTTAAACCATGATGGTCTATAGTGTGTCTATCTTTAACTGTAGGGTGCGAAGCTCGTCCTGGACGACATTGATCGCAGCTCTCTATTGTTCCCCTAAAGCTACCCATTTTTCTTCTGTGGCTAGTGTGACTGCATCTGCAATTTGTTCAAGATCTCCTTCAGTCAACGTAACCATCTGATCTTGTTCCTTCCACTGGGTTCGTTGCTTCTTTCGAGGTCCCTTGACAGGCTCACATGTTCTCTTTGTACCTCCGATGGTTACTTCCTTCATGCCCATATCTGGCTGCGAATCAACTTGGGTGTCAGCCTCGGTGTTCTTCATGGTGGTCTGCTTTGGCTATGTTTCCTTTTTCATGGCTGCACCTGAGTCTATCCTTGGGCCTCCAGTCTCCTTGATGATAACAGGTGGTAGCACCTGTGTCGAGCTAGTACCTACGGTGCCCCTTGCGCTGGATTTGAAGCCTATCTTCCAGGAAGGAGATGATAGCACAATCACATTGTCAATTTCCTCGTTTGCTACCATATAAGGAAGTGGCGTCCATGTTTTATCCTTGTGGCCACGGATCTGAATGTTGTGCGTGGTAACATAGAATGCTGCAATACTTTTTTATTTGTCATATACTATGGGGGAAAGCCAAGGTCAAGAATGGATGGATGCGGCCACACTACTCTGGAAGAGGACCCATAAGACTTGGTTATCTCTTATGTGCTGTGCATCCTTGGAATCCCACAAATGGCATACGACCAAGCCCCTTCATACATATCTGGGGTGAGCTCGGGGAGGACCGACTCCATAGGGGTTTCCTAGGAAACTAGGGCTATAAGAAATAATAGCCAGGAATAAAAAAAGGCTTTTCCTTGCTCCTATGATTCGTGGACGTTGGTCAAGAACTCGTCGCATAAGTATTGAGCCCAATTGAGGTAGACCCCCTTCACACACTGACCAACTAGCCAAATGACATACACAGGGATGGTTGTGACCTAGCACTTTCGCATTAGATTGTAGGATAATAATATGGTACCCATCTGTGTAGTAGGGTCGCTGATAGATTTGATGATGAAGCCCCATGTATTCCTTTCCACATGGTAGGTATTACGCACATATTCAGCGGTGTCCCCCTCATATTTCTTGCCCACATGCTCTAGAGTGTGCAGCCCGTTCATGGGAAGGCTCATAATTCTGTGAATCAACGCAACATCTATGGGGACTTTGTCCCAAATCCATAGGCAACCATCATGAATTAAGTCGAGCAGCTATCGGGCTAGCCGATCCAGATGTTGTAATGGTCAAAGTGGGGCATTCACAGTAGGTTCAAGAGCCCAGATCTGGGTAATCCTCTTACCCAACACTGAGGAATGACTGTAACCCCATCATCCGCATAAATTGTGTCAAAGTACAACGTGGGGGTCAGCTCAGGGAAGGCTTCGTAATTCATCAAGTCGTGACTGTCAAATTTGACCTCATGGAGCTTCCCGTAGGGGTCACTCAGGATAGGGACCTATCCCGGGGTTAGCAGTGTATGTAGATAGGTAACCATGCCATTGAGGTTCTTTGGTGTGCGCATTGAGGGCCTGTGTGGGCGCATGAAGGGAGGTAACCAGTTGATTAGATTGGTTGGCACGACTTCCTCTTTCATAGCCTGAGTCTGAGGCGTTGCTCGTGGGGACTTGGCATGCCTTGGGGAGGTCCTAGGCTTCCTTGAAGCCCATTTCATAGCTATTGGGGGCTTCCCTGAGCCCTATGCCTACTCTTTTCCCTTCCTTGTGACCGGCGTTGAGAGTACTTCTTCATCCTTAGACCCAATCTCCATTACTTCCTCATCTTCTAGGGCAGTAGATGCCGAGGGCTCAGCTGGGCTAGTGGTTGTCATCCTAGTGCGGAAAATGAATCCTGACTCTGGGTGGCTATTGTCAGAAGGGGGAGGTTGATTCGACATGAAAGGGACAGTGCAGACCCAAAAATTTGTACATCTCAAGCTTGCTCGAGATAAAGAGGATAAGTACAAGTTGTGAAAGTGAGACGGAACCCTTGTCTATGCTATCTGACCCTTTTATAGTGCCTGTGGGCATCCAACAGTAGGGTAAACTTGACCTAGAACTTACCATTAGGTAAACGGTAAAAAATCCTCAAAATCCGCCCCATTAAATGCCAGCGGCCCGCTCCTTTTAATGGTAACTTTTGATTTGTACCAGATGTTATTGTGCCAATGGCTAGTTTTCTCACCTCTTGTGCACTTGGCGTACCTGCTACGCTTGGGTTAAACACCTGAGCCATCTGTGCATCTTCCCCCAACATAGGATTAATCCCTAAGTACTTCAAAAACAAAGATATGTTTGCTCGACATGTGTCATCCCAATAGAACCGGGCCGCCTTCGTAAGAAAGTCTTTCAGAGGCGTTGTGATCATTGCATACCTCCAAACGAATTTTTTGTAATAACCTACGTGGCTGAGAAGTGAACGTAGTTGTCCCCTTGTTGTGGGAGTTTCTGGATATATGATATTCACACCCCCAATTTTAGCCAACGTGGGGTGCATCTTAATGATACCCATTCGCAGTGCGAGTAGTCCGGTAACCATGCATACCTCGTCCAATTTTGAGTCAGAAAAATATTGTGGATCATCCTTACCTTTTTTTGGGGCTTATGTAAATAACCCATATTTAGCTATGTTCACATGTGGCATTTATTTATTTTTCTGATTAGGAGTTTTATTGATCCTCCTTTACAATTTTATTCATTAAACAGAAAATTGAAACAAAATTGTACATTCCCATTAGCTTGGGCTAATTGGGAATACTACAGTCCTCCCCCCCCAAAATGTTGCTTGTCCTCAAGCAACTGATAGGGTGAGTGCTACAACAATTCTCCTCCTCCATTGGTGACACCATCAAAGATCAAGCTTTCTTCACAAGCTAAGTGTTCACCAATCCAAACCTCCATGAATTGTTCCTCCAAAGTCATCATGAGATGTACATAATCCATCCCACAAGGAGTTAAGAACTCAACAGAAACAAACATGGTTGATCCAATACTCTCTCTAAAACATGTAGCATGAGGTACATAGAAATTTTCTATTCCAAGTGGTACATACAAACTTCCTATCCTCCCTCCATACAATCCCATAAAAAGTACAACTATATCATCCAAGTACAGAAGCATAATTACATATATACAAACATAAATTTGAGCATGAGGAGGTGGGTCATAGTCCCACATATGGTACCAGCATAGTTCATCTCCTGCCTGCATTAGATCAAGGTATGGTAAGTGGTTTCCCCACCACTTAATTGCTGCACAAGTCATCTCACCATAGCTGAAAATGTGAGATATGTTTGGTGCCTTTGGGAAGCACCCATCATGAAAGAAAATCTCCCTTTGCACAACAAGGGAGTGGCCAAATTCAGAAATTTTAGTGGCCCGATGTTTGCCATGAGATTTACATGTTAAAACACTCCTCTTTGGAGTCATGGCCTGCATAGACATGGTGAAATAATATGCCAAATCAGAAAATGAAACTTGCATTACATGATCATATTTTTCACCAACAATGTCTCTCCTACACATGGAATTGTGCATAGATTTTTCTCCCCTTTCAAGAGAAGGAAGAAATGGATAAATTGACTCTTGCATAGAGTCCTTTGGTTGCCCCAACTCCATATAGCTCTTTCATTCTAGAAAATTCTGATGTGGCTCTCCTCCAAAGCCTTCCCATTCAAAGCATCTCATGATGGTGTTGTAGATATTCATAGAATAGGTGAGGCTGAAACAGAACTCATTGTAGGACCTTTGCAGCATCCTCTCCTTGAGCTTGGAGGTTCTACGTAAGAATTTCCTATCATGATAATAGATGACTCCCTCATGGACTAGATAGCCCACTTCATGCAACTGGTCATCAAGCATCATATAAGTGTGAAGATCTTTGGAATAATCCAACAATAGCTGGGATTTCCAATATAGATTTACACTTCTCAAAAATGACAACGTTGATGATGCATCAATAGGAATTCCTGCCATGTTGTTTATCTCCTCTTTGAAATATCTCATGCCAAAGGTACAAGTAGGAAGGACATACCTTCCCTTCTTCTCCTCCAACAGTGCAGAATCAGAAATGAAGGTGGGTGATGATGATGAGAGAAGAAAATATCCCTCCTTCTTGTGCTTGCCCCAGCCTTCCAACACTATAGCTGTGTCTTCTAATGCTCCCATCCCTCCTGGATCTAATTTTGGAGCTCCAAGTAATGAGAGGTATCTCACCAAAACTGAATCAGGTGGCCTCACAAGTGGTTTTCCACTAGATAAGAGTGTCCCTTGCAGAAATCTCATGAACATAATAGAAGGGACAGCAAGGTCCTTGCTTCCACTGCACAAATCCATCTCTATTTTTTGTGTGGAAGTGTTGTGTGAGGGGTAAGTATGAATGCATTTGATCATTTTAGGTGCAACACTCTTCTTGTCCACCCATTCCATTTGCAAAGCCTCCCAATCAATGGTGAATTTCCCCATTGTAATAAACCGTTGAACACCCAAAATAACATTGGTGTCTGGTATGTCAACTACAAAGAAATGATCCACCAAAGTGTAGGATCCCATGGTGACTAAAAGTGATGGGACATAATGCATGCATTGCATTATTCTATCTCCAGGGATCAAAACAGAGAATCCCTCAAAAGTATCAGTGGGTATTGCCCTCCTTTGCACAAGATGGGCATCAATGAAATTGTGGGTAGCCCCACTATCAATCAATATAGAAACCCTCTGATTCATGATTGAACCTTGAAATATTAAGGTCAGGTACTTAGGTAGTCCCCTCAAGGATGCAGGAGTTCCTCCAATAGGAGCAAATGCTCCATTCCCATCTCCTGATGGTGTTGGATCTCATCCAACATTGTCAGTGCTGTGACCCCCCCTTGGCTCATCATATTCATCTTCTTCAAGATCTGAGAAGACCTCTATATAATGTGCTTTACCAGCAGCACATCTATGTCTAGCTACCCATGGTTCTTGACAAGTGAAGCATAGCTTCCTCTTTCTTAGATCTCTCCAGAATTCATCATCAAGAGGCTTCTTGTATGAGCTCTCCTTGGAAGGAGCATCTTTCTCTTCCTTTCCTTTAGAAGGAAAAGAGGGCTTGTTCTGAAAGTTTTCCTTTGCTTTTGGCAAGGCATCTTGAAGGTCTCTAGACCTCTCAATGGCATCATGCAAGGTAGTGGGCTTGGTAGATTTACCCAACCCATGAAGAGGTTCATCTAAGCCATCGATGAACATGCAAACCCTCCTTGCTGCAGACAAATCAGGAACCATAACAGATAATCTTAGAAATTCAGAGATATAAGACTTTGTATTACCTGACTTCTTCAAATTTGCAAGGCTCATGAAAGGTGCTTTTGGATCCTTTCTGTCAAACGTTTCCACCATTATTCTAGTGAACTTATAATAGGCAGTCACATTGGCATGACCCAATGTATACAAGCCATGGAACCACCAGTTGTGTGCTTCACCTTCAAAGTGCAGTGCTGTAATCTTGATAGCTTCCATCTCAGGGAATTTGTTCAACTGAAAGTAGATATCCAATTTTTCTACCCATGCTTCGGTAGAAGAAGTAGATGACCCATCAAACTTGGGTTAAAAGAATATGTCCATACAGTGATGTCGATCATGCACTACAAGAAAAAAATACATTGGTGAGGGGCGAAAAATGTCACCATAAGCTCATTGGTGAGGTTCAAAAGAGCTTTCGTCACCAAAAAATGAACGTCATCAAAGGTGGCGTCGTCGAAAGTAAAGGTGTTGTGGTGAAATTCAAGGTCCGTCACCAATAATGGTTTATAATGATAGATAGTGATCATCACCATTTCATATGAGCAATGGTGACGGACAATAGCCTCCATCACCAAAAACCTGAACGTCACCAAAGGTGGCGTCACCGAAATTATGTGTTGTGGTGACATTCAAGGTCTATCGCTAATATTGATTATAATGACAGATAGTGACCATCACCATTTCATATGAACAACAATGATTTTTGATGATGGACCTTTCATGGCCATCACTATTGGTGCATATATATGGCGACGTTCATTGACCGTCACCATTTCCTATTTGGTGAGTGTCAAAAAATGTCATGATAAGCTCATTGGTGACATCAAGGTACATCACGAATAATGAATATAATGACAAACAATGACCCTCACCATTTCTTATTAACAACAACGATTTATGGTGATGGACCTTTTATGGTCGTCACTATTGATGCGTATATATGGTGGCGTTCGTTGACCGTCACCATTTGATATTTTGGTAAGGGTCAAAAAATGTCACCATAAGCTCATTGGTGATGGTCAAAAGAGCATCCATCACCAAAAAATGATCACTGCCATTCCCTATGAATATCAAGGCACGATGGAATCGAACCACCAACCTCCTGCTTGTAAAGCATGTGCTCTTCCATTGAGCTAACACCCTTTAAAGAAGAAAATGTAGAAAATTTCTTAGTGAACCACTAACATAAATAGAGCTAAGAAATATTTCTTTTTAAAAGAGACATTCATGGTCAAATTAACAAGAAAGTGACCTTTTAGCATCGTTGCACTAGTGCTGCTATTATAATATTTGGCCTAAATAATAAACAGAAAAAACGCTTTTCAATTTAGTAGAATCATGTTGGGTAAATTATCTCACAAGAATACTTAGCATTCAACATTCTGACCCTCTAAATCAGTTTTACATCCTTTTTAAGTCCTTCAACAAAAGGCTTGAAGTCGGGAACAATGTCATAACAATACTTTCAGCTATACAACAAGCATTTTAAGCTTGCCTCTATTGTATGATATGGACATTTGTCCTTCAGAAAGAGTTATGAGACACATAACCACTTTCACCCTTAACAAGAAATGTGGTTGTAAATGCATGGTAAAATATCTTAGCATAAATATTCTCTTAGTATCATATTGGATTCTCAGACTAGTGTCAGGCTTAAAGGTGCCAAAGACTTCAGATTTTAACAATGATATGTTGCACGCTAGGCTTCAGGACAACATATTCTTTAGGACTTTCATGTAGGGAAACCTCCAAATCTGTGTCCAGGAAAACTCAAGTTAAATGGAAATATTTTTTTATAATGGTTGTGAGTTATATGGATGCACATTAATATACATGTTTTTTTCCTAAATTTGAATAATTTATGTATTTTTTGGTCAACTAGGTTTTTTATCCGATTTTTATCTAGTTCTGATTCGATTCACACTTTATAGGTTAACCATTTCTATGACTGGTCCAGTTCATGTAATTAAATAAATCATAAAATATAAGGTGGTATTTGTGTGTTCTTGAGGGTGTTTCTTGCATAAGTAAGAAGGGAGTTACAAAAATATTCACCTATGCCCAATTGGAAAATTCGAGTGTCGTAGATCTAAGAAAATGTGTAAGAGAATATCGTAAATTTAGAAATAAGAATCTTGTGATGTGTCATTGGGGAAAAAAAGTTTACAAATACCTAGCAATATCTTCTTTACCAGTAGCTATTCGTCCAGAGACTAGTCCAGAAGAACCCTCTTGTACAGACATAGCCAAAGTTCTGTGAATTTTGGAGAAGAGGCTTCACACATTTAACAAAATGGAAAACATGAAATTGAACAACAAAATGGATACTCTGAAATCATCACAGTTTGTAATCGTTAAAAAATATTCATCATTTGTATTGAAGTTACAAAGCACCATGGAGTATTCAGATAACTAAGCTTCTGTCAGCCTAATGTTTATATCTCTTTAATTTTTATTTTAGTTTGATTTTCAAACAGTTTATATAACTTTATTATGTCAGTGTGTGCTACAAATAATTCCAGTACTTCAAGTAGATCTGATGATGTTGAAGTTTGGGCAGCTCTTTCACATTATACGAGTTGGCATGTCAACCAAAATACTATGAGATGTAAAGCATTGGATTCCCATCCTTCATGAAATATTTTTGGTATGTATCCCATCTCAAGTTATTATTTAGATTCATAAAAATATAAGAGATAGTAAACTATGCAGAGACATATGGCATTACAAAGACAATTTTACTGTCAGTGTGCACCAAAAATGCTAGCAATTAATGGTAATGTTTTAGAATTTCCGTTATATTTCTTTTTAAAGGAAAAAAAATAAATGTTAAAACATTACGATTAATTGTTTCAGGATGTCTAAGAGTGATTCCAACCTCATCACATTTCATATGGAGAAAGTAGAATTTCTTATCCCATTTAAAATTCAATAGTTTTCAATATTTCATCATTCGTACGATTGCAACATTTTCATTAGATACTATCGTGTATTAGGGTATGGGATTGGCATTTAATCAAGAGAACCAAGCCCTGGAGAAGTAGAATTTCCTATCTTGTTTAAAATTCAACAGTTTTCAGGATTTCGGGATTGGTAGGATTACAACATTTTCATTAGATTATATCGTTTATAAGGGTATGGGATTGGAATTTAATCAAGAGCACCAAGCCCTGAAGAAAGTAGAATTTCCTGTCCCATTTAAAATCAACAGTTTTCACGATTTTAAGATTGGTAGGATTGCAACATTCTCATTAGATTCTATCATGTTTAAGGATAAGGGATTGACATTTGATCAAGAGCACAAAGCCCTTTGTGTACCTTGATGTTAGTGATATTAAATCTTGGACTCCTCTATTGGGGCCTTCGAAAAAATGTACCCTTCACTCAAGAAAAAACCATTGATAAAGCATGTTAAGTTTTTTTTTACCACATTTTAAAGCCTAGATTAGATAGTTTCATTAAAATTTGGAGGTGTTCACTGATATCCCTTGAGGATTGTAGTGGAGGCAAAGGATGATACTAAAGATGAGGATCCAAACATAAGGGAAGGTGGAAAATTTCTTGACATTTATGATTGGAATTTATATATGCTTGCTCATTTATTCATTATGCTTTCTTTCTAATTTTCATATAATGTGCTATTTATAAAATATCACATTGTATATGTATGTGTGTATGTATCTTGTTTCCTATTTCCAAAATGTTGGGGGATCATATTTCTAGTGGATTTCCATTTTAGAAATGCATACCTATTTCCTGATATCTTGCAACTTAGATGCTGCTAAATGTATATTTCATAATGCTTATAACAAGAAAATATAGCACCAAACTGGGTATCAAACTCATTCAAGGACCAGTTCTATACACAACATTCAGTTCAGTATTAAAAACAACCACTTCAGCATGGAGCCAGTCTGAATTGGCCGATTCCATACCAAACCAATCAAGGAAGAACCACTTACAAAATCTGATTTTTGGGACTTTTACACATTTTGAAGAGAATAAGCAGGGGCTTAAGAAAGAGAAAATGAGAAATTTAATGT
Organism: Pinus albicaulis; assembly: GCA_034641835.2. Taxonomy (NCBI): domain Eukaryota; kingdom Viridiplantae; phylum Streptophyta; class Pinopsida; order Pinales; family Pinaceae; genus Pinus; species Pinus albicaulis. The sequence continues at coordinate 351,973,944 of CM076580.1, forward strand.
CTTCAATCAAGATAAGGAGGGGAAATTAAGTGATTTGATTGCATTAATGTATTTATTGTGGACTGGGGATTGATTCACTGATACCATGGGGAATCAGTGGAAAATTCCTGACAGAAAAAAGAATAAGGCTTTGCCCTCGACTCACCTTGTAGGCACAGGGAGCTATCGGCCGCTTGACCCCCAAAAAATCCCGCGAACATTAAATACCCCCCAAATATCATCTTGAAACAGTAACAACGAAATGGGAAGGATAAAATAATAATTTGATTTGGTTATAACTATTAGCCTATAGACTCAAAGAGTCAAGAATAATTCAAAAATGTTGTTATAATCATTAGCAGGTCGTTATAAATATTGTTTGTTTCTTTTGTTCCTAGTTGGCACTAAAGAAGTTATACAAAAGGTTCTTGACATTATTTCTACCATGCAGCTTAGTGGAAATGCTACAAAGGCACCAGGGGCTATTCGAAACCCTTACCAGGAAGCAAGCTACATCAGTCATTATTACATACTTCTCAGTGCTATGGTTGAGCCTCAAATTTGTGTTTTCCTTCACCTCATTTTACCTCATTTCTCCCTTGTCCATTTCTATTTTGAACCCAATTGATCAATAAAAATAGTTAAAATTACTTATAGAATGGTTTACATGACTGACTTGTTGAATTTTGTGATTTTTGCCATTGTTAAGCATTTTGACCGGAACTAGCTGCAGAATGCATGCATTCCGTAGCTAACCGGCGATTCTGCAGCTACCTTTATGTTTGAGTATGTTCCAGGTGGTCTCTTGAGGAAAAACGCATATGGGCATGATCCACGTCGTGCCTACATGGTGTGTTGCTCGTTACGGAAGAGGAAATGAATTCTGTGTACGGTTATGCACGTGGGAACACATTTGTGAAGGAAGACTCCTACTAGGACTGTCTCAGTCCAGGTGTCTTTTCTCCTTCACGCAGCCACCTCAAAGACTCCTAAAATGATTTGGATAAGGAAAGACATCATTCCTAAATTATTGTAATTATTGTTACTTGCATTTACTTTATAAACTCTTGAGTAGGCCGAGAGTTTAGTTAGAAATTTTGTGTTAGATTTGCTGTTGGATTTTGTGTAAACTCTGTGTTACGTCTTTGAAGACACAGAGCATTATGTTCAGACTCTTGCATCGTTAATGGATCAGACAAAATTATCTTGAAGGCGTGATTTAATTTGGAGTTGAATGCCGTCAAGTGGTAGAGGGCCCCTGCCTCTTGTACGGATTTCTTTTGCGTAAACTAGATAAGTTTTTCCTAGCTGCCTTTATATTTTGCATTTGAATTGGTAGTTTTTTTGTTTTATATACTGTAGCCATAATTCGTTCCGCCATAATTCGTTCCAGTTCTTCCACAAGAAGACATTATTCCAACAGACCAAAATGATGAATGATTAATGACTATGGTATTGTAGGATATCAGGGCTAGATTTGTATTTGTTTTAACTAGCTACCGTAGCCATAATTCATCTCCAGCTTCTTCCACAAGAAGAAATTCTTCCAAGACATCCTTAAGAAGTTCAATGACCGTGATGTGATAGCTTAGTTTTTCATTTGTTTTTAGTTCATTTGTTTTCAATTGCATACAAGTCCACAGTCAGAATTGTTCTATCTCTTCCACAAGAAGGAACTCTTCCAAAATATCATTAAAATGATGAACAAACAGATTGTGTAACTTCATAGGTCAATGCATGTTAGTCAGAACAACTCCGGAGTCTCATTTGCATTTAATTTATGAACAGTTACTTCATTTCAAGTTTGATGATGACTTACAGTTTGACATTGTTCTAGTTTAGAAGCATTTTAGGTTCATGCTTAAATTAACTCATTGCACTTGCATCTCATAGTCACATTGTCATCCTTTGCACAACAGGTTATTTTAGTTGTTAGAATTCATAAGACAGCCTTCATTATTCACAAAACACCTTCTTGTTCTAACAAACTACAATAGATCCATAACCATAGGAACAGAAGGCAAAATCACTATAAGGCCTGAAACCTCTATGCAATCTCCTTATCATTTCTATAAACAGAGCTCTTCCTCAAGAAAACTACTTTGAACCAGAATCCAATAACTTCTTGAGTGTAAGTTCTGTGACATTCAATTGCAGAATAGAACTAGGAATTAATCATAGAATAAAAGGGCTTAGGACAGAATAGTGCATCATTAGTGTTTAATTGTTTAGGAAACATTCCTCAAGTTAAATTTGTGTCATCTGCCTAAAAATTCATTGTCAAGCTTTTGCTTTCATTCAGTCATAGTTTAGATTCTGCTTCATTGTTTTCAATTGCATTTACCATTTCAAACATTGGACTTAACTCTGTTTTTGACCACCAACTCCTTTCCATTAGTTTTCTAGGCATTTTCATTGTAGGCATACAACATCAAAAAGATCAAAAACATCACAAAACACTAAACACAACGCATTAGGAAACAAGCACCTAGGTACATATGGTACATTTCACTTCAGCAGTTTACAAATCCTCGTTGACAATTAAATGAACTCAGTTTAGGAGACTAGATTGAGACCCAACATTTTGGCGCCGTTGCCGGGGAAGTGAAAACTAGGTAACCTTTGTTTCTTAGCATCCAAAAACAATTTTATGCGTAGGGAGAGAGATTCAAGGGGAAGATTTATAAGCAGCAGATGCAGAAGTTTGATTTCTAGAACACCACTTTTTTCATCTAGATCCAGAACTAGTACACCTTCAACTCAAACCCATCTTCCATCTTTTACTGATCCTGGACTTCTAGAAGATCTAAGGTCACCTATTCCATTAGATAAACCTTCCACTTCATCCACTGAACCTGCCATAGAAAAGGATCCAAAAACTTTTGTTGAGGACACAAACCTTTCTACTTCCACAGGGGGGTCAACCATGGCAGAAGAAGGAGGAGGAGGAGTTGTTAATGGAGAACACACATTGTTTGGAGGAGGTAGAGGTAGAGGTAGGGGAGAAGGAGGAAGAGGAGAAGGAGGTAGAGGTGCATAAGGAGGAAGAGGTAGAATAGGAAGCTCTTTTGGGTTCCCTATATTTGATGAAGAAACCAATACAACCATGAAAAACATTTCACCTTCTGTCCTTCCGAACTTCTATGGACTTAAAACTGAGGATCCTGAAACTTTCTTATTCGAATTTGAAGTGTTGTGTAGAACTTATGACTATCTACAAGATGCTCAAAAACTGAAATTATTTCCCTCAACTTTGAAGGGAACATCATTGAAGTGGTTTATGAGTTTAAACAGTAGTTCTATTAGAACATGGGAAGACATGAAACAAGAATTTCTAGAGAGATACTTGGATTATTGTATGCCGGTTAATCATAAGGAAGAAGTGTTCAAGATGTTACAAAAAGAAGATGAAAACTTAGAAGATTTGTTGGAAAGATTTAAATACAACATAAAAAGGGCACAAATGGAAAACCTAGATCAGGACACTTTAAAAGCTCTTTTGCTGAAAACAATTAGGGATGAATGGTTGGATATCCTTAACATGATGGGAAAAAAGGATATATCACAACTCACATTACCTGAAATATCTGAGTTATGTATCAACCTTTCCAGACGGAAATCTAAAACTGCCAAAGGTCCAAGAGATCCTGCTCTTGCAAGGGCAAGTAAATCTGCTTCTGGGACAGTAAGTAGATCAGAAATAGGACACATGCTTGATGATTTTAAGTCTGACATCTTAGGGAGTCTTAGTGAACAAATAGACACCCTCAAGATACAAAACAAGCAAAAGGCTGAATCTGATGCCTTGGCAATCTTTTGTCCCAAATGTAGAAAGAAACATGCCTTGAGAGAGTGTCCTCTAGATGTAAAAGTTGTAGAAACCTGTGCTATTTGTGCTGAGAAACATGAGACCAAGAGTTGTCCTTCTCTTCCTGGTCTCAAGGCTATTTTTCAGGAAGAAACTCCTACAGATTCCACAGAATCTCTTAACTTTGTATCTAGAAGACCTTGGCAGGGATCTCAGACACAAGGATTCCATGATCAAATGTATAATCAACCTCCACCTTGGAATTCTTGGCGGCAACCTTGGCCCCAATTTCAAAATCAATCTCAAGCTTGGGCACAAGGATCACAAGGTCCCTATGGAAGATACTCTCCATATTATCAGTATCCACCATCTTATCCACCATATCCACATTTTTATCCTCAAAATCCTCAACAAAATTTTCCTCAAAATCTTCAACAAAATTTTCAACAAAATCCTCAACAACATCATCTGAACCAACCTCATCAAAATCAACCACTTCCATTGCCATTCCCACAAAAATCCAATCAATTTCCAGCTCAACCCATACCAAACCCCAATAATAAGAACCCTCAGAATACATATATGATAGAAGGACAACAATTTCCAACTTACTTGATTACTCCTCTAGACCTTAGTGATGTTCAACTTAGGTCTGGAAGGATACTTGAGAAAAGGAAACCTTCTGTGATCATACAAGAACAAGATAATTATGAGGAAGACTCCCTACGGGTTAATAAAAGTCTTGAGGAAGGTACATCCTTTCAAGGCCAAAACATTGAAAAACTGAAACAAAAAGATCCAATAAGCCCAACTCCAGTATTAGAGCAACCATCCACATCTACTTCTATACCCCCCTTTCCGGAAAGATTACAAATTGATAAAGGTGTAGAAAAACAAATAATGGTGCCTAATTATGATTTATTGGATGAATTGAGAAATGTTTGCATTAAAATTCCATTACTGCAAGCCATCAAAGAAATCCCAATTTTAGCCAAAACAATAAAGGAGTTGAGTATGAAAACAACAAGAAAAAGAATAAGAGAAACCAAGAAAATTCAACTGGTAGGACAAATAGCAGACATTATGATGGGTAAGATTACTATTCCAAAATACCTTGACCCAGGAAATCCAGTTGTCAAAATTCACATCAATGGAATTGAAATTCAAAACACACTCATTGACTTAGGAGTAGCAATAAACATCATGAGTAGACAAATCATGGACAAACTGAAACTTCCTAATCTTCTCTTTACACCCACACTATTGCAATTAGCAGATAGATCTGTGATCAGACCAGATGGAGTAATAGAAGATATTCCAGTGTCCCTAGACTCTTGGGAGTATCCTGTGGATTTCATGATCCTGACACCCAAGAATAATCTAGGAGGCCATCCTGTTATATTAGGAAGACCTTGGTTGGCCACAACTGATGCTTTTATTAGTTGTAGGTCCGGTGATATGTATATTTCTGATGGAAGTTCAACAAAGAAATTCACCTTATATCCTCCAGCTAGGACAATTACAGAATTAGATGACACTCAATGGATAGAGGATGAAGAATACTTACAACCACTCTTCACAATTTCAGAAATTAGTGAAGATAATCAAATTCTGAATACTCTAGAAAATTTTGAATCCTCTCCAGAGCATAAACATGAATCATTTCAAGAGGGATCCAATATTGAGTTCTTGTCATCTAGGCAGATGTCTCTTCATTCTATGGACAAATTTGGCAGCTCTACAAGTGAAATTTTTCCATGCAAAACCTTGAACATAAACAAAAACCTAGAAAAATCTCAACAAGAAGAGTTAGTCAAAGTATTACAGAGACATTCTTCTGCATATGCATGGGAATACACTGACATGAAAAGGATAAGTCCCAAGACTTGTACTCATCACATCTATATAGAGGCAAATTTCAAACCAATCAGACAGCCTCAAAGACGGATGAATCCAAATCTTAGGGAAATTGTCAAGGAAGAATTGCAAAAATTGTTAAATGTTAATTTCATCTATCCTATTTCAGATAGTCAGTGGGTTTCTCCCTTGGTGATTGTGCCTAAGAAAAATGGAAAATGGAGGGTGTGTGTTGACTATCGAGAACTGAATAAAGCTACTCTTAAAGACCATTTTCCCTTACCTTTCATAGATCAAGTATTAGATACATTAGCAGGTAAAAAGTACTTTTCATTCCTACATGGGTTTAGTGGTTACAATCAAATCCAAGTAGCACTTGAAGACCAAGATAAAACCACATTTACTTGTCCTTGGGGTACTTATGCCTACCGAGTATTGCCATTTGGATTGTGAAATGCACCTGCCACATTCCAAAGGGCAGTATTAGGAATTTTTTCTGATCTGATACATGACTATGTAGAGGTGTATATGGATGATTTTACAGTTTATGGGGATACATTTGAAGAGGCTTTAGAAAACTTGGAAAAGGTCTTAAAAAGATGTCAAGAAGCAAACCTTTCTCTTAGTCATGAAAAATGTTTTATGATGTTCACTGAAGGTATTGTTTTAGGGCATCACATTTCAGGGGATGGGATTAGAGTAGATGAAGCGAAAGTTGAAGTTATTTCTAACCTATCCATTCCAAGTTGTCAAAGAGATGTAAGAAGTTTTCTAGGATTTACGGGGTACTATCGGAGATTTATAGAAAACTTTACCAAAATAGCATCTCCTCTCTTCAAATTACTCACCAAAGATTGTGAATTTAAGTGGACTTCTGATTGCCAGTTAGCTTTTGAAACCCTGAAAACCAAAATTTCTAAAGCACCTATATTAAGGGGACCTAACTGGAAGTTACCTTTTCATATCTCGACAGATGCTTCTGATACAGCTCTAGGAGCAGTATTGGGACAAAAAGATTTAATTCCCTATGCCATCTATTATATCAGTAAAAATTTGACTCCTGCAGAGTTAAACTATACTGTAACTGAAAAATAGTTTTTAGCTGTTGTTCATGCCATTAACAAATTTAGACACTATATAACAGGCTATGAAACTTTTGTTCACACTGATCATTCTGCCATTAGATACTTAATGAATAAATCAATTACTAATGGTAGAGTTATAAGATGGTTGTTGTTATTGCAAGAATTCAACATTATTATTCTAGATAGGCCTGGAAAACAAAACACTGTGGCTGACTTCCTGTCTAGAATTCAAAATATCAAAGATGACACTCCGGTTGAAGATCAATTTCCTGATGAATATCTTTTTGCAGTTTCTACTCAAACTCCATGGTTTGTTGATATTGCTAATTATTTAGTTTCAGGAAAATTTCCTTCAATTATGAATGCAAGGGATAAAAAAAAAATCATTAATGATAGTGCAAGATATTCATGGGTCGCTAATGAGTTGTACAAGACAGGTCCAGATTTGATCATTAGAAGGTGTGTTCGTGAAGATGAGATGCCTGAGATTCTCAAGGCATGTCATGACGAACCTTGTGGCGGACACTTTGCAGATAAGAGGACAACCTATAAGATCCTTAACTTAGGATATTATTGGCCATCCTTGTTTAAAGATGCTAAGGAGTATGTCAAAAGGTGTGACAGTTGCCAAAGGGTAGGGAAACCTTCTCCTTCGGGTGAGATGCCATTACAACCTCAGGTACACATTGAACCTTTTGAAAAATGGGCTTTGGATTTTGTAGGACCTATTAGTCCTCCATCAAGACAAAAAAAATATATATTAGTTTGCACTGATTATGTTACTAAATGGGTAGAAGCTAAACCATTACTTGTTGCTAATGAATCATCTGTAGTTACTTTTCTTTTTGAGGATATTTTTACTTGTTTTGGTGTCCCAAGGGAAATTGTTACAAATCAAGGAGCTCAATTTACATCAAGGCTAGTGGAGCAAATGATGGAGAAGTACAAAATCAGACATAGAACATCTACTCCTTATCATCCACAAGCAAATGGTCAAGTGGAATCTACCAATAAAGTCATTGAAGGAATCCTAACAAAGACTGTTCATCTACATAGAAGGGATTGGGTAGATAGGCTTCCTGAAGCCTTGTGGGCCTATAGAACTACATGGAGAAACACAACAAGCCATACTCCTTATGAGCTTGTTTATGGGAAGCAAGTTTTGTTTCCTATAGAGTTCCAAATTCAAACATTCAAGATGGCAGTTCAGCTAGGACTTGATCTAACGGAGGCACAAAAGCATAGACTGGAGCAAATTAATGAATTGGATGAGATCAGACAAGATGCAGTTCAGAAAACAAGTCTAGTCCAACAGAAAAGGGCTAGATGGCATGAAAAGTACATCAAAGAGAAGAAATTCAAAGAGGGTGACTGGGCTCTCTTGTTTGATTCAAAATTCAAGGATTTTCAAGGGAAATTTCAGACACATTGGCTTGGGCCATATGAAATTGTTCGAATTTTTTATAATGGAGCAGTAAAAATCAGAACTATAGATGAAGAGGAGGTCACTTTTCTTGTGAATGGTCATAGACTGAAGTTATACCATAAGCCACTCTCAAGAGAAGAGTTTGTCAAGAAGTTCCAAGAAGACAATGATGTGAAGTTAATGAAGAAGAGTCTCTCTTCTTCATCAACTTGATTAAATTTTCTGAAGCATTTCTCTTTGTAAAAAAAATAAATAAATAAAAAAATAAAAAATAAAAAAATAAAAATAAAAGTATAAACATGAAAACCAATCACTGATTGGCATGTTTATGCAGAAAAGATAGGGTGAAAATCAGAGTTTCTCTAACACTCTAACTTTTCCCATTCTTGTTTTCATAAGCAGTTGTTATAAAAATCATAAGTACAGTGCCATAGTACTTATGATTCATTTCATCTCACTCCATTCATTTATTCATCCATACTCCATCTCAGCCATCATTCACATTTTCACTCCATTCTACATCTCATTCATTTCACTCCATCTTCCATTCATTTCATTTCATCTCAAAACACAAAATTTGATACCTTGCTGTAAGTGAATAAAATATGTCATGAACTGCAGTACAACCCTTATGTTCCTTCATTCCATGAACTGAATCCATCCCATTCCATTAACTACTTCATACATATCATCCATTTTCATCCATTTTCATCCATTTCATCCATACTTCAAAAACATTTCATTTTCATGATAAAAGTGTTCTACAGGGACATTCTGCAGCTCAGTGTACATTCTGCAGCTGATCAGCTTTTCTGCAGCCCGATAGTCTTTCCACAGCTACAAGTCCTGAAGGTATCAACTAGCAGACATCAGAATTACAACAAAGTGATCCAGTGAATTCATGAATCAAAGACATCAAGAAAATAGTGAAAGATTCCTCCAAAAATGAGCAAAGAAGACAAAGGCTACGAAAACATCAAGGGCAGAGGTAACAAATTTAAAATTACGATGGCATTTCATAAGACTTCAGCATAGTTTAGTTGTAGATTATTCGAAAGGTTATTTTAATTGTTTTATTGATCAAACACCAAACAAACCCTTTACAGACTTTATATTAAAATCTTCTATTTCAAACTTCATATCCGATAGCAAATAAGCGGTGAAACGGCCAAAGCATTTGAATTTCCCACGTCTCCTAACCAACACATTTAATGATGATGATTTCCCTGCCGTCGTGAATCTTCCGCCGTCTCCTCAAATCATTAACACAATCCTGCCACCACACTTCACCACTCTATTCCATGACCATTGTCATAACTTCATTCCGTAGCCAGTATTCTATTCCGAAGGCAGATATTATTATTATCATCAGAAGCAGAGCAGGAGAGGTAAATTTGAAAGTATAACAGGTGAGGACTCAAAGCTACTTGACCCCGTGGACAGATAGCATATCACTGTGAACAAAGTTTGGAGCACTTCCACTGTCAACACAGAATTGAGGCCGCGTAGAGTTTAAAGCCTATTGCTACCAGAAGACAGAGGTGCTAAAATTGAAGACTTTCGCTACCAAAGGCAGAGGTGTGGTAGTGATTAAGTTTGAAGTCTATTGTTACCCGAGACAGAGATGCTGTGGTGTTGAATTTGAAGCATACCATTTGCTACCAGAGACAGAGGTTGAGTTTGAAGTTTGTTGTACTAGAAACATAAGTGTTTATCAGTGATTAAGTTTGAAGTCTGTTGTTACCCGAGACAGAGATGCTGTGGTGTTGAATTTGAAGCATACCATTTGCTACCAGAGACAGAGGTTGAGTTTGAAGTTTGTTGTACTAGAAACATAAGTGTTTATCAGTGATTGAGTTTGAAGTCTTTCTGTTACCAAAGACGGAGGTATTGCACAAAAAGAAACTTGAAATCATCTACCACTGTCTATCAGAGACACATTAGCTCGAAAATTGAAATTGTTTTCATATCATTCCAAAGTTCAACAGAAGTACATCAGTCCAAGGTTTCGAGGGCATTTTTCAAACAGAGGCATACCAGCCAGAGGCTTTGAAGCTGTTGCCATTATGAATTAGAGGTATGTCATTCCAAAATTAAAACCATTTCCATTTTAAAAGCTTGAAGCCATTTTAATCCGAAAGCAAAAGCCATTGTTTTGTGGATAGAGAAGAGTGTTAATTGATATTGAAAAATCATGGGTTTCATCGTAAGGATTGAGCCTATAGGATCAAAATATTTAGAAGTTTATCCACAATGCAAGGAGATGCTACAACAAATAGGATGGCTTCAATTCTTGGAAAAGTTTAATGGTTTCCATAAGGAAGTCACCAAAACATTTGCCAGATCATTCCAAGGTACTGAAGTTGAAATAGGTGATGTTAAGTTTACTGTTAGTGAAGTTTTTATAGCAGAGGCTACAGGATTATCCAGAACTGGGGAAAGATGGTTTAAAAATAGGGAATTCCATAATGACTCCTGGAAACAAATCTTAAAATCACCAAACATGGATGTTAGTGTGTTCAAGAAGGGAATTCCCAGTACAGCATTGAAGAGCAAATGGAGGAATATACTACTTCTTTTACAAAAAAATGTTACATGTGAGGGTAGATATGGGACATTTTATGTCTATAATATTAGACTAATGTTGCATTTTCTAGGAGAAGATTTGAATCTACCATATTTCTTGTATCAAAGTTTGAAGAAAATGGCTTCATGTGTTCAGAGAAGAGTTCAGTTTTTGGAGACAACCCTGTATCATCATGGGTTGGTCAAAATTTTGATTGAGCATCATCTATCTAAAACCAATGATACATGGGATGATTTCTTAATAAGAAATCATTTTGAGGAAGCAAAAGAACTATCACCTGAACCACAGGCCACAAAGAGAAGTAAGAGATGGAGGACTCCAAAAGGTAAAATTGACAAACCGGTTCAAGAAAGCAGTGAAGAAGTCATTTTGGAGAAGTTGACTAGAATCAAGAGTCAACTCAAGGCAGAGAAGATAATCAAGGAATCTGTTATAGAAAAAGGGGAGGGTTCCTCTCAGCTTAGGAGAAGTCACAGGTTAAAAGGAAAATTGAAGAAAACTTCAATCAAACACACAGGGGTAATCAATATTGAAGATGAAGAAACGCCCATTGAAGGGGATGATGATGAAGATTTTTATGAAGGCACCCCTGAGATTGATCCTGCTCAACAGGAAATCTATGATTATGTGGAAACTTTAGAGAAAACAGCTTCAGAAAGAGAAGAGAGAACCCCCAGTCCTCCACTGTCCGAAATTGATATATTGAGGAGGGATAGGTATGAGTTAGAATTGTTGAATAGACACATCAAAAATGAAAACGAAATTCTCAGAGATCAAATCAAACTCAAAACAGATATGAACTCTAACTTATCCCTGCATATAGACAAAGTGGAGAGAACCAATGAGAAGTTGAAGACAAGGAACAAAAAGCTGGTCAGGGCACTCACCAATCTCAGGTTCAAACTTGTGATCAGGAAACCTAGAAGGCCTCTAACTTTCAGAAAAAGGAGAAGAAGGGGATTAGATGTCCTTGCAGAAGCCTCTGAATTCATGGGATGATTTGCATGAGGACATGCAAAGAAACAGCAGTGGGGGTATGTTGAGCCTCAAATTTGTGTTTTCCTTCACCTCATTTTACCTCATTTCTCCCTTGTCCATTTCTATTTTGAACCCAATTGATCAATAAAAATAGTTAAAATTACTTTTAGAATGGTTTACATGACTGACTTGTTGAATTTTGTGATTGTTGCCATTGTTAAGCATTTTGACCGGAACTAGCTGCAGAATGCATGCATTCCGTAGCTAACCGGCGATTCTGCAGCTACCTTTATGTTTGAGTATGTTCCAGGTGGTCTCTTGAGGAAAAACGCATATGGGCATGATCCACGTTGTGCCTACATGGTGTGTTGCTCGTTATGGAAGAGGAAATGAATTCTGTGTACGGTTATGCACGTGGGAACACATTTGTGAAGGAAGACTCCTACTAGGACTGTCTCAGTCCAGGTGTCTTTTCTCCTTCACGCAGCCACCTCAAATACTCCTAAAATGATTTGGATAAGGAAAGACATCATTCCTAAATTATTGTAATTATTGTTACTTGCATTTACTTTATAAACTCTTGAGTAGGCCGAGAGCTTAGTTAGAAATTTTGTGTTAGATTTGCTGTTGGATTTTGTGTAAACTCTGTGTTACGTCTTTGAAGACACAGAGCATTATGTTCAGACTCTTGCATCGTTAATGGATCAGAGAAAATTATCTTGAAGGCGTGATTTAATTTGGAGTTGAATGCCGTCAAGTGGTAGAGGGCCCCTGCCTCTTGCACGAATTTCTTTTGCGTAAACTAGATAAGTTTTTCCTAGCTGCCTTTATATTTTGCATTTGAATTGGTAGTTGTTTTGTTTTATATACTGTAGCCATAATTCGTTCCAGTTCTTCCACAAGAAGACATTATTCCAACAGACCAAAATGATGAATGATTAATGACTATGGTATTGTAGGATATCAGTTAGATTTGTATTTGTTTTAACTAGCTACTGTAGCCATAATTCATTCCAGTTCTTCCACAAGAAGAAATTCTTCCAAGACATCCTTAAGAAGTTCAAGATATGACCGTGATGTGATAGCTTAGTTTTTCATTTGTTTTTAGTTCATTTGTTTTCAATTGCATACAAGTCCACAGTCAGAATTGTTCTATCTCTTCCACAAGAAGGAACTCTTCCAAAATATCATTAAAATGATGAACAAACAGATTGTGTAACTTCATAGGTCAATGCATGTTAGTCAGAACAACTCCGGAGTCTCATTTGCATTTAATTTATGAACAGTTACTTCATTTCAAGTTTGATGATGACTTACAGTTTGACATTGTTCTAGTTTAGAAGCATTTTAGGTTCATGCTTAAATTAACTCATTGCACTTGCATCTCATAGTCACATTGTCATCCTTTGCACAACAGGTTATTTTAGTTGTTAGAATTCATAAGACAGCCTTCATTATTCACAAAACACCTTCTTGTTCTAACAAACTACAATAGATCCATAACCATAGGAACAGAAGGCAAAATCACTATAAGGCCTGAAACCTCTCTGCAATCTCCTTATCATTTCTATAAACAGAACTCTTCCTCAAGAAAACTACTTTGAACCAGAATCCAATAACTTCTTGAGTGTAAGTTCTGTGACATTCAATTGCAGAATAGAACTAGGAATTAATCATAGAATAAAAGGGCTTAGGACAGAGTAGTGCATCATTAGTGTTTAATTGTTTAGGAAACATTCCTCAAGTTAAATTTGTGTCATCTGCTTAAAAAGTCATTGTCAAGCTTTTGCTTTCATTCAGTCATAGTTTAGATTCTGCTTCATTGTTTTCAATTGCATTTACCATTTCAAACATTGGACTTAACTCTGTTTTTGACCACCAACTCCTTTCCATTAGTTTTCTAGGCATTTTCATTGTAGGCATACAACATCAAAAAGATCAAAAACATCACAAAACACTAAACACAACGCATTAGGAAACAAGCACCTAGGTACATATGGTACATTTCACTTCAGCAGTTTACAAATCCTGGTTGACAATTAAATGAACTCAGTTTAGGAGACTAGATTGAGACCCAACAGCTATTTTGAACAGTGATTCAACAAGTCCATTTTGACTTATACTATTGTACTCTCTCTCTCTCTCTCTCTATTGAACATGTGATATAATAATAAGAAGCATTGATTAAAAGGTTTTCCCATATTGGGGTTTTTCCCTAACATTATCCAATCTCTGGTGTTCTCTTGTCCTGGCTTGTCTTCTACATCTAAGGTTTATGTTCTTTCATCAATTAATATCAATGTGATAATGGTTTATGTGATTGCTAGTGAAAATTTAATGGAGTGGAATATGGGCTTATATGGAAAATTGAATTAATCTTCCTAATCAAAGAACATGTTAATTAAATTAACATGGTATCCGTTCCAGGTTTAGGACAAGACAAGGAAAGAGAAAGAGAAATCACTAGATGTTCAATGACAATTCTCTATGACCTTATTGCAAGGCACTCTTGCAGATTAGTATTGCAAACGTATAAGTTACAGATCCTAGCAAGAATGGAGGATCACTAAAGATCAATGACCGAGCTCTCTGTCAAAATTATAGGCATCAGATGAATTATATCTATAGCCTCAAGTGCATGTCTATAGCCAAGAAGTTTTGGTACATTATTTCACTTAATTTAAGGTCAAAATTTTTGAAATTTATTTGAGTTGATTTTGTTTTGGGAGAAGGTATCTCGCTCGAAATTTCTGTTGCAGGTTCATGTGAAAGATATTTATGAAATTATATATGAGCCATAGATTTTCTATCAACTGTTGCAATGAGATTAATCTTCACTATGCACACCTCTATAACATGATGTTTGGTCACATTCTGCTAGGCTGATCCAAAATAATCTCAGCAGATTTATGTTGGAATGTCTTTGACCTTGTATTAGGGCTCAGATGTTACACAAGAGGTGTGTAAGGCAACACAAGGTAAATTCAATTCCCATTTCTTAAATTCTCTTCATCCTCCTTTCAGAAGGACAACAATATTGTCATGAATATAGATTTCTGTAAAAGATCAGTCTTACGAGAAACTTATCTCACACATTTTGTGAAGTTAAATATTTGTATCTATAACCAGATCTGGGGAAAACTTAGTTAAGGATTTTACTAAGTATTTTATTTAAAGCCTTAACTGAACTATGACCTGAAATCATGACTCACCTAGTACATGATAACCTATAGTTTTTTTTCTGAAAAGGTCTCATGTTCATGCAGTAAAGATCAAGGCATACATCTCATGGATAGAATCATATTTGAAGCATCAAATATAAGTTTACATAACATTTCTAAAAGAATTTATTATAATCCTCAATATTGTAATAACGGAGATCCTAATTTGGATTGAGCTGATCTATCTAGATGACCTCTATATCTTGTTGAAGTAATATCAGCCATTATAATCAACACAGTCCTAAAGCACTTTCTAGTAGTCCGAGAAATTTCTTTGTTGCAGAGTTGAAGGAGAGATTTTGTTGTGGATGCATGCCTTTTGACAAAGAACAATCTGGAGCTATAATTTATGAAGTGGTATTGTACCTTCAAGATAGAGTTCTAGAATATTCTCTAATTAGAATAATCATGTTTGCCTCTGTATCAAGGAAAGAGATATGATAGTGTTACAATAACCTTGACCCTGTTGCATATTATCCTTGATAACCTTCAAGTAACAATTAAGTGAAAACTACTTTACCTTGAGGTAGATTTTCCACTTGAGGTCCATGAACATGGGGTGTTCTCTTTGTCCTAAAATCATGCCTACACAACATTCTAAATGGAGGGAGGAGGAATTAAAATCATTTTTAAACAGAAAGGAGGAAAGATGAACATGAGCTGGGTTGGTGAAGACAACATGTGAGAACAAAGTCTGGCAAGCCACGTGGTATGGGACGTAAGAGATGATGTTAGGTGTTATGATTTTGGGATTCACATTAACCGTGATGGTGAGGAAAACCAAAGCACAAAGCACCAAATAACAAGAAGAAGGATGGAGCAATAGCTACTACTACATGAATAATTGAGGATTCTTTGAAAATCTCAAGGATAAGTCCAACATTTGAGCACTAGAAGACCCTCCTTGATGCTAAGAAGATGGTATTATTGATTTAATATTAATTTCTTGTTTCTTTTTATAACATCCACCAATAATGATGAAGGCTATGGCTAAGGCCAAGGCATAGGTAATGGCATGTCTCAATATTCATCTCCATCTAGATGATATGATAGAACAGTAATAGTCTTTGTCGTTGTTGCATCACATTCATTGAATGAGTTGGGAGTTTGTTGTTTGATTGCACAAACAACAAACCAACCAGTGAGCACCAGTGGCAAATGGTGATGACGATGGGGGACCACTTTAATTGCAGTAAGTTGTCCTCTTTTTACTAGTACGGAATGCCCCTCACATGATTTTTGAGAATATTCGGATTCCAAAAATCCTAATTGGACCCCAGATGACTAGATGTATGGATGTTTGTGGGGATTGATTTAATGTGTAGGTGGGTTTTCTTTAGAGTATGAAAACCACCAAGGATGGCCCCAGATCTGATCATTTAATTCCTATTTATAAAACAACTTCTACAACTCTCAGACATTAGGAATACAGTCTTAGCAGCAGCACCGACTGCCATCATGCCGTATTACAGGCTTGAACAAGAGGCTGAATCATAATTTCTAGAGGTTGATCCTATTGGTCGCTATGGCCAGGTAAACAAACTTTTGGGCCAACCTACTATTTACTTAGACAAGTGATCCTTATATTGGGTAGAAAGTTGTAACAATTTATGTGTTATGTGTGCATATATATATATAGTATTTGTGTGAGAGGATCATAGATCTGGTTGATACAATCTTATGTTGTTTTGTAGTACAATGAGGTGCTTGGCAAGGGAGCATCTAAGACTGTATGATTTTAACCTACGAACTCTTCTATAATCAAAATTTATTTAGGCTTCCCCAAAAAAAAATTCTGCAAATTTATTTTTTTCATCTGTGTAAACCTTTGTGTACACAAAATTTGTGTATGCTTCCACTCACAAGCTCTTATTTAATCAAAACTTGTTTATGGATCCACCCAGAAGTTCTCTTGTAATAAAAAATTATTTTTGGATCCATCCACGAGCCCTTCTGTAAGAAAAATGTGTTTATGCTTCCACCCAAAAACCATTATGTTTTCAAATGTTTCTTATGCTTCTACACACAATCTCTTCTGTAACTAATAACTGGTGCATACTTCCACCTACAAGCTCGCATGTGTTCAAAATTTTTTTATGCCTCCACCCCCATACTTTTCTGCAATCAAAATTTGGTTTAGGATCCACCCAAAATCTCTTCTGTAATCACAATTTGTTTATGTTTACATCCAGAAACACCTTTGTGATCAGTGATCGTTTGCTTCAACTGACAAATTATTCTGTAACCAAATTTTGTTTTTGGATCTGTGTATACCTTTGAGTAATGAAATTTGGGCCTTTTGATATTGATTATGATAGATTGTTTGATGCATATGCAGATACAGAGCCTTTGATGAAATATAGGGGATTGAAGTGGCCTGGAACCAAGTAAAAATGAATGATATTCTGCAGTCACCTGAGGATCTGGAGAGGCTTTATTCAGAGGTCCATCTCCTGAAAATTCCGAGGCAAAAGAATATCATCAAATTATTTTCATCATGGATCGATACCAAGACAAGGAACATCAACTTTACTATAGAGATGTTTACATCTACTACTCTTAGGAAGTAATTTTCACTAGCCCTTCATTAGTAGATTTGCAGTTATGTGAACTTCAATGAATTTGTTGGTTGGATGTATAGATATTCAATGGAAGATTTCTTGTTCTTTTTTTGGGGTTACAAATATAGACAAAAAAATAGACGTGTAGACTTAAGAGCTGTGAATAATTGGGCTCATCAGATCTTGCGAGGGCTTCTATACCTGCACAGCCATGATCCTCCCATAATACAGAGATTTGAAGTGTGACAACATATTTGTCAATGGGAATCTGGGGGAAGTTAAGATTTGAGACCTTGGTCTGGATGCAATTCTGCGCAAATATCATTCAGCTCACAACGTTATCGATAAAAATAAATACATGTAATCTCGTCCTTCCATTCTAGACATAATTCAATTCTTCTTGGGGCTTTCTAACATCTGAAAGGTTTTATGCAGGAACTCCGGAATTCATGGCCCATGAACTGTACGATGAGGAATACAAAGAATTATTTGATATCTATGCATTTGGGATGTGCCTATTGGAAATTATCACCATTGAGTATCCTTACAACGAATGCTCCAACCCAGCTCAGATATATAAGAAAGTATCATCTGTAAGTTATTTCGTCGTTGAAATCTATTTCAACACATATATTTGTTGGATCCCGGTGAGACTTGAACTCTTTGCCAGTCTAGCAAAAGCAAGCACTCCTTGTCACTTGGAGTTCTGAATTGGTGACTACCCTACTTAGCTATTTTTTATACAAGAATTTTGGAATTGAATTACAGTTCTCGAATTGATTCTCAGGGGAAAAATCCAGCAACTTTCTACAAACTGAAGGATCCTGAAGTGAGACAGTTTGTTGAGAAATGCTTGGTCAATGTTTCCAGAAGGATTCCTACAAGAGATCTCTTAATGGATCCATTTCTACAGACTGATGAGCATGGATTAGAATATTCCTTTTCCAGATTATATTTCTGCAGAGATGATGTGGGGGAACTTGGCCCGTTATTGAGAGAACCTAACATTGAAGCCTTTCAAAATGGTGGACATAAATTACTCCAAAGTATGCATTTTTTTCATCCTTACAACAAGAATGGGATTTCTGTCCACTATGAGAAAAAGAAACAATAGAAGGTTGTACCTTTTCCCTCATACTTTATAGAGGACATACTTTATAGAGGATAGCATGTCTCACAACATGGATTTCACTGTCAAAGGAAAGAAGGTAATGAATCTTATATTTCACTAGAAAACCATGAACTTGCTGGCAAGCTTTGAAGCCTGATGTTGCTAACAAAGTAAATTCTAAGACTATTTGCTATTGCTATTTCTATCAACTAGTCCCTAGTCCATTTTTTCACCCGTGTTAATGTCACAAGTTTGATACATCTTGCAGGGCACATTCGTAATATCTATTTCCCATTTTATGTGGAAGGAGATACAACCATGAGTGTGGCCAACAAAATGGTTACGGAGCTTGAAATTACTGATCAGGATGTTACAAAGATTTCATAAATTATTGATGAAGAAATAATGGCTTTGGTACCTGATTGTAAGGCAGGGATAACAATAGATTATCACCATTCCTTCTATGACCATAATAATTCTCCAACAAAACAAGTGAAACTTGTTGGTGGACTCATAAATATCATGTATCTAGTATCTCTTCTGAGAGTTCCCTGTTGGAATACCTGAGGTCTCATTACCACGTTGACAAAAAATCAGAAATAGTGCCTCGTACTCGATTTGAATGTGCATCCATGCATGGCTTCTTTGAAGAAGTCACACTACAGGTTAATGCAAAATATTTTTATTCATATGTAGAAGAGGAGAATCCTAGGATTTCAAGTAGATTATCAGATGTTATTCATAATGATTGGGTGAATGGAGAGGATCTATTTTCACCTAGATCTTTAATATCATATGGTTTAGGGATTAGAAATTTTGAAGATCCCCAATCTTGTTTATTATCCTCAGGTATTGGTAACAAAGAGGACATATTTCCAAGAAAACCTGCAAAATCTCCAGAAGATACAGGATATGTAGGTAAATTTGAACAAATTTGTAGCCATGTATTGTCTGAAGGGTTCAGTCTTGTTACTGATTCTGAAAGTCTTAGCTCAGTCCAATAACCTATGCTCCATCCTCAATCACCATCATCACTCAATATTTTATCTGATGAAGATGAATATTCCACTAACAGAGAGTTGTGATTGTTAGCAGTCAAACATCAGAAGGAATTAATGGAACTTCAAAGAAAACATAAGCATTCCCTCTTAGAAATTGAAAATGAATTGAAAAATAGAACACCTTTGGGAACATCTTTACATAAGAATAAATCCAGGCCTGGAATAAATTTTCAGGATCAGAAATTGAATGTGAATGGGCAGCAAGAGCACTGGGAAGATGACTCAGGCAGACATGGCACAACTGTTAGGGATAAGGAGTTTGTAGCCATGAAAAAAATTGGATCCGATGTTCGGGAACAAGGCTTTATAGCAGTCCCAGTCATAGATTATCACCGAAGGAATCAACAGCGAGTTCTGATTTTCCAAGTCCAAGTAAACTTGCAATGCATTCTTCTCCTACCCCTCGTGTTAGGAAAATTAATAGAAATATAGCACCAAACCAAAGGCTAATGAAAATTTATTCTTTTAGTGGTGTTGACAGTCATAGCTCTATTAATTATCTGGCTAAAGAAGTAAGTAGGTAGAAAAATTTCCAAACAATTGGAGAATTTCCAATAGGAAATGTCGATGAAAAGAAATGTAGTCTTGAGGGGTTGAGACGATTTCCATCTATATCTCAGAAATATTCTTCAAGGAACTACAAGGAAGGAAAAAATAGATAGTTTGAGAGACTGAAGCACACTTGTAACAGAAATTTATTTCCCTTAGTTTAGAATATAGATTGGATATTGCACTGAAAACTTATCAATTGTATATATGAGCTTTTCCTTCTAGAAGAGGTAATGATTAGTGGTAATGCTATGCAAGGTTTCCCGGAAAATATTCCTTCACCTTGGCACCTTTATGGTCTCCCAAGAATTTTGGTAGTAAGGGTAGTATTTTGAAATTATATAGAAACATAGGAAAAATGTATGCATCCTCTTTCATTAGGATAGGCTGCAACTGCCAAGACCTACTACATTGTTGACATGTACTATGAATTCACCAGTTCAACTGATGGTACCATTCAGATGAATTTGTGGGTTATAATCCAAATAAAGTGCTTTTTGGCTAGATAGAACCCAGTTCCTCACTAGCTTTTCCAGTTAACTGAGAATCCATGCTTTTATGGGATTTTAATTTATGTCAAGCTTTTGGGAGAATTTTTATCTTTGTAGTATTCAATATTTTCAGAGCATAAGCTATAAAAGAATGTCTGCACCAAACCAAAATTAATAAAATAGTTTGACGTATAAGAAATTCCATCTAAGAGATCGGCACCAATTTCTGTATCAACACAAGCACTCGTTACTTACCAACTTACCAAAAAAATAAAGGCCCAACAAACTAGATATAATTATTTCAAATTACATAAGAGTAAACAATCAAAACTACATAGTAACACCACTCACATATCAAATAAGTCTTCCAAGAAAAGGCTGCTCTTACAGAAGTGCTTCATACAAAGACACCAATTGTGCTACCAGTCCCATTTACTTTATTGCAATGGAAAATGGTTGATGTTGTATAGAATAGTAGCTTAAAATATCTCCACATCATATCTAGTATGGTAAATAATTGAAACTAGTATTTCATTTTGGGAACAGAATAACTTTTGCAGGCACTTCATGAATGTATCAAAAGATGTATTCAGATTAAGGAAAAAAGCCATCAAGTCCTTCAGGTAGTCTAGTGGTAAGTAGTGAGCGTGTTACAACAATAACCCAGTTTGAGACCTGGCAAGTGTGTCCCAACCAATAAAGGGCTCCGTTAAACAAAAAGGGACCACATTTGTTTGTTTGTTGTGCCAGTTATATACGATACAGAGATCCATGGTCCCTTCATCAGAACAAATGGTGTTTCACTCACAAAAATGTAAAGAATAATACCATCAAATTGTACATACATGAACACACATTCCAAATCTTCAATTGTTTTGGAGACAACCATAAAAAAAGGCATGAAAAACTTGCAACTGTCAACAATATCAAACCACCTCCATAAAACATAAAGGATACACATTTAAAAAAAGTTTTCATGCACATTGGCATAACTCAGTAAGTCAGCATTTAGGACCTTGAGATAAGGTTTTCCAGCCACCTTAAGGTGGCTGGAAATAGATAATCATGACAAGCTTCAAGGGTTGGACAAGTCTTGGCTGAAACCTTATGTTGTAAAATATGAACCCATCAGGCAAGTCTTGGGCCAACATTCAGACTTCGTTGAGGAGTTTTGGCGCATTTAGAAATTAACTCAAGTTTTTCTACAGTGTTTGGTTATAGAAAATCAGTGGAGCCAAAAAAAATACATTTTCAGGGAAACATGCCTGCCTAACAGAGGCCAAAAGTTGGGTCACTGGTTTGAAAACATGAATTTAATTGTCAAGCAAATTGGATGGAGCAGCCACCAAGGGAACATGACAAGTTGTTGCCTCAGGCTTGCATATTTTTGTGGGCTTGTTTGTCTGTATTCAAGGTGGTTTTGTGGTCAGATAACCCTAGAGGAGTGTGTGATTTGGTCCTAGAACACATTTTGGGAGCAACTATGTTTCTTTTAGGTGGGATTATTTCTTATTCAATTGAGGACTATGCCATGAAAGACTCATCTGAGAAGGCAATAAATTCCATGGATCTTATAGGGATTTGAATAGAGGCTGGGAAGGTCTGGGAGACTATGGAACTGATATGGTTGTGAGTGAATCCACCATCTCTATGCTAATGCCTTGGTCTTCTTTTTTCATTGAGATGAAAAAACCCTTGAAAACCAAAGTGGTCCTTGAATCTCTAATTCTGAGACTCATATTCTTTAAAGTAGTCTTCAAGGGATGCTTGCTCATGGGGCCCTTAATTTTCCACGATAAAAAAAGTAGGCATGGTAGAGCGTTGTGGAGCTTGTGGTTGGTTCACTGGTTGATCATTCAAGTGGTGAGACATGTCAGAGCTTTCTCTAGGATGAAATATCCTAGGATATTCCTTGATCTTGTCCAATATCATCTCTTTGATCTCTCTATCAAGATCTTGCATGGCTTTCAGAAGGGTTTTTGCAAACTCCTTCCCATCTTCATCACTTCCAGATTTAGGGGCTTTTCCCTTGTCTTTATCATCATTGGTGTAATCAAATTTCTCCTGTCTTCTTCTCAGGTAACTCTTCTCTCTGTCAGTGAGAGGCTCCTCTTCTTCTGAAGACATATTGGCTCTTTAAGAAAGCAAATCACAGGCTGTGCCAAGATGATTGGTACCACTGTAATATCCCCAAAAGGGAAGATTCAACAATACCTGATAGAATAACGCATTTTTTAGAAGTATGTGCACAAAAATGAGTTTGAAGCTCTTGGATCCCTTAGATCTAGAGATCTAGTATATAAATCCAAGAGAAGAGAAAAAACAAATCAAACTAGGTGAGGTAAACAGACCTCCCACACCTAGTATGGCTGGAAAACACCCAAGAATGGGGCTACAGCAATATGCATCAATACTGTAGGAAAATAACGCAGTTTTTATGAGAAACAAAAAGAGACCAATAATAAGGCTCAAAATTCATATATACAACAATAAATCATATCCATATTGAGGCCCATACAATGTATGACAAAATGTAGAAGACAAGAATAGAAGAAATTCCTCAAAAATAGGGGTTGTAACACATGTATTGACTGAAAAATAGCTTGACAGCATTATTTTTAAGAGTTGCAGCAGCTGTATTTTACACTCTAGATCTAGAGAAGATATGTGCACAAAATATTAGATCCATATCAGATCTGTACACTAGAAGAGCTCCTTTACAAATTCCCCTTGGGGTTTTGAGTAAAACAGGAGACACAAAGAGTAGATTTGAGATCTAAAGTTGCAGATCTGCAGTAGTATTTAGAATTTCTGAAGTAAATTACAAGAGAAGAATATCAGATCTGAAAAGAAGATGGATCAGAATTATAATCGATGGATCACCATAGTGAAGGGCAGAACCCCAACACTAGAGATCTCTCCTCCAAATATGTGTCAAAACACCCTGTAACTTCACACTTGCAAATAACGCAGTCCTAGAAGGGAAACTACATTGTAGGCTCTAGCACTGGTTTGGCATAATGCCAAGATCTGAAAATGCAGCTCCAAAGATCTAATACTCTCTTATCAAGGGGATATATGGCTTTCCCACTGAAAAGAGGCACTAGATTGGCCTAGATCTAAGTATATCTAGCCTCCACTTGCTGCAACTTACAAATAAAACCAAACCCTCAACAGGATCTGTGTTGTAGTTGGAAGATGAGCTTGGAAAAATGCCTGATAGTGGACAAGATCAACAAGACTCCTCCAAGAGCTACTCAATGGAAAAGGTGGGATTCCCGTTCAGGAATACCCTTGTTCTAAACACCACTATTCTCAGCTAAACAACAAGAGAACGATATATGTCTAAAAAATATATATATATTTAGAAATATACATAATCAACAACCTTCTTCTGTTGTCCTCCTCTTCCTTTTATAAGATGAAAGTCTTGCCAAACCCTAAACCATCTCAATGATTTAGCTCCTTTCACATGTGGAGCCTGAAACTAAAGCATTAGGGGAGTTTTGAGGTCTAAAATGGGCCTCCTAAGGAAAATGTACAATCAAAATTCACTTTATGAGAACCAATCACATTTTAGGAGATGACATCATCCCTAATGGTTGAGGTGGCATTGATTGAGTTAAATGTACTTACATGTCACATTCTCAATGGTGGATACAAACTCATGGTTAACCATGATAGTGCTCTAAATAATTTTAAAGTCAAATTAAAGTACTCATAATAAATTTCATTTCACACTTTTTGAATAAAAATATATTATTGTGATTTCATATTTCTTGAAAGAAACAATGCATATCCCTATACATCTATTATATTATTTTTATATAGTATATTAATTACATGTTATTATACAATTTAAATAATATAAATTTTAATTAATAGCATATAATAATTAAGAATTTATAAATTTATATTTATATTTTATTTTAAGTTATTTAAGTATAAAGGACAAATGCATTAGTTGTTCAATTATAATGACTTTTTCTTGAAAAGCTCATTCTTATTTATAGTCACATTAATACAAATTTTTTATTAATTTTATTTTGGTACAACTTTTGAATTGAATTTAACTATGGTTACATGGATTGTGGTGCAAAAAGTGAATTTCAAATTAATAAATATTATTTTATTGACTTAGCTGTTATTTTATTATTTCCTTAGGAGGCCCATTTTAGACCTCCAAATTCTCCTAATGTGACTGTGTTGTGCATCTAGGAGATTCATTGTATCTAGACAGTGCTGTTGATCTGGTCCTGGTTGTCTTGGTCAAATGATCCAACCTCTTTCACACCCAAGTGTGCTTATGTAAATAGCCCAGATTTAGCTATGTTCACATGTGGCATTGATTTATTTTGCTGATTAGGAGTTTTATTGATCCTCCTTTACAATTTTATTCATGAAATAGAAAATTGAAACAAAATTGTATATTCCCATTAGCTTGGGCTAATTGGGAATATTACAGATTCACCCCATGCTATAGTGTTAATGTCCTGCAGAGCTGTGTCAAGCACCTTTGTCCTGCCTACTAACCCAAATGTTCCCATAAATTCATCCTTCAAATTCTCCCAGTGGCGGGTGCGCTGATGGAGCTCTGCATATAAGTACCATGTAGTGGGAAGTGGTCCCAGGGAATTAATAAGCATATGAACCCACTCTTGGGCAGTCCTGTAGCACCATTTTTCTATCCAAGCGAATAGATATTCAAGCGAGTCTTCGGGCCCAAGGAACATTTTGATTCGTACGTCGACTGGGGCCTCAAATTGTAGGATCATCATATCCCGACACTCCTACCAATCCTGGAATGCCTCATGCGTTTCCCACCATTGCGTAGGTGACCCATACATGGCCAATTTACAGGCCCATAACCTTCGTTCTTTGGGAACCTCGTCCTCAAATGCTCGCAAAAATTCCCTAACATTACCAAAACCATCGAAGTAAGGTAGATCTCTTACCTCTGAAAAGATGCAGTGAAAGTTCTTTGTGATCTGAAGACATCGCAGCGCAGAGACATCATGTAACCGATTTTTCCAATTCTCTATCTCCCCATCATAGTCGAAGAAACATTCACTGTCCTTTTCCCAGCAGAGTACTCCCTCCACTATGGGGTTGATCCAATCTTCATCCCATGCAGTCAAATTATAGATGTGATCCACATCCTCTTCGTCGTGCACTGGTTCTGTGTAACGTTCGCCTTCTGTAGGATCTAATGGTACTATTACCCTTGTACCATTATTTTTGAATACCATGCTTCTCTTCTTTAGGTTAATGATGTCCCCCATATTGATGGCCCAATCCAAGCCTAGGAGCGCAGGGTAGGGGTCTGCATCTTCTACAATCTGAATTACTTCAAAGTCAGCCTGGACCTTGACCTCTGTGATATCCACCACGATCTTCGATAGTCTCCCTAAGGGTATGATCTTTTGTTGATTGGCCATATGTAGCTGGATAATGGACCATTCCAACTTAGGTTCCCCCATTCATTGCCAAGTCTGTTTAGTTAATACATTCCCATTTGACCCTAGGTCCAAAATAACTTGATCCATCTTGTAATCACCAATATGCGCAGTCAACTGCATCTCCCTACCAATGCATTTCTTATATCTATATAGTTTGTGTACGTCCTTGACTTCTAGAGGGAGGCTAGGTCCTGCTGCATAGTTATCTATTAATGCCTGAAGATTTTCCATAGCCTTTGGGTTGCACATCAGCTTCATACATGCCTGTAAAAAGGGTTTGACTTCCTCATCTGCCTTGAGGTCTTCAGGCAGCTGCAAAGTAGGTGCCTCTGCCTCAACAAAGTATTTGCAAGATGCGACAAATGTTTCCTTATCCTTTTTTAGATCCAAACCTTCTTGTTTGATAACTGCTTGTCAGATGAAGGGCTCGGTTGCAGTCTTCTCCCTAGGCCCCCAGATGGCCATCCCACTACGTGTTATGACATTTATTCTTGGATATTTCTCCCGTAGTTTAGCCTTAACCCTCTGCACATTTTGCGTAGGTGTTGGCTGTTTCTCTTGCATCTTTGCTATCAAGGTTGGACAATATTCAATCACATGGTCCAACTGTGTGTAACACTGGTAGGACTGCCTTGTAGGGTTTGGACAATCCCTAGAAAAGTGTCCTACTTCTCCACATTTATAACAGATTAGTTGCCCTCATCCCCGACCTGCGCTTCCACCTCTTCCACCTCCCGTGCCCTTGGCTGGGGAGCCCCCTACACTCAAGAGGGATTTTGGTGAGGACAGATATGACTGTACCCTATAGAGGTTCCCTCGATCAATCATCAAATCATACATCTGACAGTTCTTTTCATCATGTCCTACCGACCTGTAGAACCTGCACCATTGCTGCTTTACTTTTGGGACGTACGTAGCAAGGCGAGGACAGTGGTTTGTGTCGTGCAGCCCTGCAATGTGGCAATAATCACACCATAGCGATGACCCACTTGATCCTGCAACTTCCCTAGGGTGCAACAGACTAGGTCCCCCAGCCTGCATATAGTTTTCTAATAGAGAGCAGTTATCCTTGTTGTGACCATTCGTCATGCATCGTATGCACCATATTTTAGAGCTAGCCTCTGCTCTTCGCTCCTTTCACAGATTTTGGATCTCCATGTGCATCGCCTCCAGTTGTCCTTGGATCTGATGGATTCCCAGCTGGGTATCATATCTAGGTGAAACTTATAACTTCATAGAGACCTCCAAGGTTTTTTTGAGTGATTCGAAAGTTTGGTGACCCATAGGTATGCGCAGGTGAGGTAACAGCATAGTAATGAACCATTCCGTGTGCTGTATGTCATTTTACTGAAATCCTCCTTCTTTAATCACCTTCTCCAGTCGTTGATCAGCCTCCCACATAGACTTAGAAGGCCCTTGCTTGAAATCCTTTAGATCGACTATTATTTAGGAATAGGACGTAGGCTTCTTGAACTGTTGTTTCAAGGTGTTCTTGATCTCTTCAATGGTTGAATTTTCATGTTGTCTAATGTATCCCATGTACCAGTCCAAAGCTCTTCCTTCGAAGGCAAGGGACAACTGTGCCATCTTCACTGCATCACTAGCTATGTTCTGCACAGTCCATACCAATTCTGTGACAAAACAGAACTGATCCATGTCTTCATCTCCCACACCCTTAAAGGTAGGAAAATTCATGTGCGCAACCATGTTGTCTTCTGGTGGTGGTGGAAGTGGAGGTGAATTCTTACCCCTATGTTGGTTTGAAAGTGGTGTGTCTGGGGACACTACGTAGCTGCTTCTCTTACCGGACTATAGACATATCTATCTCCTTCTCGGTTGGTCCCATAGTATTTTCCACTTCGTGTCGTACTCCCATCCAGATCAGAGGTCATTCATTCGATGTGGCTACACAGAATACTTTTTTTGCACAATAATATCTTAATTAGCAATGGTAAGGTCTTCAGAAACTTACCTCAGAATCCTTTGAAGAATCTTCGCTTTTCTTTAGCGTAGAAGATGAAATGATCGATGGAAAATTCTATCATGAACCCTCCTAGCATGCTGTCCACCCAGTGGTCCACCTTGTGAGTGATGGTGTAATCAGTCTTTTCTAACTACTGGATCAATTCTGGGGTCCACTGTGTGACCCGCTCGTCCTTCCAACACTTCTGGAATTTGACCAACCTTGCGAGCCACTACTGGAGCTCGATCGCAATGGTTACAAAGAATATCTCATAGATCTCTGTGACAATATACTTATTTTTCCACTTTTCGGTGGTCAATTTCTTACTGCGGTTTTATTTTACTTCGAATTCCTGAACTTGCTGTTCGAACCATTCATCGATTTATTTTCTTTCAGGTTTCCAGTATGGCCTTGGCATTACCTGATCCCTCTCTCAAAATGCTCCTGGTCCTAACAATAGAACCATTTTTTGGCTCGAGGGGTCCTGACCCAGGTTCGAAGGTTAAGGTTTGCCAACAAACCCCTATACTACTGGCCCTTTCGGCAGTGACCTTCTTGTGCAGGCCAAAGTCTCACCCAAATTAGTATGGGAGGGTGCTGGAACTAGGTTTCCGCACCCTGGGAGAGGGTAGGTAAGTCAGGAAAAGCTGCATTCGACTTCACAAATATCAAATCATATATCA
Organism: Pinus albicaulis; assembly: GCA_034641835.2. Classification (NCBI taxonomy): domain Eukaryota; kingdom Viridiplantae; phylum Streptophyta; class Pinopsida; order Pinales; family Pinaceae; genus Pinus; species Pinus albicaulis. Next base: position 352,002,763 of record CM076580.1, read on the forward strand.
CAAAACCTAGATCTATCGGTCCCTTCACATCCACATGCGCAATACTACTTATAATCACAGTAAATAATAGATATAGGACGATAAAGCAACTATCACAGCTATTCTTGCATAAAGTATAATAGACAGATTCAGATCAAATGTCAACGCAACATAAGCAAATAACACCGTTACTTTCAGAGCTCAACATAGGATCATGCATAACATAACAAATATCATAGAGTCACATTAACAGATTCAGATATTCAACAACCTTCCGCTTTCATTAATCCTTCAGATCCTTTTACAATACCCAAAACCCAACCTGCGCACACAACAATAGGGTCTGCACACAACAAGACTAAGGATATCCGCATACACAGCTGGTAGGAGTCCTTTCCCTAATAATCCAAATATATCTACAAATTCATGATTCGCACCAGTCTTAATTCATTTCTGTCTTACAACTCAAAAAGGGTTCAACTACTTATACTATTTTAGCCTACACATCCAATGGCCCACAAACCATGGTTTGCGGACTCTTAGTCTACCCTTGACCCACTTACAATGCATTAGGGGCTTTTACCCACCCCAAAACCCCCCACGTTAGACTAAATATAATAAAAAATATACAAAATGGACCAGATTCGCAGCTTTGTAGGAGACCCTGTTCCAACAGGAAACCACAAAGAAGTCAGAGAGATTTCTTTCTGTTTCGGCTATCAAGTCATAGTTGAACATCGTAAAATCTTAGGACAGGTCCCAAGATCCAGAATGGCTGATAAGGTAAAATGTTAAACTTTCAATATGTTTGTTTTCGTCCATAAATTTAATTTCTAACAATTTTTTTTAAAATTAGAGGAGCAACACTTTAAACAAGCCAAATAACCCAGTTGTAAAGTAGTGTGTTGAGATTGAAATATTTCCATAACATGGTCCTCATGTTCAAGCTGATCATTCCAGTGGGGACCAGGCCGACAATGCTGCTATCAGTGAGGCCCACGATGGTAATTAATTTATATTTATTATTTTTTCTAATTATACATTGAGTGTTGTGTCCTTATACCATTTTCTGTTTAAATGACATAGAATGTTGTACTTGACCATCCTACCATCGGAGAGGAACACGGGGCAATGGTTCCAACGGTGACAATTGGTGCACTAGGTAAATAATTTCATCGCAATTTTTTTCTTATTAATATTACCGAAATACTTCAATGATATTTGAAAACTAGCAATTTAAATTTAATATTATTTGTTTTTGTAGGCGATGCCTTGTCACTGCATGAGACCAGACATCATGAGTACCCAACTAGGTCAGATATGCTGGAAAGGCATGAAACAAAAGTAGAGAACAATTATGTTGATGATGTAGTTAGGAGCTTTAGAAATAGGAAGAAGAAAAATAAAATTTTATTATGTAAAATATTGTATTATTATAAGACAAATGATGAATGACGTACCATACTTGGAAACTTTTTTGCATTATATGAAAACTCATTTATCATACTATTTTTTTGCCATACACTTTCAATGTTTTCTTGCGTAAATTTTGTTGCATTTATTTTCAATTAGTTATTGAATATTTTTTTTGTGTTCATGTTCGTAAAAAATGAAATATAGATTGGGTATTGGGGAATTGAGAGTGATGTGAGAGATGGAGGGGGGGGGGAGGAGCCATAAGATTTTCCACCTTTGAGTGGTTGGCCATGTTTAGTAGAGAATAATTTATTGGAGCGATTTAATCTTGGATAAAACCTCCCTCGATCCAACGTAGCATCAAAAAAGTAACTGTTGACTTAGTTGCTACTCTTTCAGATAGTGGGAGGTTTGTTCCAAGTTCAGGCGACTCCAATAAATTGTTCTTGAAAGGAAGAGGAGCTTATTCAACTATTTTTTGACATTATCAACATATGTTCTAACATTATCATAAGAATGAATCTTAGAGTAAAAATTACTACAAATATTACTTGTATTTATTGTATACATAACTATGGATTTTGAATGACTTGCCAGCACAGGTAAAAATCCTCTTGCATCATGAGCAATACAACTTGTCAACTAGGGTCATGTCCAGGATATTTTTTCTTGTGCACTTGACTAGGTTCGTAGTGTCACATTCTGTAAGTTCCTTTACACTTCATAATTCAAGATGAAGCTTGTTCATGATTATGATCTAGTTTTCTGTAAATTTATTTTCCTCTATTTGATTTTAATTTTGAACATGCTTTTAAACATTGAAACCTTTTTAGTTTTTATACAATTAATATATTGAAATATACCACATTTCATGAAATGAAGTTTCATGTGCATAAAAAACATATTGTTACAATCATAGTTTAATATTTTAGAGCGAGTAAGGTTTTAGAACCATATTGGTGGTTTACATCATATTTTGACTTGGCAGTATGAATTATTCCTGTTTCGACTATGTGCAGGAAGAATGATGCTAGAATCATGTCCCCATCAAATGTTAGTTTTCCCATTTGAGTTTCAACGTTATAATATCTATATTTGGTGCAATTAATTGTTGAAGTTCAACAAGAAATTTCAGCACATACACTAGTGTGGGACCAGGAGGTCCAAGCAGCACCTACATTAGTGTGGGACCACAGGTCTTACCATCACCTACACTGGTGTGGGCTAAATTTGGTGCATGTTTATTTTAGTTATCCCTTAATTAATATGGACAATAAAATGTAATCTAATCTCAAAATAACTTGTAATAGTTAACTGAGTGTGATAAAATCAGTTAGCTCATGAATTTCAAGTTAGAGGTAGTTGGTGAGGCATGCAGAGTAGTTCTAGTTTTAAGCGAGTTTGAAGTGTAGTGGTGCATTAGTTAATGCAGGTTGTAATCAGTTTAACTCAGTTAAGTGAGTTAAACTCAATTGTGCTAGTTGTAACTATTAGATACACTAGTGAGAGATCAAGTGAATTAAATATTAATTAATTCACAATTAGTGATCTCACATGCAATTGAGGATTTAGTATTATTAGCTGCATGCATGTCATATCTATTTGAGACCGAGTTGAGATCTAGGTTAAATGGAATTTGACTATCAGTTGTAGGATTATTGGGTTGCACCCATGCAACGAAACAGCCATTGGAGTTCCCACGATACTTGCGTGGTCAAGGAAGGCCAAAATTCCTAAATAATAGGGATTTTATTCATCAAGGATTGCACAAGGCAGGCAAGCTATCTGGAGGCAGTAAATTGGATAAGTATTGGTTAGTTTTATCTGAGACAATGTGAGAAAATTAGGTGAGTACAAGAGGGATCTTGTGAGAAGAGTTTTATGTAATTGTTTCATGATTCCATGCTGAATATACAATAGAATATAGTGGGGTTTTGAGTAACACGATTTCCCTGGGAAATTATCTATGTTGTGATTTGATTGATTCTTCTTTGCTTCATGTGATTGGCGATTGTGTTTTTAATCCCGCAATTATTTCTAGAAGCGATTCAGTATTTAAATTTAGTACAGTGTTAGATCAAATTGAATCCATGATATACATGTTTATTGTATGATTTAATACATGGTATTAGAGCACGAGAAATAAAAATAGTGAAGGAGGAGACGAGTTTGTGATTGGATATAATTCGAATTTGCAGAAAGAATTTCTTGGTGCTACAACTGATCCAGAATTGAAATGGCTTTCAATGGCTTGAGGTTGGAGTATGCACTCTAGGGTAGCTCAAACTATATTTCTTGGAAGAATATGATGGGGTAGTACTTGAAGACAATGGCTTGAAGGAATTCATTGACAGTGATGTTGCTAAACCCATTATGACAGATGCTGCAAATCTTGATGCATGTTAAAAGAAAGTGGAAAAGGTGAGCAGGATCCTGTTGGAGGGAGTACAAGACCACATTGTCTCAAGACTCCATGGGAAAGCCACACCATATGAAATGTGGAAGGCTTTGACGGATCTATTTTAGAGCAGCAATGACCATAGGAAATTGGCGCTCAAAGATAAACTCAGGAAGATCAAGTTGGAGAAAGGTGACTCCATTCCAAAGTATTTAACAAAGTTTGTCCAATGTCGGGATGAACTAGGGAGAATTGGCATAACTATATTTTATGATGATTTGGTGAGCTTGGCTCTCCTAGGACTTCCCAAGAGTTAGCACAATTATCAAGTCTTTGTCAATGGAAGGGAAAAGCTGCCATATTGGGAATGACTTTGGTTGGATTTGGTGTAGGAAGAGTTTAGACGAAACACTAGAGATGGATATTCATCTAAGGATGAAGATGAAGAAGACTGTGCTTTGGCTACCAAGGAAAAGAAGGGACAAGGGAAGAAATTCCATTCCAAATCTGAGTCCAAATATGGCAAGAAGCAGGATATTTCCATGGTGAAGTGTTTTCACTGTCATGAGCATGGGCATTATGCTACTAACTGTCCACAAAAGAAGAAGAACAAGAAGGTTGGATTATCTGCAGCTGGTGAGGCTTTGGCCTCACAATTTGAGCTTGACTTCTCATTGATCGCATGCATGGTGTCAAGTGCATTGAGATCTATGTGGTATTTGGATAATGGCTCTTCCTTTCACATGACGGGATACAAGGAACATTTTAGTAGTTTGGAGGATAAGGATCTCCAAATGCATATTGAAATGGGTGATGATAGGCGGTACAGTGCTGCCGAGATTGGTATCATTACCTTCCAGAGGCAGTTAGGTAAACCCTATCAATTAAAGATGTAATGCATGCACTAGGTTTGAAGAAAAAATTAGTCTCAGTTGCAATGTTGGAGGATAGAGTTTATGATGTTGTTTTTAATGAAGTAAAATATTTCCTGCAACAGAAAACAACATGAAAAGACAAGAAGATAGGGATTCGAGTTAATATCTACAAGTTGGATGTAGATGGTTGTGCAAAATTTATGGGCAAGGCGAACAAATTGGTGATCTGGGATGAGGGTGAATTATGGCACAAGAGATTGGGCCATCTTCACCATGGAGCCTTGAAAGTCATGCATCAGATTTATACTGGTCTTCCTAAGGGTACACTTGTGTAGTTAGACACATGCAAGGGATTTACTATGGGAAAATATGTAAAGGCCACCTTTCATGAGAAGGAGAACTGAGCTTCGGGGATCCTTGGGAGAGTTCACACAGACATGTGTTGACCATTCTCTGTTGCTTTGACAACAAAACATAAGTACTATGTGATATTTGTTGATGAATTTTCTCATAAGTGTTGGATCTTCTTCATGCAGAAGAAAGATCAAACATTCTCAAAGTTTATTGAGTTTAAAGCACTGGTGGAGAAAGACACGGGGAAGCAAGTAAAGGCTCTTAGGAGCGATAATGGTGGAGAGTACATCTCTAATGAATTCAAGAACTTCTGCATATAAGAAGGAATTGAAAGAGAACTGATAGTGCCTCATAACCCATGAAAGAATGGGGTTGCTGAAAGAAATAACATAATGATTGTGGGTGCAACAAGAGTGATGTTGCATGATTAAGGCCTACCGATGAATCTGTGGGCGGAAGCATGCAACACTATGGTATTTGTGTAGAACCGTTGTCCTTATAGGATACTTGGCATGAGTACATCGGAAGAGGATTTCACTAGTAAAAAGGTTGATGTTTCACATTTTAAGAGTTTTGGCTCATTTATTTATGTGCATGTGACCAAAGATGCTAGGAAGAAGCTGGAACCGACAGGTGAGATCAGGATTTTTGTGGGGTACACTGAAACACCCCACAACTATGGGGTGTATTTTCCAAACAAAAGAATGACTATTGTGTGATGGGATATAAAATTTGATGAGGAGAAAGCCATACGGCTATCCCTTGAGAGGGAGCTGGATTTACATGCAGAGGAGGAAATCTTGGTTCCCAAGGATGATCCTGAAGATGTGGAACAACCACATGAGGAGGATCATGGAGTGGCGGAAAACACTCATGCAAATCCATCCATCACAAATGGAATAAGGTGCACCACGAAAGCTGATAGATTGAGACTTGATGCTGTAGAGAATGTAGGAGCCCCTACTTCACATCGTGCACAGAGACAGTATCCAGACAATTTTACTAGATAAATGGCTTTTATGAGCAAATATATTGTGATTGAACCATCTTCCTTTCAGGAGGCAGTGCATAAACCAACTTGTGTTAATGCAATGGTGGGGCATGACTCCATTTTCAAGAACAATGCATAGGATATAGTCCCAAGACTGATCGACAAATCAGTGGTTGGATCTAGATGGATCTACAAGGTAAAGAAAGTTGCTGATGGGAGTGTGGAGAAATTCAAGGCCAGAATTGTGGCCCAGGGATTCTCAGAGAATGAGGGGATCGATTATGATGAAACTTTTGCACTTGTTGCAAGGTACTCTTCCATTAGATCCATCCTTGCACTCTCAGCATAGATGGGTCGGCACATTCATCAGATGGATGTGAAAAATATGCTTCTCAATGGAGTGATTGAGGAAGAAGTGTACATAGAGTAGCCTAAAGGTTTCAAGATCTTCAACAATGATTCACATGTCTATCGACTCAAGAGAGCACTGTATGGGCTGAAGCAAGCATCTTGTGCTTGGTACACTTGAATAGACATCTATTTTACTAGACTAGGCTTCAACAAAATTGAAGCGGATGCAAACTTGTACCAGATTGTTATTGAGGGTAAGCTATTGATTATTGTTATTTATGTTGATGATCTAATTTTTACTGGTGATGAGAAGCTGATACACTAATGCAAGGAGGATCTTGCAAGGGAGTTTGAAATGAAGGACATGAGACTCCATTATTTCCTTGGTTTGGAAATATGGCAGCGAGATGGTGACATTTTTGTTTATCAAGGTAAGTATGCCAAAGAGATACTGGGTAAGTTTCACATGGAGAGCTGCAAAACCATGGATACTCCTATTCTAGGAAATTGGAGGAAAGAGGATGCTACTTCTGGAGAGGTAGTGGATGCTACTGTCTACAGGAAGTTAGTTGGTTCACTGATGTATCTAGTGAACACCAGACTAGACATTTGCTATGCAGTTAACCAGTTGAGTCAAGCTATGGTTAAGCCTACCAAGCTCTTTTGGAAGGAGAAGAAGCATGTCTTGAGATAACTAAGGGGCACATCAGAGTATGGTCTATGGTACAGATGGGCAGAGGGAGTGAAGCTTCAAGGCTTCACAGATGCAGATTGGGAAGGCAGTCCATCAGACAGAAAAAGCACATCAGGAGGGATCTTCAACATAGGATCGACAACAATTTCTTTGTACAGAAGGAAGCAGTGATTTGTGGCACTCATTTTAGCATAAAAAGAGTACATGGCAGCAATTCAAGCTATATGTGAGGCTATCTGGATGAGAAAGATCTTGGTTGGTTTGTTTTGTTCTTAGATGGATCCAACAGAGATACATTGTGATAATTAGAGTTGCATGAAACTCTCGATTAACCCTGTGTTTCATGCTAGGTCCAAGCACATAGATATCTGATACCATCATCTCAGAGATTGTGTGCAAGGGAGAATAATTTTTCTTCAGTACATTTCGATGGAATATCGGGATGCATAAATTCTGACGAAGGCGCTCACGAGGAGAAAATTCGAATACCATAAAGGCAGGATCGGGGTGAAGGATAATCCCTTTCTTGTTGAGAGGGAGTGTTGAAGTTCAACAAGAAATTTCATCACCTACATTAGTGTGGGACCAAGAGGTCCAAGCAGAACCTACACTAGTGTGGGACCATAGGTCTTAGCAACACATACACTAGTGTGGGCTAAATTTGGTGCATGCCTATTTTAGTTATCCCTTAATTAAGATGGACAATAAAATTTAATCTAAACTCCAAATAACTTGTAATAGTTAACTGAGTGTGATAAACTCAATTAGCTCATGAATTTTGAGTTAGAGGTAGTTAGCGAGGCATGCAGAGTAATTCTAATTGTATCAGAGTTCGAAGTGCAGTGGTGCACTAGTTAATGAAGGTTATAATCAATTTAACTTAGTTAAGTGAGTTAAACTTAGTTGTGCTAGTTGTAACTGTTAGATACACTAGTGAGAGATCAAGTGAATTAAATATTAATTAATTCAAAATCAGTGATCTTAGATGAAACTAAGTATTTACTATTATTAGCTGCATGCATGTCAGATCCAGTGGAAACCGAGTTGAGATCTAGGTGAAAGGGAAGTTGACTATCAGTTGTAGGATTATTGGGTTGCACCCATGCAACCAAACACCCATTGGAGTGCCCATGATACTTTCACAACCAAGGAAGGCCAAATTTCCTAAATAATAGGGATTGCATTCGTTGGGGATTATGCAAGCAAGGTAGGTTGTTTGGAGGTAGTAAATTGGCTAAGTATTGGTCAGTTTTATCTGAGACAGTGTGAGACAATTAGGTGAGTACAGGAGGGCTCTTGTGAGAAGAGTTGTATGTAATTGTTTCATGATTCCATGCTAAATATACAATATAATATAATGGGGTTTTGAGCATCAAGCTTTCCCTGGGAAATTATCTGTGTTGTGGTTTGATTGATTCTTTTTTGTTTCATGTGATTGGCGATTGTGTTTGTAGTTCCGCAATTGATTTGTAGAAGCAATTAAGTATTTAAATTTAGTACATTGTTAGATCAAATTGAATCCATGATATACATGCTTGTTGTATAATTTCATACATTAATTTCCCTGTAGTTTTTATGTAAACAATGATCACATATGACATCATTTTTATTAAGTTGCATGAGTGTTAGTTGTAATATTATATGTTGGAATCATAGATACAACAAGTTAACTTTATTTATTCCTTTTATAGTTTCACCATAGCTCCATTACTTCAATCAGTAACTTAGAGGAGCCTAAAGGGACAAGATAGTAGAAATATGACCCTTTGATGGTGAGCCACTAACTAATATTGAAACTTGGCACTGAGTAATATTGAAACTTGGCTGGCACTATCATGTTACTTAATGTTGAAATTTTTAATGTGTAAGCAAGCCTTTGTTGTAGGCCAATGCTACATAAACAACTTGTTTGAAAATTTTAATATCCATTCATATCATAGAAAGTCATTGCTGTTTACATTGCAACAAACCAGTAATATAAGTTTCAGCGATCTGAGTACATATGCCTTTACTTTTTAGGAACACAAGGTTTCACATTGCCTTTTGGATTTCCTATCGAATAGAGAGAAATATTTTTGTTTATATTTAATATTTTAGTTATGGTTTCAATTGCTAAGGATTGGTTCCCTTAGTTGTTTTTTTGTTATTTTATCAAAAGATCATCTCTCTAAAATATACCTTGTTAAAAAGTAGTGATATTAAGGAGAAAAATATATTGTTTGAATTATAAGTGGGAGGACATATAGATCAAATCCCAAAAACTTAATTGAAATAAGTGTTCATATCTCCCTCCTTGGTCATCTCCTCTTCACTAAAGAATATATCAATAAGGAAGTTATGGATGACATCTACTGGGTCACGAGTGCATATGTAGATCATTGGAGTTCTTCCCCTTAGAGTCTTAGGCTCAAGAGGGCCTTCTATTATGAAAAATTCATGTAGATTGAGGATGGTATCATTTTTTGTCCCGATCAGTGTTATTATGACTACTTTCTCCCCACCCCATGAAACTACACTTCGAGCAGGTGCATCTTGGGAGTGCCCTTGGGTCAACTCCTCTTCACTATTGCAGAGAAGATTAAATGAGAAGCTACAAGTGAGTGGATATTAATACTACAAGTGAGTGGCTATTAATATGCCACAATAGCTACCCCATTCAACACATGAAAAGGAAATACAACTTAGATGTTGATGGAAAAGTATGGGATATAAACAATTATCCTAGATGTTAGTTGTCTCACAACAATTATTTTAGATTTTACATATTGGTATGATGTCATGGTGAAGTTACCATTTTCTAACCAAAATAAAAGTAATAGATCAACATAACATACACTACCAACATGTATCCTAGCCAATGGCTTCATCATATGCCTCGTGCTAGGAATTGGATTTTGCATACTAGACTAGTGGTATTTAGGTTTCAAATTTCAACCTAATTATTTTAGACAACGTATGAGTAGCTGTAGGTTGGGACTGAGCAAATAATATGGTGACATCATGGCATCATGGTATGGTGTCCCTGTAATAGGAGACCGAGTTGGTGACATGCCCAAGTCTAAACATTCCATATAGCTGGGTAACTGGAGTGCAATTTCCTGTTGCAACATATTGTCATTCAAATACAAGGTAGAATTACCAGTACCAATAGGAGCCAATTGGTCAAGCATGATGTTTTCTGTAACACTGTTGAGAGGGTATTCTTCAGTGAATACAACAACATCCAAAAGGATATCCATAGTCTCCTCAAATGAACATCTCATCATTGGTCCTGTGTCATTATGATTGATACCATCTCGAGTAATAGCCATCAAATTACCTCGATATGTCATTGTGTCACACAAAATGGATAGATTCTTGTAGTTCACATATGACCCATAAAAATATATCACTACTCAAAGCTCATCCAGAAGATCCTTCCTCATAGCCTCAATTCCAAGTACTTCAACAACATCAATCAAGTGATTACTAGGTTTCCTAGTACCATCCACATCTTCATGGCACATCACAACTAACATATTGACACCTTCTGTGTCTAGCATCCATTTTATCTTTAGTCTGGAATCCATCATTCTCGTCAAACTTGTTGATTTTTTGAGACTTGATAAACACTTTATTGATATCTAGAATTCCCCTTAGAGCCATTTATGTAAGCATTTTACTTTCATTTTTTTTCAAAAACACATCATCTTAAGAATTTTCATTTTGTACCTGTCCTTTAGGACCTTCTTCATTCATAATATGTAAACATAGAATAAGTTTTTCTGCATTATCCCCATTAAAAATTCATCTCAAATCATCATCAAACTCAAGGTTAATATTTTCCGCAATGTCTTCCATACTCAGTTTTTTATGAACCATCATAACTCTGTTCAATTCTATACGGATCAGCCATGGAGATATTTTTTCTGGTGCAATATCCTCATCTGGAATTTCATAATAGGATTTTAAAATTCAACATCCTCCTCAATGATAGTACTCATTGGATCTGGATCATACCAAACTTCAGTAGCCTCTGTAACACTTCTCAAGGTTCTGTACTCTAAAGCACACTGCACATTTTTGGCCCTTTCCTTTGTCATGTTAACCTCAAGTTTTAGGTACATAGACAGTGATGGTGTTTTAATATTATTTGCCACATTTATGATTTCCCTCATCTCGGGGACACCGAGAATACATTTTTTTGCACATACACCAGCATAATGGAAAGTATTCAGTGTCATATAAGTAGTTGGTTCACCAATGGATTGTGCTGCAACACAATAAATCATCTCACCCACAAAAACTAAGGACTACAAAAAATGAGATTCTATCTCACCAATTGCCCATTCAAATGCTTCCCTTGTAAGGTGTTACACTTCCAGCACATTCTTACTAGCAAATGTACTTCGAACAAGAATGTTGAAAAACAGAGTGGCATTCTTCTATGCTTCAATAATCATGGGGTAATCACTGGGAACAACCTTAAGTATTTCTTGAAGCCTATCAATTGCTTATACAATCTCCATTGGGTGCATATATAATGGTTTTCTCATATCAATTTTGAATGTCTTTTGGCTATTCCAGATGAGCCTCTTAATATTTACAGGCAGAGGCCACGCATTATCTCCAGTGTTTACAATCTTCGTACCTAGTTGTCATCTATCTGACTCCAGTTTCTACATTTCCACATGAAAAGCATTATGGAACTCCGAGATTGTTTTCAAATCTTCCACATGGTCTGGTAACTTGTAACTAGGATTCCAATTTTCTTGATCAAGTTCATATTTATAAGCATTTTCAAATTCCTTATTTTTCATCTTCAGAGAATCAAGGTTCTATGACTCAATCGAAACATAATCCATACCATCTTCACCATATAGAAATTTAATAACATCACCAAGTGAGTTCCTGACAATCCTGTCATATTTAACCATGATATCCTCCATAGCTTTTACAAGACGCCTCTATATGTACCCTGTTTCTCAAGTCTTCACAACAATATCCATCAAACCTTTTTTGCCTCCCATTGTGTGGAAAAATAACTCCTGTGGAGTTAGGCCACGAAGATAGGAGTTCTCGACAAACCCACAAATTTATGGAATTTCTAGAGCTACATAATTGTAATATTATTTTACTATGTTCCTACATAAAAGGAATAAATGAGATTACTTTTATTGTCATAATATCAAATTTATGTAAGACAAAAGTTTCTTTCACTGTATCCCTACCATCCACAACATCAACTATTTTCTGTTGAGAAGCATCTTCAACCACTTCCTTACCAATACAAGACACGTTGAAGCCATTTACATTTTCCCAAATTGATAGAATAGTTCCACCTTTTCCAACACCAACCACATACATATTAGCTTATGCGTTACACCATTTTTTGGTCATCTAACCTGTTACTATTAGATGGACCTAAGTACACCATGTAAGACCAATTTTACCCTGCTAAAATTGCTTTCACTATGAAAAATAACTTAGTAAAACACCTTTATTAAGTTGTTTATGGTCTAAACAGGAAACCCCATGAGGAAATATTAAATAAATCCACATTTGTTTGATTTTCCTCAAGGAATAATTAGTTAAACAACAGTTTAATTAATAGTCCTGGTTATATTTAACCCAAAACAGGAAAAATGATTTGATAAATTATTATTTATCTTATTATTTTCTAGGAATAATTATTTAAACCTTATTTAAATAATATTCTTTGTTAAATTTGACTAAATCACTCATAAATAGTTAAATAAATCATTATTTATTTAATTATTACTCAAACACATCCTTAAAATGATAAATAAATCATTTATTTATTTATTATTTACAAGTAAAGGGATTTGATGCAAGTCAAATTCCTTTTCTCTTGAACAAAAATAATAAAATATTCCATAAAAGTTGGATTGTGATTTGGTTAATAATATTTTAATTATGCACCAATATCTAGACTAACTCAATATTTTGTTATAAATAGAAGGGTTTTTCCATTCACTCACTACCTTTTGTTGCCTAAGATCACTGTGGATCTATACTTTTGGTCTGACTTTGATCCACCATCATTATCATATTTTCTCCATCCTTTTTCTTGTGAGCTCCCTTTTAGTTCCTTTTTTGTCTGGGTTTTCTACACCATAAAGAGAGAGGAATTTTGGATCTGGAGTGCTGAGGACTTACAAGAACCCATCCCATTGAGGAGAACTGGTAACATCCTTCTATGTTTTCCTCCCAGGTGCCTTTAATATAAAATTCATTCAACATATTCTTGTCTTGTCTATTGGATGCATGGAGTAAATCTTGTTTTATTTACTGCTTAATGTCTTTTGATGCATAGAACTAGATTTTTGTAGCATTTATCTTCATCAACTAACTGCAGATCTAAATATATTAGCAGCCATATTTTTCTGTTAGGGTTGTTTGTTATGCACAGCTAAAGTGATATTTTTTCGCACACTTGCAATTAAGATTCATACTAACAATTGGTGACTCCACATGGGTTTACGATTACGACCGCTGTCATTTTTCTGATCCTTCCATATCCAGCTGCTTCAAACCCTAGTATTTCTCTTCAACCTCTTTTTTTTGCTTTTATTGAGGTTGTTTTTAACCTATAAAACACTAAAACAATAAAAATTCTAACTTCCGTGTGTTTTCAGATCTATTGCGCAGGTAATAGATATCAGCCACAGCTAAGACGAAACTTTTTACTGAAATCTGCCACCAAGAGTGCCAAAAGTGCAGGTTGCACATTTTGGCCCTAAACCTGCAACTTGGAGCCTCAGGACACACTTTTCAGCCCAAAAACTGTGACCTCTGTAGAAAACAGGTTAGAAACTACGACTTGAAATTTTTACGGGAGTTTTTCTGAAAATTTTCAGGGTTTGTTTGGGCCTTTGTTCAGGGTTGTCTAACCTATGTCTTCACCCATTTTAGGCCTGTACTTGTTATTTTTTACTCAAATAAGTGGGAACCTATCCCCTAAGGCTTCAGTACCCTCCACACTTTTTGGAAGAGTTTTAGCTACTGTAGGTTGTCTGAAATTTTTAGAGTGTTCAGCCATTTTTCAGATCTCATACCTCACCTTCAAATCCACTTCAGATTGTATTTTTATCCATCCAAATCACCTCATTTAGCTTTGTTTGGGTTTTCCTCTAGGGTTCACTATGTTTCCCTCTAGGATATAGCCTTTCGCCACCTCATTTACCGCAATTTTTCCTCTGATTTGTTGTTGTTTTCTGCACCACTTTCCAGCAGATTTTGACCTTCAGATCCCTATCCCTCCCAACCTTAGATCTATTGGCTATTTTGGTGTGTTTTGAATAGTTTTTTCCCACCTACAGACTACTTTTTGAGAGGCCCGCCTTCTTGGGTTTATATTATTTCATTTTTAGTGTTTATTTACTATTATTTCAGTTTCATATACTGTTATCTGCAAGTTTATTTATAGTTACACATCACACTTTTTCTTTTTCTCTACAAATGTTTGGGTTTAAAAATTAAAATTTACACACTTTGCACACACACCCTAAGTGAAAAAGGGCTTGGTTAACACCACCAAGAAAATACTCCTAAACATTGGAATAAATTGATCCTGCACCTCTTCGTCTATGTTTAGACATTATAATCAGCTAATCCTGCACCTCCTTTCCCTTGTCGGTCTCTTTTTACTTTGTGCCATGTTTGTGTCATCATCATTACACCTCCAGGGAGTTTATCCCGGAGACTTCGTGGCCTTCATCCTCAGTTTTCGGTAGGAAGACTTACTCCTCCACGTAGGATTCAAGTTAGTCCTCCTCCGAGTCCGCACTCCGACTCTTCTTCTGGTTCATTAGGTTCTCCTTTTGCTCTCGGTTCTCCTCCTGTCACCTTCACCATGTCTGGTTCAGGACCTAATGCTGGTGGTAGCCCCGGCCCTAATGCTGGGAATATTACTAGTGGGATTGCAACAGGAACTATCCCGACTGCTCCCTTGCTCCCCTATATGAAAGGCCTCAGTATTCCTGATTTTGACCAGTTGATAAATGACCCTGTACACCATGACACTAGTTGGCCTGCTATGCTGACCAAGCTCCCTTGAGACATCCCTAAGTTTGAAGGCCTTGTTGTAGAATATCCTACAAATCATGTTCAATCTTTCCACATGTGGTGTTCGTCTAACTCCATTATCAATGACTTTGTCCATCTTCAGTTGTTCCAATGTACGCTTACAGGTGAAGCTTCTAAGTGGTATGTTGATCAGGCCTCATCCTCTCATATCACCTTTGTGACTCTTTCTCAGGCCTTTTTGTCTTATTTCCAGCTTCCTCTTTGTTATGACACTGGTAACGAAATTTTGACTTCTTTCCATCAATCGTCTGCAACATGCCTATCCGATCACGTCCAGGAATGGTGGAGAAGAAAGAGCCTATGTCGAGCACCTACCTTCGAAGACCATGTCTACATGGACTGGTTCCTTAGATCTCTCTTGCCCCCTACCGACAAAGATGTCGCATCACATTTCCCTCAAACCGAAGAAGCCACTCTCCAAATTGTATTAAAATATGACCTGATCTACACTCAGTCAGGTTATGATTATATCGTTCTACCTGATCTTCCTAGACTCGGTGGTGCCAACGCACTGGGGGCATCTCATGCCGCTGACGATATCATTGGAGCTCTCTCTCATCGATACTCTCAACCCCCCATGGGCTATGCTTTTCCTTAGGGGGGGCCAGCACCCCCTGTACTTTTCCCCCTCCTGGTAGCATGTATCCAAGATACAGCATGCCTCCTCCTTTTTCCCAACCTCCTATTTACCACACTGTTACCCAACCTCCTTATTATCCATATCCACAGCCTGGTGCTCTAGCTCCTCCAGCATTAGCACCACCTCCTCCCTTGCCTTCTCAACCCTCGCAACAACAGCCACTGCCCCCTCAGGGGCAGGTGTATGCACAGCAGGGCTCAACTAATACTTGTCCCTCCAAGAAGAAGAGGAAAGGCACTCAAAATCAATCCACTCCTGGTAATCCTGGACCTAATCCTCAAAATAATGCCCCTAACACTACTACCCAGCAACAGGGCACTTAGCCCAAGTAGGGAAGGCATGTTCGCACGAAGAAGCCTTATTCTTGTTGTGGTGTTTATGGTCATTACACACATGATTGTCCTCTTTTACCACAGATAAAGCAGATGTGGGAGTCTCAAGAAACATTGCGAGGACAACAAGCCTCGCCTTCCGTCCCTCCTAACGCTGCACCTAGTCAGCTGGCTGTGCTTACTAATCCTTTCCCTCAGTAAGGATTTGTGGCT
Organism: Pinus albicaulis; assembly: GCA_034641835.2. Classification (NCBI taxonomy): domain Eukaryota; kingdom Viridiplantae; phylum Streptophyta; class Pinopsida; order Pinales; family Pinaceae; genus Pinus; species Pinus albicaulis. Next base: position 352,019,094 of record CM076580.1, read on the forward strand.
ACCCAACCACCTAAAGGTTAGGTGGCTACTCAACCTCTTGCATATGGTACATCTAATTACCAGATTCTCATGATGAACTTTGATCAACCTATAACCATAGACATCAATCTTCAGACTTGGTCCCATCAGTACAAAAAGCCTCCCGCTACGTCTGTCCCAAAGCCGCCTCTTTCAGTATCTACAGAGCCTCTTTCGACACCTAATGGTCCCTTGCATATCCCTTAGCCTAAGGCAAAGGTTCATAACAAGATCCCTATGGGACCACTATGCCAAAATGCTACTTTTGGAAAAGCTGCCCATTCATATAGCATAGTAGATGATTTAGCACAATCCCCTGCTGCCATTTCAATGCTGGAACTCCTCCAGCCATGCCCTTCACAAAGAAAAGCTTTACTATCTTCCATGGTCACTGTAGATCCTTCCAACAATCGATTGATTATCTTTGATGTTGACTTCTCAGAAAATCCTCCTCTCCCTGCTTCATCGCTTTCCAAATCCCTGTCAAGATCTGGAATGCCAACATTTCTGGGTGCATCATTGATGAGGGGGCATTCACCTATGTGATGTCCGCTTCGGTTTGGAAGCAACTTGGATGACCTGAGTTGGATCCTTCCATGATCACTCTCTGAGCGTGGGATGGCCATGCCTCCCAGCCCATTGGCTTATTCTGTAATTGTCCTATTACTCTTGCGGGTAAGACTGTTTGTGTTGACGTAGAAGTCATAGATGCCCCTTTAGATTACAACATTCTATTGGGTCGTAGCTACACCTATGCGATGTCTCTGTCCCTTCCGTGGTCCACCGCAAGATGTCCTTCCCTCATAATGGAAAGATAGTCACCATTGACCAGTTGACATATTACGAACCGAAGTCTCAAACCTCCCTTGAGTCTATCATCTCTTCGGTGGCCAATAAGTGCGTCGTCGATCCTTTGACCAGTGTCTCACCCAGAGTCTACAAAGATTCCTCATTTCTTGGTACATTCCCTGGTCTTCCTCCTCCTGTCTCTGATCCCAGCTCATTGAATTTTTTCATGATGAAATTGTCTCGGGCTGCCCTCAAGTGGCCCGCCTCGGCTAGTCAACAACCTCCTCACCCTCCACAGCCTAGCCCTTCGATTCAACCTTCTGGACCTCCTCCTCCAGGCCCTTCAGTTGGTATCCATGAGTCTCTTTACCCTCCTGGAACAGTTCCTCCAAGCCTCAACCATGTAGGAGGTGTCCCACCTGGCCATTACCCCTCCGGCCAGATACCGTTCCTAGCTCCCCCCCAGGAGTGTACACAGTAGCTTTCCTGGCCACCCTCTCTCTTCCTAACCGGACCCTTGGGATTCCCGTCTGGTACCTTGATCCTCCGACTGCTCCCCCTCTTAGTTAACCCAAATCTTATCTTACTTTGACCTCGGTTCAACCAGTCCCCATGACTTCTCCTGCTGCAACAGTGCCTCAGCCACCTCAACAGGAACCACCTCCTGTTACGACCGCTTCGGGTAAGAAGGGAAAAGCTTGCACGGGGGAAACCGAAGACAAGGCCACCCCGACAAACCTTGCCCCTCCTCGGCTGCTAAAATTCACTATCCAGTGTGCTTTGTGTGATGTTGTTAGTCACGCCACCCATACTTGTCCAAAGTTGCCTCACCTTAAGTCCATGGTCAATGAGACGTTTCTGGAGTCTGATATCCCTGAGGGTTATGTCGCTATACTCGATTCAGTCCTGAAACTAAAAACTTTGCGCACCAATCACCCCTGTGATTGGTGCGATTTCCATGGCCATTACACTCACCTTTGTCCCTGCCTTGAAGAGTATCGCTTCTCTTTGGAAGTTTTCTTCCAATTCGAGGCCAAGCATGACAAGTTCACCTCTCACTTGTTTGTTATTTCTGCTCTAGCAGAACCAAAGGATCTGCTTGCTCCCATTGAAATTCCACCTCCCGATGTCGAGATGATGGAGCCTTCGGCCCACATTTTCTACTTCTCATCATCCATGAAACCCTCGGTGGAAGTCCCCTTGGAGACTTCCCCTGATGTTTCCCCTGACCTCCCTTCAGCGATCACCCTGGGCTCAACATTGGTAGATCCCTTATAAGCTTACTCTTATGTCATCCCCCACGACGTTGTGCATGTGAGCCTTTCTTTACATGATGATGAGTCAGGTAGCTCTATCGCATCAGGTGGTCACTCTTCCTCCAGTCACCCCATCTTCCATTCCGATGAAGACATTATGGAAGCTATGACAAAACCCGACTTTCTGTGGATGATATGCACCACCATGCATACTTCCTCCCACAATAGTCCCATGACCAATATGTTGGGGAAACTAAAGACTTCATTCCTAATGAGGTCGATTGGTTTAGAAATCCCATCCCTACACCTGATGCTTTCGAAGAAGGAAATATGGCCAATATCTCTCCTACCATTAAAATTGACATTTCTGACAAACCAATGATATAAGAAAATATCACCTTGGGCACCCATTACACCCTGGAAGAGGTTGAGGCTTACACCAAGCTATTCAAATAATTTCATGATATTTTCACCTGGTCCTATTCAGAAATGCCCGGACTTGATCCTGCCATTGTCGAACACCATATCAATACATGGCCTGATGCCAATCCTATCCATTAAAAGTTGAGACCCATTAATTCTTCCAGACAAGAAGCTGTCAAAGCCAAAATCTATAAGCTCAAGCAGGCTGGTTTTATCTATCCCATTGAATATACCATTTGGTTGTCCAATCTGGTTCTCGTTATCAAGAAACAAGGCACCATCCGTGTCTGCACTGACTTTAATGATCTAAACAAATCTTGTCCCAAAGACAACTTCCCCACACCATTCATTGACCAAATCATTGATGAGTGTGCGAGGCACGAGGTTCTATCCTTTATGGATGGTTTCTCCGAGTACAACCAAATTGTTATCCGTTGTGTTGATCAACTTAAAACCACGTTCATTAGTCCGTGGGGAACCTTTGCCTATTGAGTCATGTTGTTCGGCCTTAAAAAACAAAGGAGCCACTTTTCAGCGGGCTATGTCTTACTGTTTCCATGACCTGGCTCATATTATCCTTGCTTATTTAGATGACCTCACTGCACGTTCTAAACATCGGGTGCAACACCTCCATGATCTGCGTACTGTCTTTCTCCGATGTCGCAAGTATAATATCTGCCTCAACCTGCTGAAGTGTGTCTTTTGTGTACCTGTCAGCCATCTTCTAGGCTTCATTGTGTCTAAATATGGTATCAATCTTGAACCATTAAAAGTTCAGGCCATCCTTGAGCTTCCTATCCCTCGTACTTTATGCCAATTACAAAGCCTCCAAGGCAAAGCTAATTTCCTTCGCCAGTTCGTACCTAACTATGCCACCACTGCGCATGGGTTCCTTAGAATCCTCGGCTCTAATATCCCTTTTGTCTAGGATGCCTATGCTCAAGAGTCTTTTGATGCCCTGAAGCATGCTCTCACGTCTGCTCCCTTGATTCGTCCCCCTGACTTTGATAGGGATTTCATCCTATATATCTCCACTTCCACCTACTCGATCAATGGAGTATTCATTTAGGAAGATGACAATGGAATTGAGCATGTTATCTATTATGTTAGTAAGAACCTAGTAGGACCTCCTGTATCCTACTCACATGAAGAGAAATTAGCACTAGCTATCGTGTTCTTGATCTAGAAACTTCTTCATTACATCCTCATGCGTTCCACCAAGGTCGTGACTAATTCCAACCCTATGGCCTTCCTATTGAGTTGTCGAATCATCAATGGGAAGTATGCCCATTGTATCGTAATCCTCCAACAATTCGATCTTGAATTTGTCACACCAAAAAGTAAGAAAGGTTTATCCCTCGCTGAACTCATTTCTGAACTACCTATAGGTACGCAGGATCGTTTAGTTAATGATAATTTCCTCAATGAACATTTATTTTCCATTACCATCGATGACCCTTGGTATGGGGACATCCTCACTTATTTTCAAACCCAAAATTTCATCATCCATCTTGATCGTGATGCTCGACGACGTATCCAACACCAGGCCCCCCGCTACCTTCTTATCGATGACGACCTTTATCATTGCAGTGTAGATTCTATCCTTCGTCATTGTCTCACACATGCTGAAGCAAAACAAGTCCTCAATGCTTATCATAGTGGTGCTTGTGGTGGCCACCTCTCCAGTCTAGCCACTGCCCAGAAAATCATGCGTGATGGGTACTTTCAGCCTTCTCTCTTCGGTGATTGCATTGAGGTAGTCAAACACTGTCCCAATTGCCAACATTTTTCCCCTAAGGCACGAGTCCCTCCAACTTCCCTCCATCCTATCATCTCAGCTGGTCCCTTATGTAAGTGGGCCATAGAATTTATGGAGTGTCAACCTTCATCGGCTGGTAACCATAAGTATATCATCGTGGTAGTTGACTATTTCACCAAATGGGTTGAGGTCATGCCAACGTTTAACAACACAGAAGCTACCGCAACCCTCTTTTTCTTTAACCATGTGATCGCTCGATTCAGAGTTCTGAAACAATTGGTCTCTGACCATGGAAGAAATTTTGAAGATGAGATATGGCATGAGCTATCCTCACTCTTGGGCTTTGAGCACCAATATTCCTCCTCTTATTATCCCCAAATTAATGGCCAAGTTGAAGCAATCAATAAAATCCTTAAAACCATGCTTCAACGGACGATGGATAAGCACAAAACCAACTGGCACCTTATGCTCTTCCCTGCTTTGTGGGCCTATAGAAATTATTTTAAAACCACCATTGGGTTTACTCCTTTCCACCTTGTTTTTGGAGAGGAGGCAGTCTTACCGATCGAGTGTGAAATCCCTTCCCTTCATCTAGCCGTCGAACTTCTCCCTGACACCCAACCTTTAGAACATCGATTTATCATGCTTGAGAGTGATTTTGAAGGCCATTTTGTTGCATTAAAAATCATTGAGGTCGCTAAGAAACACACCAAAGCTCGATATGACCGAAAATTCCACCCTCGTACTTTTCATGAAGGTGATCTTGTTCTGGTGTATGACTAGGCCCATGATGTCGTTGGTCATGGGAAGTTTGACTCATTATGGCTGGGACCTTACAACATCAGTAAGGATTTAGGTAAGGAGGCATATCTATTAGAGGACTTTGAAGGCCATCCCCTTCCCAATCCTCGCAATGCACTCTATCTGAAGAAATATTACCCTTAGCATTTCCTTCTGGAAATGCATGTTTTATTTCTTTAGGTAGCTAGCTCATGATTATGTGATTTGATAATTCACCAAGACACATTTTGTCCACAAAGCGTCACTTCAATACACCTCAAAATTGAATTTCTATACTTGAAACACTTGTACTTGGAGGCACCACTTTGCCTTTATACTTGTCCATGCTCGTGTCAATTTTCGTCATGAGTAACCATCATGTACTCATGTTTTTATGGTCCCCATTGGAATTTTTCCATGTGACAGCACCATTGAGTCGCCCTTGTTTAGAGCATCCAAGTTGAGTCATCATTGCATTCATGGAATCTATCTCGAGTCCCTTCGTATCCCACTATAATCTTCCATCCTTAATTGTTTGGTTCCTCTCTCGTGTCGCACATTATGGCCTTCAGTCCCACTATCCCCTATCCCTCATGATATCGTGTCAGTCACTGCTAGGTCATCCATGCCCTTTATGCTCTAACTAGGGAAGTCGTCTGTCCACTACTCAGTACCCCCCATTTCATCATCATCACTGGTGTTAGTCTGTCAGTCACTCTACTATTTTCTCTCGTGCCTTAGTTGAGTATCCCTTATTGCCTCATCTATGGCAGACCTCCTTTTGTCAACATCAGCTCATTCATTCCAGAAGATAGGTCTAGAGGGCGGTGTACCTTGGTTCCAGCTTCCACTCTCGTTTGGTGCCTCGGATCAGGCAAAGGGAATCCTTATTGCCCTTTGATTTGCTTGTTTCTTAGCTCCAGCTCCTTTCAGCATGATCGAGATCTATATACTTGATGGTTCAGTGATGCAGTAGCTGGTATCGGTGATTCCTAGGTGTGTGTGAGATGTTTCAGCCCTCATGAGGGGGTAGCCCTACAAGTAGCCCCCACATGCCCGGATGAACTCTTCATTACATCCGTTGATGCAACTCCCTATATTTGATGATGTCGGCCTCAGCCACTTGCAACGCCTTTTTTTTGCATGTATCAATCATATTTTCAGATCCATTTCCTGTTTATGGGGTCAGTTCACTTGTATTTGTATCTCATGTACTCAAATATTATTGTATAAGTCCTAACTGTTATCCTAGGCACAGTATATATGTGGGATTTATTATCATGCTTTTACCTGGCTCATGTTTATGCCAGCATGTACTATATTGTTCAGTCCCTTATTTACTGGACACATTATTCTTTGTACTTTGTCTCGACGAGCATAGGTATGCCTCCCCCGCCACTTATAACACAGGTACTCAATCATAAAAGAGACTTGTCTCACCTGTAAGTCTCACCTCCTCAGGGTCTAGTCCTTTATCACTTTAGTCTACATTATATTTCTCTCTCTTTGAATTCCCCTTCGGTGTCTAGTGATTGGGTTCTTACAACGTACTTCGGTCATATAATTAGCTCTTAACGCTCGCATGCTGGGGGACAATCTATTACACCATTTTTTTGGTCATCTAACCTGTTACTATTACATGGACTTAAGTACACCATGTAAGACCAATTTTACCCTAATTAAAATTTCTTTCACTATGAAAAATAACTTAGTAAAACACCTTTATTAAGTTGTTTATGGTATAAATAGGAAACCCCACGAGGAAATATTAAATAAATCCACATCTGTTTGATTTTCCTCAAGGAATAATTAGTTAAACAACAATTTAATTAATATTCCTGGTCATATTTAACCCAAAATAGGAAAATTAATTGGATAAATTATTATTTATCTTATTATTTTCTAGGAACAATTATTTAAACCTTATTTAGATAATATTCCTTGTTAAATTTGACTAAATCACTCATAAATAGATAAATAAATCATTATTTATTTAATTATTACTAAACCATATCCATAAAATGATAAATAAATCATTTATTTATTTATTATTTACAAATAAAGGGATTTGACATAAGTCAAATTCCTTTTCCCTCCAACAAAAATAATAAAATATTCCATAAAATTTGGATCTTGATTTGCTTAATAATATTTTAATTATGCACCAATATCTAGAATAACTCAATATTTTGTTATAAATAGAAGGGTTTTTCCATTCACTCACTACCTTTTGTTGCCTAAGATCACTCTAGATTTGTACTTTTGGTCTCACTTTGATCCACCATCATTGTCATATTTTCTCCATCCTTTTGCTTGTGAGCTCCCTTTGAGTTCCTTTTTTTTCTGGGTTTTCTAAACCATCAAGAGAGAGGAATTTTATATCTCAAGTGTTGAAGACTTACAAGAACCCATCCCATTGAGGAGAACTGGTAACATCCTTCTATGTTTTCCTCCCAGGTTCCCTTAATATAAAATTCATTCAACATATTCTTATCTTATCTATTGGATGCATGGAGTAAATATTTTTTTATTTACTGCTTAATGTCTTTTGATGCATAGATCTAGATTTTTGCAACATTTATCTTCATCAACTAACTACAGATCTGAAGATATTAGAAACCACATTTTGCTGTTAGGGCTGTTTGTTATCCGCAGCTAAAGTGGTATTTTTTTTCACACTTGAAATTAAGATTCATACTAACATTATGCCTGGAAGGATTGCTCCACTAGGTTTCAACCAATGATCACGAGCATAAATAATTAAGCTGAGAAATTATTCATAAAACATGCATTATCCCGTCCACTCAACCACTATCCCATCTACACTTTGAATTTCAATTACCATGCATTTATCAATATCTTCTATCATTTTGTGGACTAAAATAATAATACCACGGGAGTTCTGATTTTTGGCATTCTCACTTTCTTCTTTCAGAATTTTATTTTCTTTTGCAACCTAACAAGCTAAAAATTCCATCTTCTCAGTTGCTTCATCTACAATTACTTTTGCAACTCCTTCCTGAGCTACAAATAAACTTAAAATCCATGTTCCACATCCAACATCCATAACCACAAATCACTTAAAAAAATAAGGATTTTTTAAAATAGCTCCCTTGTATGCATCCATATGTACCTAATCACTAAGAATTTCCCTGTGAATTAAAAATCGACTATAAGCACCAAAGTAACTCTCATTGATGCTCCTAATTTCCTTTTCTACCACTTTTGAAAATGTTACTTTCGATATTTTATCCTTTGTCTTCATGAGAGAAGATTTTTGAGAAGTTTTCTATGTTGTGATGACACCATTGGACTTATTATTATTTTAATTGAGATCATACACTTCTTTTATGTTATTGGCTACACTAGCACCTATAGCTTTACTAGCTGACTCTGTGGTGCTAAGATTAGTAAGAGCTAAATATGAGAGTTCAACCTAGACAGTATTGGCTAAGTCATTAAAGTGAATGTGGCTCTTATTACAAGATTTCATTAGGCCATGCCAAGCAACATCTGCAAACCTCTTCCTTAACGTGCTAAGGAATATATCTATCTCGGACACTTGTGGTGCATTACCTTCAGTATTTGGCTGCACCTCATCCCTTAGCCTACATCTGATTATTTTAAGTCCCAATTACCGAGAAAGAAAGGTTTACCATGAAAGTTAGAAAATAAAGAATACTCATTATGGCACCTTTTTCCTCCACATACCACATAATGCAACCAGATTCAGACCCAGAATGAATGAAGTGGTGCATAGGATACACCCACTCAAATATAAATTCTAGATTCATACCTAGAATGACTGAAATGGTGCATAAGATACACCCACTCAAATCTAAATTCTTTGCACAAAGAACACTGAAGGGTATTTATTCCAAAATAGTTAATCAACAAATTTCTCTAAAATAATACCAATGTTTCACATTTTAAGTCAGATTACTCAGAATTACGAGAGTTTATATGAAATAATCAACAACAATATTTATTTTTCTTAGGTGTTCACATGCCAAAAACACAAATGTGTGTACATGTATGTTTCTTCATTTATTTACAATAGATTTATTACCTTGATAAGATAGTTGAGCATATGATGTGTCTTTGCCACTTCAAACGCACCACCTATATAGATCAACATTGGATCAATCAAATTTTTAATTCCAAATATTTGATATAAAACATAACACTTTTCAATTTAGTAGTATTTTGTTAAATGCCTCCTTGAAATTGGTTTATGGTGGGTCTGGAGTGCATTTTTGGAAGCCAGAAACCACCTTGCAATTTTTTCTTGGATGTTGTGCATATTTTACATTAAAAAAAATATTTAAAAAATGTTCCAAAAAGTTCCCACTAACCCTAACATATCAAAACAAAATCCTTGATGCTTAAAAAGCTATCAAAAAACAGAGTACATAGTTATGTCCTTACAAAATATAGAAACAAATCAGCCAAATAAAGCACTTTAACAGGGCTTATTGGGCAGCTTTTCCACAACAGGAGGAAAAATGTAACATTTCCACAATTTAGGATTTTGCTAATAATTCTCTTCCTTTGCCGATATACCCTCCAATAATGTGAGTAAGTGGGAAACATATCACATCTTGCTTCAATAATATAGAGTATCCTTAACACCGAGTCATCTAGCCTATACCATATTTTAATGTTTCAACCATTACATGGAATTAAGGACACCATCAGGTACCTTATCACTCAAAAATTGAAGATGTAGGGCCTATGCATTATCTTATACCTTTAAAAAGGGCCAAAATCAATTAATTTAGCACCCCCAGTGTAAATTCCTTGAGTTTCACTTGCCACTAGTTGCCACCAAGATCATTGGTTTTACTTCCAACCCAGTGTATCCCGCACTAGGCAAGCCTAAAAAAATTTCAACTACCACCATCTGCCACCAAGGTCACTGGTTTTTCTTCTAGCGAATATGCAAAACCTATGCAATGGGCTTAAAACTTTAAAAAACAACCAAAATCAATAAATTCAACCCCCTAAGTTTCAATACCCTCAATTTCACCTTCCACGAAGGTGTGGGTTTTGCATCCAAACCAGTGTGGCCCACACTAGAAAAGCCTAAAAAAATTTCACCTACCACTAGCTTCCACCAAGGTCACTGGATTTTATTCCAAAACAATGTGATCGAGACTAGTCAAGCCTCAAAACTGACATGGTAGTGTGTAGGAAACCAAAGCATCAAATCACACATAAGGTTTCCTTTATTTCAAGAATTTTTGAAGGAAGCACCTTAGAAGGTTGCATGGAGGATGGAGGGGACTTTGTGCATTATGTTGTGCATGTGTGCTCTGATAAAGTATACAATAGTGAAAATTTTCGATGTGCCCCCCTTCCATTGTATTATGATGCCTTTTCTCTGCAATTTTCTGTTCATAAAAAATATATTTGTGGGAGGATAGGCTAGTAGGAATCAGCATAATTGTTGGCACAATAATGAACAAGTGTGATTTCCACATGTATTTAAATGATGTGGCTTCCCCCTATGGATTTACATCTTCTCCCCATGCTTTTGTTTTGATTTTTATGGGTCTTGCATGTGTTTAGAAAAGAATAAGAGGAATATAGTTTAGAGTATTCCCATTTTTATCTTTCACAAAACTTGATCAAATTATGCCTGGAATTTCTTCTCCTTAAATAAATGACACTCTAGGAAATTATACTGTGTTATTTGATCAAGAAAATGCTCTTCTTCTATATCAACAAGATTGATTGCAATCGAAAGTGATAGTTAATTTACAAAAACTCAGTGTGACAGTCTTTAATAGTTTATTAATGTTGTTACAACTACAATGTTAAAATGTCGACCACATGAGAAAGAGCGATGCTCCATGAAAAAATTTTAATTCTACTATTTTATTGTATGCTTTTCAACTTTTTCTCATTGATTTGTATTTTCACGTGTTATAGATGTGAAATGCTACTATTTTGTTTTAAGTATTTTGAATTTTTTTTAATCCTTGGATGGGGTATGCTGCTAATAAAATCATCTAAGAAGTAGCTTTCTTGTATTGTATAATTATTGAAGTTGTGGCTTGCAGGGGTACTTCCTCCTTTTCCAGTGTAGTCAAAATAAATTTGAGCCATGGCAAGACATTGTAGTGTTGGCATTGAACTGAGGATGTCTGTTGAGTGGTTTATTATCCTTGACACTTAGGGTTGTGTTAGAAAATTACAAAAAAATATTGTATATTTCTTTGGAAATGAATATGAATATCATATATTCAAGCTTGCTTCTCTTAAAATTACTCTCAGTTGGTCATGTTTGGGGTTTAAGATTCCACGCTCTCTTGGGAGTGGAAAAATCTACACTCGGGGAATCCATTAAAGACCTTTTGGAGAGAGAAACATTTTTTTATTTGGTTGCAGAAAGAATATTTAATTGCAAGGTTGTGCAGAATTTTTGTTATGAGAACTTAAGTGATTGACCCTCTTTGACCCCTGTCAAATGAAGGAATGTTGTTGCTTGAAGGCCAAGGACTTGTAGAAGTCCAAGTGAAGACCAAAAACTAAAGAGAGAGGATTTAGGAAGCCACCTCTCCATAGGTAAAATATGATTTGTACCCCTCTTTATTTGTCAATAGAATCTCTGATTTCCTCCCTGTGGTGCATTACCTTGGGTATTTGGTTGCACCTCATCCCTCAATCTACGTCCAATGATGCTGGGATTATTGAATTTTCATTTATAGACAATTTAGTTACAATTTAAGCTCTTCATGATGGAAACTGAATTTCATTCAAATTGAATATTGGTTTTACAAAACCCAATTTAGAATCAACACTTCTATTATCTATTTCAATATGAGCCTGTGCATATTTTCATTTCAAAATAGTTTTGTAAAAACTCTTCCTTGTGATGCCTTTTTTGCAGTTTGACTCAGAATTCAAAAATTCATTTCGAAAGCTTCTTAGACTTCAAAAATGAATTTAGAAAGCTCAATGTTAAACCAATTTATTCAAAATTAATCATTAATACAACTGTTAGGTCGCTATATCACTAGTATAGTCCCTTATTATTGTTAGTGTAACCCCCTTATTGTTATTATTGTACCCTTGTAACCCCCATTTTGTTATTATTGTGCCCTTAAATTATTATTTTTAGGTTAGCTAGGATTACATTGTGGCCCACTAGGATTACATTATGGCCCCATGGACTCCTATATATAGAAAGGAGGTTTTTTAAATTGTATCATCCAAGAATTGTGCATTTATGTAATGTATTGGAGGTTGCCCCCTCAAAGTTTCTTATTTCTAAGGCGTTGATATCTCTTTTCTTCTATTTTTGAAGCTGGTTACACAACATTTGGTATCAGAGCTTTGGATTCTAGGGTTTTGCTGCTCCAAACAGGTCATCGTGGCATTTTCGCTATAACATTTTTTCTACGAAGTTTCAGAAGCTTAAATTTTTAGGGTGCGAAGCTGAAAGCCTAAGGAAGATTTCTTAAAAATTGCAGAGCTTGTTTCACAACATTTTTGGAGATATGATCTGTGGAAGTTAGGTCTGTTTTCAGGCTCATAAACAGGTCATCGTGGAATTTTCGCTATAAATTTTTTTCTACGAAGGTTAAGAATCTGAAATTCATATGATGCGAAGCTGAAATACTGAGGAAAGTCATAAACAAATTTTAGATTTTGGTTCACAACATTTTTGGAGATATGATCTGTGGAAGGTAGTGCATTTTCAGGCTCCTGAATTTCATCTCAAAGAGGTGATCGTGGAAAAATTTCAATAACTCTCTCTCTGGGCATTGGATTGGAGTGCCGTAAAAAGTGGTTGCAAGTAAACAGACTGTAGTTTCTTGGCTATAAATTTTAGAGACAAAGGATAAAACAGTGACACGTGGAAAGTCGTACAAGTTCGCTCTACTGAACTAGTCCATAATTAGGTCATTGTGGGAGATTGGACACAACTTTGCCTTGGAGAATCCAAATTAGGTCAGACCCATGGCATTCAAAAGAGAATTCGGAGGGCTAATTCAGTGCTGAATTTCAGATATAGAAGAGCTGCAATCACAGAGATAATACAATTTCAATATCGAGCTCCTCAAAAGCAAGTAAAAGGTGTGTATTTTGTTTTTCCGAATTGCATAAGTCTTGTTTGAAGAATCAAGTTGAATTGATTGCAAGGGCATATTGTAGAATATATATCAGTATTGGATTATAAAATGGCCCCAAAAAAGAATTCAACACCCATTAAGGCTTTGGAAAGATCTACTATGACTCATGAAGACAAAGAATTGCAACATGATCTATCAAAATTACAAGAGCAAGTGCAACAAATTTCACTCTCGCAAAGAGCAACAAAAAATGAAATGGAAGTTTTGAAGAAAGGCATGGAAGCTAAGATGGATGGTGTGAAAGCTAAGATGGATGGCATGCAATCTAAGATGGATGGCGTGGAAGCTAAGATGGATGGCATGAAGGCTGGCATGGAATCTAAGATGGATGACATGGAAGCTAAGATCGATGAGAAAATGGAAAACATGAAGAATTTTCTAAAAATAGACATGGAAGGTTTGACAAAGTTGATACAAGAAAGGTTTCCTAATGGTTAAAAGATAGTAAAAGAACCTCATGATGAGAACAAAATAAATTTTGATTGTGATTTCATAAACTCTAATGTTGGCGGGAAGAACCACCATATTCCAAATATGGATATGAGGAAGTTTGATGGAAAGGATCCTGTAACTGTAGCAGCAGAAGTTCGTAGTTTTGAATACTGTAGCAGAAGACTTATATGCTTGTTGATTTTGATAGCAGAAATAGATTTAATTATAAAAATACACAAGAGGTATTTATAATAATAATATTTTATTGATATGATATAAGACGAGTGAATGATTACAATGAGGTCTTGCTTTTATACCTATGCAGGTGACCTTTCATGAACAGGCATGTCTTTTAGACATGCTTTTTCAGTTAACTAATGACTACTTAACATAATCCTAACTGATTATTTAGTAATTACATTTATTCTATTTTATTATATTAATGACTATATTTAATACTTAAGTTATGAATTAGGTTCATAACATTGCCTCCTTGTTGAAAAGCTTTGTCCTCAAAGCTGAACTTGCTAATAATTCCTTCTTCTTGTGCATATCATTACGAATTATGTAATTTAACAGCTTATCTTAAATCTCGAACTTTTCTTCATTTTTCTCACGTTGTTTTTTATATATATATATATATATATATATATATTATTATCATTTTTAGATTAAATAATAATAATTTTATATATACATATTATAACTTTTAATTATAATCATAATTAAATCGGAACTTGGTCTTCAAACGTCACAACGTTATTTTTTTTTTTTTAATTTCACCAAACTGTTAATCCGATCCACAGAGTTATTTGTATTTGTAATGTATCCACGAATTCCCTTTTTTTTTTTTAAATATATATAATTACAAATTATATATATTATATAATATAATTTAATTCTTAATTTTTTGATATATCGACCCTTTATATCCAACTGAACGATATATGTATCCATAAAAACCAAACGTGGCACCATAACCAGTAGACATGATGCTTGGATATTAATTCCTTAACATTGTGTGTGAACTCTTGTTTTATTTTTTTTTTAAATGACCTGACGGTCCCGTCTGATAAATTTACGCAGCGTACGAGGGATTGGTCCCGCAGGCATGCTCTGCATGAAGCAAGCTGATCACCATGTTCTAACAATTGCGGCACGGGCAGCGGTGGGGGTACAACCCTATTTGCATGTTGATAACTGTATACGTTGAAATCTTGTCGAGGTCTAATTTCAAGTTCATCACCGTGTTCTCTGAATTCTTGGGGAGGTCTAATTTGACATGGACAGTGTGTTAGTTGATCACCTTGTACATTAAATTGTTGCGGAGGTATAATTTCACATGGATGATTTGAATGCCTCTCTGTGTATGGTTGTCGTGTTAGCCTATTTAGGGGAGGTCCAATTTCCAAATCAACCAAGCCACGATTCATGCGAAGCCATTCCTTTATGGCTTCAACCTTAGCAGCCAAACCCTCATTATCTTCTATCTCATTCTCATAAGAATGAGATTTGTATTGTTGTGGAAGTATATTTTCACGTTGATGAAAAATTGGCGTACGATTCCTCTGCCCGTCTGGTTTTCGTGTTACCCATTCGAAGAGAGGTTCAATTTCCCGAGCACGCATCTCAGGATTTGTGTCAGCCAATTCCTTCAATGCTTCCTCTGTAGCAGCCAGAGCCTCAGTATTTTCTATCTCATTTGCATAAGAATGAGATTTGTATTCTTGTGGAGCTCTAACTTCACATGAACGAAATTTTTTTCGGACGAATGCTATGCAGCTCTATGGATGGTTTTCAGTTGCAGACGTGGAAGAAACATGATGTCTTCCTAAAATAGGAGGAAACTCGTCTGAATTAAACACAGGTTCTTGAGCATTAACTACAGTAGGACGTCTAAAATAGTTCATATTTCTGTTGCCATTTGTCTGATTGGATGAATTCATAGGATAGAAGGAAGAAAGCTGCCCTGGAAGTGAAAAATTCGGTTCTGTATGAACACAAAAAACTTTGACTACTGCATTCATGAGCGGAGAACCCTTGACATTATCGGTCACCACTTGTTTATTACAGACTTCCCGCATAGATGTGGAAATGGCTATCAAATTTTCAAAAATTCTTGCAACAACATCTTTATTGTCCTCATCAGCTGCTTCAGAAACCACAACTTTTCCAGCTCTTAATATTATTGGCAATAACGCATTTATATTTTCCACAGGCCTCCGGTGAATTCGCAAAATCACTATAGTGAAACCATGCAAAAGAGGAAGGTAAGAACTTAACGTTTCATTGTTGCAGCTCGAAGATAATGCCTCCGAGAGTGCAAACATCATTTCACGATGACTACCATACTCACACATGTGAGTGATGATACTTTCATATATTCCCCGACAATTCTCTGAAATCTCCACAGATTTTACAATAACGCTCGGTAAATCCACTGTTAGCACATACAGCAGCACCTGGCCTTGAGGATCAGAGGAGGTAACTAATGCTCAGGCTTCCTGCAGGACTCTGCAAGCAGTTTCGCTAATTTGTTCAGTACCTTGTGAGTTTCCCACAGACTTTGCAACGTCTGCTAGAACGTTCAAAAATTCTTCGGCAGTTGTTTCAGTTTTTTTTATGTCACCAAATTCACTACTCTGATAACAATGCGAGGCAGCTTCGCTAAGGAAATGCAGAGAATCGTTTACGGTTACATCATTGTGCTCTATTTTCAGATGGCCTCCACCCCGCCCTGTACACACTCGGTTCTTTGCACTTCTTGTTTCAAGTTGCTCATGATTTGGGCGATCATTAACAGGACTTGCAGATATGCCATGATCAGAACTGCACCTCTCTTGAAACCTGTGGTCACATTCATGAACAACACTTGCAACTCTTCCATTTTCTGGACTGCTCCTCTTTGGGTGGCTAGCATAAATAGGGCTTGAATGTACATCTCTTCTATCACCGTTCTCACGTTGAGCATATGCTACTCTTATAACCCTATCTAAAATTTTTCCCATATTCATGGAGTCCAGAGCCTTTGTTGCATCATCTTGTTTTGTTTCTTTCAAAACAGAGGATGAAACATTCCATTCATCACTTTTTCCAGCTTCTTCAATATTTTTCTGGCTATCAGAATCTATTTTAAATTTAACATTTATATCATCATTATAATCTGCTTCACAGTTATAAAGTTTTTGAATTGCACACTTATGTCCTGTGAAATATTTTTCTCCACACTTCCAACAATTCTCTACCTTTTTACTTTTATTACGCATTGGTGGGGGAATATATTTGGTTGACTTTTCCATCGAAGTTTTATTTGATTTCCCTTTATCATAACTAACTGCTTTCTTATTTTTACAACATTTTTCATCTTTTTGTTTGTCATGATTTTCTTCTCTATTACGAGAGATTTTTTTAAGATCTGCAGAATTTTTTTTACAACCGTTTGTGATTTCTGCCCAAGAATTCTCTACTTGCTGAAGCTTTTGTTGAACTTTCCTAATCAGCTCAATTCTTTTGGGATCTTCACGTAATGACACATAGTGTGGTAGTTTATGTCCATAGGCTTGTAAACTACATTCGTAGGCTTGTAAAACAATTTTATGTGCCATTGCTTCAACTTGTCCTTCAATATGGCTCTGATACCACTGTAGCAGCGGAAGTTCGTAGTTTTGAATACTGTAGCTGAAGACTTGTATGCTTTTTTACTTTGACAGTAGAAATAGATTTAATTATAAAAATACACAAGAGGTATTTATAATAATAATATTTTATTGATATGATATAAGACGAGTGAATGATTACAATGAGGTCCTGCTTTTATACCTATGCAGGTGACCTTTCATGAACAGTCATGTCTTTTAGACATGCCTTTTCAGTTAACTAATGACTACTTAACATAATCCTAACTGATTATTTAGTAATTACATTTATTCTATTTTATTATATTAATGACTATATTTAATACTTAAGTTATGAATTAGGTTCATAACAGTAACATGGATACTACAAATGGAGCAATATTTTGATCTCCATAATGTGCAAAACACACAAAAGGTACGCATTGCAGCTTTACATTTAGAACAAAATACATTTGTATGGTATCGATGGCTTTGCTCCCGTAAAAAAATTGTCACTTGGTCAATTTTTATGGAGGAAATGATAGCACATTATGAGGATACAAAGAGCAACACCTTCTTTAGCCAATTGATAAATCTCAAACAAAAGGGTTTAGTAGGGCAACACATTGAGGACTTCCAAAAATTGAATATAAGGGTAACTGATATTCCAGAGGAACACAGGATTGATCTCTTCATAGGCACTTTAAAGGATAACATCCAACATGAAGTTCGTGTTTTGGAACTTGATTCATTGGAGAAGGCATTCAGGTTGGCAAGAAAAGTTGAATGTAAAATTATGGCGACAAGGAAGCCTACCACTCAATTCTATAAAGAAGGAAGTGTTGCTACGCCTAGATTTCCACAACCTACAAGGTTGACACCATAAAAATTGGAAGAAAAAAGAGCAAAAGGGATTTGCTACAGTTGTGATAGCAAATACACTAAAGGTCATAAGTGTGCTGAAAAGAAATTATTTTACATAGATTGTGAAGAAGAAGAAGAAAATGAACAAGAAGAGGATACACACCAGAAACCAGCCATAGAAGAGGAAGAAATGAATCCGACCATATCATGTAATGCACTGGCAGGAATTACCACTCCTCAAACTCTCAAGATAGCAGGACAGATCAAGAAGAAAAGGTAATAGTGTTGATTGATTCAGGTAGCACCCATAATTTTATTCATTGTAAGGTAGCCAAGGAATTAAATTGTTTCCTATACCCAGCACCAGAATGTCAAGTGATGGTTGCAAATGGAGGAACTATAAATTGCTCTGGAAAATGCCATAATATTAAGCTAACCATGGGGAATATGTATTGACTAGTCCAATGCTTTCCATTCCTATGGGAGGTGCTGATGTTGTACTAGGAGTACAATGGTTACAATCTTTGGGGACGGTAGCTTTTAATTTTCAAGAACTTTTCTTGAAATTTTTTTTAGAAGGAAAGGAAGTCGAATTACAGGGTATTGAAGGGAAGCTAGGAAGGATAATAAGCTCTAATGTCATGACAAATCTTCTAAAGAAAGAACAACGAGGCGTAATTGCACAATTATGCTCTCTAGAAGTTCCGACATCAAAATCATCTATTTATGCAGATCTTCAACAAGTCTTGGACAATCATTCCAAGGTGTTTGAAACTCCCAAAGGACTCCCACCTATTTGTGATCATGATCAAGCTATTCATTTGATTCCAGGAAGTGTTCCTCCAAACATCAGGCCTTATAGATATCCTTACTTCCAAAAGAGCGAAATTGGACGTATGATTGCAGAAATGTTAGAGGCGGGTATAATTCAACCTAGTCAAAGTTCTTTCTCTGCTCCTGTAGTATTGGTACACAAGAAGGATGGATCATGGCGAATGTGTCCGGATTATAGGGAGCTCAATAAGCTCACCATTAAAGATAAATTTCCCATTCCTGTGATCGATGAATTATTGGATGAATTACATGGAGCAATTTATTTTACCAAGTTGGATCTTCATTCAGGATATCATCAAATTAGAATGAAGACTGAAGATATTCCAAAAACAGCATTTCGAACTCATGAGGGTCATTATGAATTTTTGGTCATGCCTTTTGGCCTCACCAATGCACCTTCTACATTTCAAGGGTTGATGAATTCCATTTTCAAACCCTTCCTTAGAAAATTTGTGCTAGTATTTTTTGATGATATACTAATCTATAGCAGGTCTTGGAAGGATCATGTTGAACATGCTGACAGGGTGCTCAAACTATTGCAGGAGAAACAATTATATGCAAAAACATCCAAATGTTTCTTTGGAGTACAAGAGGTGGAATATCTGGGTCATATTGTATCTCACGAGGGTGTTAAAGTAGACCCTAACAAAATTAAAGCCATTAAGGAATGGAAAGTCCCCACAACCATAAAGAAGTTACGAGGATTTCTCGAGTTAACAGGGTATTATCGCAAGTTTGTTAAGAATTATGGGAGAATAGCAGCACTTCTAACAACATTATTGAAGAAAGATGCATTTTCATGGACTCCTGAAGCAACTAAGGCCTTTGAACGTCTTAAAGAGGCAATGTGCCTAGCACCGGTCTTAGCTACGCCAGACTTCACAAAAACCTTTATTGTGGAATGTGATGCCTTAGAAAATGGAATTGGTGCGGTTTTAATGCAGGAAGGAAGACCCATTGCTTTTGAAAGTCGTCCAATCAAAGGAAAGTATTTACAGAAACCTATTTATGAGAAGGAAATGTTAGCAATACTGCATGCACTAAAGAAATGGCGAACTTACCTAATGGGAAGACACTTCAAGGTAAAAACTGATCATGATAGTCTTAAACACTTTTTGAAACAAAGACTATCGTCAGAAGAGCAGCAAAAATGGGTCACAAAGATGTTGGGTTATGACTTTGAAATAATCTACAAAAAAGGAAAGCTTAATGTTGTTGCAGATGCACTCTCAAGAAAGAATGAAGAGGTGGAAGCATTGCTTTGTGCCATTTCTATTATCCAACCAGATTGGATAACTAAAGCAAGATATGAATGAAAGAAGGAAAAAGATGTATGGACACTTATCCAAAAGTTGCAGCGAGATCCTAGTACATTTGATAAATTTAATTGGAAAAATGATTCCTTATGGTACAAAGATCGCTTATATCTTTGTAAGAATTCCCATCTAAAACAAAAGATTCTTCTGGAATTGTACACTTCTCCTTTAGGAGGACACTCGAGATTTTTAAAAACTTACCACAGGGTGAAGAAAGAATTTTTTTGGGATGGCCTTAAATCTGATATTCAAATGTTTGTGGCAGAATGTTTGGTTTGCCAGCAGAATAAAGTGGAAACAATTAAGACCCCGGGACTTCTACAATATTTATCCATTCCAAGTCAACATTGGGAGGAAATTTCAATGGATTTTATCACAGGTTTACCTAAGTCCGAAGGAAAGAGTGTCATCATGGTGGTAGTTGATAGACTTACCAAGTATGCACACTTTTGTGCATTATCTCATCCATTTAAAGCAAGCACATTTGCTACTACATTTATGGACAGAATTCAAAAGCTACATGGAAGCCCAAGGGTCATTGTGAGAGACAGAGATCCCATTTTTACTGGAAATTTTTGGACGGAGTTATTTTCTTGTTTGGGTACTCAATTAGCTCATAGCTCATCTTATCATCCTCAATCTGATGGTCAAACTGAGATCGTAAATAAATGTTTGGAAGGATATCTTCGTTGTTTTGTATCCGATAAACAAACACAATGGGTCAAGTGGTTACCTCTTGCTGAATGGTGGTATAACACTTCCTTCCATACTGCAGCAAAAATGACCCCATTTATGGCACTTAATGGATATCATCCACCATCGATCACATCATCTTTAAGGGAAAATTCGAAGGTTCAAGCAGTGGAAGATCACATCGAGCATCAGCAAGAAGTTCTCCAACTCTTAAAGGATAACCTGAATTTGTCACAAAATCGAATGAAACAACAGGCAGATCAACATCGTAGCGAGAGAAGTTTTGATGTAGGAGATTGGGTATTTTTACGGCTACAACCATACAAACAAATGCCCCTCAAGCAAGAAAAGAAGGATAATAAATTATCGCCAAAGTACTATGGTCCTTACAAGGTGTTGCAAAAGATTGGTACTATGGCATACAAATTGGAGCTTCCTGCTTCTTCGCGAGTACATCCAGTTTTCCATGCTTCATGCTTAAAGAAGGTTATAGGTGAAAATCTTCCAGTTCAAACAGTATTGCCAGAACTTGATGGGGAAGGGAAAATCATATTGGAACCTGAAGCAGTCATGGAAAAAAGAACTCGACAACTACGGAATCGATCAATTTCAGAGTATCTCATCAAGTGGAAGAACTTACCCACTGAAGATTCTACATGGGAGGATGAGAATTTTATACAGAAGCACCCGGAGCTACTCAAGCGTTGAGGACAACACTTTTTTGAAGGAGAGGGGCATGTTAGGTCCCTATATAACTAGTATAGTCCCTTATTATTGTTACTGTAACCCCCTTATTGTTATTATGGTACCCTTGTAACCCCCATTTTGTTATTATTGTGTCCTTAAATTATTATTGTTAGGTCGGCTAGGATTACATTGTGGTCCACTAGGATTACATTATGGCCCCATGGACTCCTATATAAAGAAAAGAGGTTTTGTAAACTGTATCATCCAAGAATTGTGCATTTATGTAATGTATTGGAGGTTGCCCCCTCGAAGTGGCTTATTTCTAAGGCGTTGATATCTCTTTTCTTCTATTTTTGAAGCTGGTTACACAACAACAACATAATCAAGACATATTTGACAATTAGGGAGAATCAAAGCCGTGTAGATTACTATTTTGAACTGCATATTTAAATGTTAGAAAATGAATGATTACTATTACTATTTTATTTTTTGAATTGACTGTTTCGAGATATTCGAGGCGGGGAAGTTGAGTTCAATTATGAAATGAAATTCATATCTGAGTATTCAAACAAAACTTATACCTTGCTACATAGTTTTGAATGAGGTTGGGAGTCAGACTTCCATTGATGGCTTCGATCACATGATCTATGTTCTTATTAATATTCAATGAGCTCCATTTCTCTGATGGGTAACTTATTTAAAGTATATATAATCATTAGTGTATTTGTGACATCAATATCCATATTTTTTGTGTTTTCTAGATTAGCAAGGACTTGACATTGAAAACATATGAAGAGTATGGTAACTCTTCAAGTTATGGAGACCATATTTTATGAAGCACAAAGGCAAGGAATAATTCCTTTATATCTTATGAGTAATGGAGAAGAGGCCATCAATATTTCATCAACAAAAACTTTGAATATTGATGATGTGGTCTTTACCCAAGTGCATAGTTTGATCAAGATGTCTTAGTTTAGAAATTGAAAATAAAAATATTTTTCAAGATTTTATCTTAATTAGCTTCTTCAATGCTAAAGACCTTGGTTGATAATGGAACCTTAACTTGTATGGTTTTTATGAAACAAGATCTAGCCTACCAAATTCCTATACACTGTGGTTTTGCAAAATTTTTATGTAGATAAGAATACAATGTTTAAACCAATCCCAACAGCCCACTAGGGTTATGAATTATTTCATTAACAAGCACCTTCAGGTCTATATTATTCTTCTAGAAGGATTTTATATATGGTGGAATGTACTGCCAAATACTTAAGACAGTAGTGAGCTTAACTAAAAGGGCTAATGTTTTTAATGTGTGTAGTATCGAGAAACAAGTGTCCTTGGTGCAGTTTCACAATGCAATAATTTTCAAACCAATTCTTTGGGAATTGTGTTTTTTATGGAAAGGGTGTTAGATGCCTATCCATTATGGATTCAATGCATTTAATTGCTTCACTGATCATCCCCTATAGTGTAAGGGTCTCCTCCACTTGAATGGTTGTTATATTTATAAATTTACCTATCATGTATATTGTTCATTGGGTTTGTTTTTAAAAAAATATTTTGGGTTTTTTGCAAGTTCTTATTGCATTCCATGTATCCTGTGCATATTCCAAGACAAAAATTCCTCATTCAATAGGTGCAACATATGCCCTAAAAATGGACAAGAGTAAATCTTATACAGTAACGTTTTTGGTGGTTGTGGCATGAGTGAGGTCAGTCTCAGCTCACAACCATCACATTTTGTATCGTCACGATTCCTAATGTCAATTAGAAATGTCTATTGCTTCTAACTAAGAACTTTTCCGTTTTTTTATAAGGGTGATTGCCATTCTACCTTAAAATTTTCCGTAATTATGGATGTTCCAGTTATATTTATTTGTCAAAATAATGGATGGGAAATTCGTATCCCATATTCAAAACAATTCAAAATTACTCTTAATATTTAATAATTTTGTATGCCTATTTGTTTCTAATATTATTTTCTATTCTATAAGAGCCCTCTGATTTGATTTTATATCTGTTACCTATTTTTTGGAAATTTCTAGGTGATGGTGTATTTTCTAGAGGAAAATTTTATGGGATAAGAAGAATTTATGTAGATCAGAATGATGCAGTTGCTATGTACTCTGAAGTTAGCATGACGCAACAGATGACAATCTATGGCTTTCTTTTATTAGATTTTGTTATCACTCTAATAATTCTCAAGTTGTGAGATTTTTATTTATAGTTAAAAGAACATTAGAGGTAACCATAAACCTACTTTTAAACTCTAGGATCTAGCCTTCCTAGGGTTAGAGATGGCTCTCTCTATAAGATTTAACTTTGTTTTTATATATGATTTTAGGCTATATATAAGGGAAAATTGGTTTTAAGATTTGGTTTGGTTGGTGGGAAAAATCACTGAAAGAGATGGATAGTAATAGATCTGGTTTTCCATTAGGAAAAAGGAGTCAATATGTCAAGCATATAGCTCAAGATCAAGATTAAAAGAAAAATATTTTTAGGGAAGAATAGACAAGTCACTAAAGATCTTTGAAGGCTGATTGGTGAAATGGATTAATCGGGATAAAGAGAAGTTAAGAATTCTTTGATCCGGATAAGGAAGGAGAAGAAAGAGGTCATTCGAAAGAGGGAGCAATTAAGGGTTCCCTACTCTAGAAATCAGCATAAAACATATAAATGATAAATAGTTCAAGACATAGTGCTTTTAATAAATTCTGTAATAATATTCCTAATTTATCATTAGAATTTAGAACACATTTATGAAAGCATGTAATACGTAAGAAGATAAACAATGACAGTAGAAAATACTTCACTTCAATGGCTCATCACATGAATCCTGAAATATGATGTTTTATGGTTTTGATCCAGTCTGCTACTTGAACTTGCTACAAGAAACCCTTCAGGTACAATAAAAATGACAATAGAAATCTTCAGCAATTTATTCCATAATAATACTTCAAAGAGTGAAGTATTTATACAAAAATGTTTACAAAATATCATAGAATACTCATAGGAATTTTCTAAGGAAAATAAAATATCTTTTACAAAAATATAGTTACAGTTTCTTAACAACTAGCAAGTTGTCCTATTTATTCAAATAAAATAGAAATAATGTTTGGATAGGGCACAACTAGTTGTTGTGTTGTCTTCAATGCTGGAAAAAGATCTTTTAAATCTGTTTTGAAACTTTATCTTCTCATTTGATACTCTTTTATCTGCAGTTTTGACTAGTTTACTACTATAAATTCTGTTTTTACTGTGTAAAAATAACAATTTGTTTTTCTTCCTCTTTCACTGTAAAACTGCCTTTTACAACAAATAAGTAAGTTTCTGTCAAAATTATTCATCAGGTAACTTGATCTTGGTAAGTTTTCTGTAGTTTTCATCGACCTCTGTGTATCTTAAAAAAGTTGGTTTGACCACAAAGAGATGTTTTATTTCATGCTGCAAATAAAAAAAATCTTCAATTCTTTTGTGCAACACTTTTCCTGTAGGTACTCCTTGTCAATCTGCCTTGTTTACCTATTCTTTCGAAAAATCTTTGATCTTCTTGTTGTAATGCTCTTTCTTCATTAAATTTTCATTTAAAACAAGAATGTTTGGCAAGCCTTTTTGCCCCAATGTGTCGAATTTTACGATAAATCTAGTTATGGCCAAATCCATGTTATGGCACTTCTCTTCACGCTACTTCATCAGAATTTTATTTTTAATTATCTTTCTCACTTCAAGAATTGTTTCAGTTCTACCAGTTATGCCTATCTCATCCAATTCTTGTTTTTTTTTTGGTGTTGAGAAATTTGATTATTTCTAGGGCCTCTTCAAGTTTGGCACCTAGTTCTTCCTTTGCTTCCATAATTTATTCTTTTTCTACTTTTGCCAAGTACTTTTGTTCATGAATTACTTGAATGGAAGGCCATGTATCATTGATTGACTCAATGATCTTGGACCACAACTAGTTTTTTATGAAAGCCATTGGTTCTTTTAAAGACAACTCTGCTTCAACTTTCTTCAACTGTTCACTTTCCCTTTGGGCTTTCTGTTCCTCATTTTTAGCATTAATTTGAGCTAATTTCTTGGCATCTTCCAAGTCCTTAATTTTTTATTTCAACCTATTGATCTCATTACTCTATATAGACATCTCTTCCATAGCTTTAATGAACTTGCTTGCCTCATCTGTTTTTGGCACTGTTGGTGTAGATGATTCAGTAGCAGAAGTAGTAGAAGATGTCATTGGCACAACTGTAGCCAATTGAACTTTTGGTGCCAATTCTTGTGCTAAGTTTGAAGGAACTACTGTAGTTACCATGGGGATGACTGTAGGAGGGAAACTCTGAGTTTTAGAGGTTTCTTTCTCTTGGACAAGATTGTCCATTTCTATCTCCATGTCTTTAAACTGTGCTGTCATTTGTAGTATGAGACTCATCATCTCATCTTTCTGTTTTGCCTCTTACAAAATCTCTTTAGTCTTTGGATGTTCTGTTGGAGGAAGCTTCAATTGTTTTCTAAGTGATGCTATGTCAACATTTTTCTTCTTTATCATCTCTTCTGCAACTTTTAAATTTTCAGGGTCATACCCTACTTCAATTACCAGTTCTTCTAAATACTCGATTCTAGTGTGTTTAGCATGAGAAGAGGCCTTTTCAGTCCTAATCCAATCTGTCAAATTGGTTATGGTATTTTGAAGCTTCTGGGAACTCATTGCATTTGTAGTCGTAGTAGAATAAATCATTTCAAAGCTTTGTTTATGAAACTCAATTTGATCTAAAGGATGAATGCTTTCTACTGGTATTTCTAAGTCAAATTTCTTATAATCTACTACTGTTTGAGGTTCTTTGACTATAGGTTCAAGTATAGACATTATCAACTTCTTATTTGTATAGTCAAAAGATGAGAGAAGCTTGTTTTGATTTCCTAGAGTTTGCTTCAAATACTGTGAATAAATTTCATTATTTATCTCTACATTCTTGGCCTTGACCTGTTTGTATTTTTCTTTGATATCAAGGTCTGTATTCTCTACTTACTATGATGAGGATACCTCCATGATTTTCTGTTTTTCAATCATTTGAGTTTCTAAAGTATAATTTTCTTGCTCATTAACAATAACTGTAGCAACATCTATGTTTTTCTCTGTGTATTCTTCATCTAGCACTTCAATTGTTTCTTTTTTCTTATCCATTGGATTGAGTTTGGGTTTCTTGTTATATCTGAGCTTGAATCTAGTCTCTGTTGTTGTTTCAACTGTATAAGTGCCTTCTTCTCTGACTCTTTTGGTAGTTTTGTCCTCTTGATTTATAGTTTTCAAGGTGTGACTAGTACCACCCTATTTAACTATTTCCATCAAGGTATTGTCTAGCCACTCTGTTTGATTAGCAAACTGTTCAATCTCAGGCCTTTTATCATGGATATAAGGGGTTAAATTTCATTTTACCCTCATCTTACTAGGTATTCCATTAGGATCATAATTCCATAAGAAAATTTCTTCAAATCTACATTCCAACAACTATTTCTCTGCCTCTGCACCTGTATCCCTGTTATTTTAAATGAAAGGTCCTACCTGGTTCTTCAACTTGAATTGAGTCTTATTTTTGGTAGCCAAGAATTTTATAGGGTCTGAATTGAGAATTTGTCTTATGTACTCTAAGGAAAAAACTCTCATTGGCAAGTATTTTGGAAATTTATATGGAAGAAGGTTTGACCCATATACTCTAATATCTATATGATTTTGGTAAAGGTACCAATCTCTAGTTCTTCTTTGTTCTAATAGTTGTAACTCTTTCTTTATCTCATTGCTTATTCTTTGCTGTACACTATTTGTAAGCATGTTTATCACTGGATGAACAAAACAATCTATAAAATCCACATAAGTGAATTCTGTTGATTATTTTCTGATTAGTGAGGTCCCGAAGATGACTGACAATGGATTACCTTCTACATCTAATTTTTGAAGGTTTATTGGGAACTTTTCTGCTTAGAAGAAAAGGAACATTTGAAAGAAGAAGGATGTATATCTGAAAAATCCTTCAGTGGGAAATTTCAGAAGATGATCATGGATACTATCAGCTATGTATTCAACATAATTTTAAATGATAGAAGGAGGTTGACTAGGCACAAAAGTAGATAGAAAACCAAGAATTGACTCATCAGTAAAATAAACTAAGATAAAGGATAACATTGAAATGACATGCCTTGATCCTTCAGGAAATTTGGAAGTAGAATAGGGAGGGTTTATCTTTAGGATTTCAACATATGCAGGCATGGAAGTTTGGAAGATATCAAACCTTTTAGGAAATTCTAAATGAATATAAAGCTTTTTGAGAGCTTCTATGGATAATGGAACTGCATTGGGATCTGGTTTCAACTGAAGCATCAGGTTTATAGACTCTTCAGTAATAGTGAACAATAATTCTTTGTTAGCATCAACTATAGCTCTTTGGTCAGGGGAATAGTAGGTTTGACACAACCTAATGAATTCTGGACACTGATGAGTATGTGGAACTACATACTTGGGTAAATTGGACTCCCAAATCTATACTTATCTCCCTAATCTAAGGATTTTTCTAGACTCCAATAGTGGAGGTCTAAAAGATTGAATTCTATCACTCGATTAGTTATTTTGTAATCAACATCAGCTAGGGGTGTATGTTTATTATCTACAACAAGAGGTTGTAGTGGGTTGACAACAATGGTACTTTTAGAAGCCATTTTTGGGTTTATTTTTGACAATTTTGACCTTCTGAATGTTAAAACTCGGTTTTTAGGCTTTTTATACTCTTCTGTAAGCTTAAACTGTTTACAAAAGGTATTTTTGGTTTAACAGAGGTCTATTGAATAGAAAAAAGGTAAAATCAAGATTTCTTTTGGTTTAAAATTTCAATTTGGTTTCAAACTTGATCTTTAAACTCTCTTACAGACTCAGAAAATGTATAACAAGGGTTTTTCTGCTCTTTTTGGGTAAACTGGACTTAAAATAGTTTAATTCATGCATAAAAAAGGTTATGAGTATTTGCAAAGGGGTTCTCTAAGGTCTACAAATGGCTAAAACTACCTGAAATATCTTCAATTTTGATTTAAACAAGTTACAATATTCGAAACTAGGGTTTCATCAAAGTTTTATATCAAGTACATTCTTTTGAGGGCAAATATAGGTCTTTTTGTGGATAAATATGCCTCACAAGGTTTAAATTGACAAAAATATCTCCTTTTATGACGAGGAGGTTACTTTTTTCGAAGAATACTTGTTTTTTGCAGGTATTTGGTCTTGAAACAGGGTTTCTGAGGCGTCAGAGAGCTTTCTGAAGGCTGTTGAAGTTATCTGAATGTATATTTGAGGCTTCAGGTAGTCTCAGCAAAAAATTTAATAAATTTCTAGTTCTTTAGACATTAAAATGGATTACAATTCTTGTTTCTTCGGTTGGAAGGGTTTAAATGAGTAGAAAACTCAGAAAAATTTTTAAACTGAGCGAGTTTGCAGTTTTATAGAACAGTCGGGTTTTAAACAATAACCGAATTCAATGCTGGTCAAGTTAGAGGGAAGGTGGTTTAGCGCCGGGAGGAGAAACCATAAGTGGTTATCGCACGATGAGAAAATGGTAAGTGGTTTATTTGGATTGGATGCGATCCAGTTATTAAACATCGAGTGGAGGAGAGATAGTGTGACGAAACCACTCATTTCGCAAAACTCAATTTGATTAATCATCTCGCCTTTTAATTTGCAATATGGGTTTTAGTTCATTGGATTGAGCAAAGATGATGTGAATGATCCAGATCTATCGATGGATCTGTTTGGTGGATGGCCGTGGGGCCCGGGAACTTCATATGTGTTAGGGTTAATTTATACGTTTAAAACATAGTTTTAAACATATAAACTAATGTAATAAGTGGATAAGTGGAATATGGTTTTACACAACAAATGAGTGATATTCATGTGTATTGCGAAGGGTTGGTTATATTATATATAATATGTTTTAACTTGTGGGGATAGCGGGGTATATTTGGCACATGGATATTTAAAACCATAGGTTAAACATTAATATAGTGGGTTTGGGGTATTTTTAAATAAATGAGTTAATATAACTATGGGGAGGGGGAATATTGATAAGAAATTAATAAAATAAATTAAATTTTAATATGAAAATGAATGAAATGCATGGAAATACATATAATATAAACTAAGCAAAGTGAAAAATAGGCATCTGAGCACAATAAAGGTACCATTTTCAATATTTACACTTAATACTTAGGATAAATAATATTTTATGGGTTTTTGAACGTTTTTGTATGAAATGAAATTAGTTAAGTGAAATTTTACTTTCCCTAAGCAAAAATATGTTTTAACTTTAGGAAATGGATTTTATATTAGGAGAAGAGGTGATATTGAGGAAAGGGGTTTTTATGAAGGGAATCTAATACTTATTAACAATCAATCATTAAGCCTTGGATCTGGTCCCAACAAAATTCAAAGAAATGCTCTAAGTTTTTATAACTGAAGGTTTTTAATATTGGAATACTTTGAGGGGAGGGAAATCAATAATTTCTCTAGATTCTGTTTGTCCATTCTTTGTGCAACTGCTCTCTACCTACCCATCATTATTCTAACAAATTTTCATTATTTTCATGGGTGCATTTAAGCTTGCAACCTTAAATCCATTTTTTCTTTTGAAGTAGGAAACTATCTAATTCTAACCTTATTTCATCCAAGAGATCAAATTAAACTCTTTAGCTCCTCATTTATTCTCTAAATATCTATTGATTTGTCAAGTTTAAACTATTTGACATATCTTTATTCTCTATTTATAAACATGACATTCAAAGCATGAAAAAGTTAAGATTAAACTATTTAACTCATCGTGGATTATGGCATTTTGAACAAGCTACACATAACCATTATTTTTGTAGTAAAGTAAAAGTAGTGGCATTTTGATTTGCATCACTTTCATGTCTTATTCTCATATCTTTTTTTGCTTTTTGGGGTTCACTTTTTATTCTTTTTGTTCTTTTATTTTCAAGTCCTTTGATCTTTCTTTTAGGACTTTTACCCTCTTTTCATTTTTTATTATTTTCAAATATGGGAAAACAACTTGCAGAAATCAAGGTATGTACATATTTACAAGACTAATCTTAGTTAATTAAAAAATTATGAACCCTATTATTATAGGACCCTAACAGTGGCTCCACATGGGGATGGCATTTCTTGGTGAAATGTCAAGAACTTTGAGACTAGTAGCCTTTGAATTTTGACTGTGTTGACCTTGTAAAGTTTTTTTATCTTTGCAATTATTCATACTTATGATATTTTATCCTTCAAAGTTTAGGGCCTTCTCTCCGGGCTTCAAATTTGTTAGGAAAACATTCAATCCAATCTAAAATCTTCAATGTTATGTACAATGGACAAAGCAAACACAACTAACTATTGGTTATTTCTGAGGAGTAGTAGTGCTTCGACATTCTTCCATTGACAAGTCCACCTAGTGGATCCAATCCATCCATTTCTTTCAAAAAGAAAGCATTGTTACCTCTGTAACCATAAATAATATAAGTTCCTTTTCATACAAATCAAATTTCCCATGTTTGACTTTTTCTTCTCTCCTTGAATCCCATTTTAGCACTTTGTCACCAATGTAGAAATCATCTTCTTTACTCTTTTTGTCAAAAATTTTCTTTATCTTGTCTTGGATAACTTGAGACTTAAGATAAAACTTTTCTCTTGTTTGCTGCAAGTGAATGGTTTGGTTAATTCTTCTTTGAATGTCATTGGTCTCAACTTGTAATTCTTGGATTATATTCATTACTGATACTCCTAAGGAAGATATAAAAACAACATCCATTCCATAAAAAATTTGGTAAGGGGATGTACCAATAGATTTTTTTTGTGGTAAGTCTATCTGCCATAAGGCATTAACTAACCTCTTGTTTCAAATCTTCTTGTTATCTTCTAGTAATTTCTTGATAATGTTCACAAGGCTCTTGTTGAAAGATTCAAAAAGGCCATTACCTTGAGGGTAATTTGTAGTAGAATGGCCAAGGTTAATGTGGTATTTATGGAAAATTTCAATCATCCTTTTAGATTTGAATGCAGCTGCATTGTCAGTGATAATATTTTTGGGACATCCAAATATTGAAAGTATGTTTCTTTCTAAAAAGGAGATAATGATAGTGTCAGTGGCTTGCCTAGAAGGAATGGCTTCTATCCACTTAGTAAAATAATCAGTGGTGGTCAGAATCCACTTATGTTGGGATTCCAAGCCTAGTAATTCAACCCACAGCTATCGTCGAGCTTCCAGAGCATTTTTTTAACTAGGGATTCCAGGACTA
The DNA here is from genome assembly GCA_034641835.2 of Pinus albicaulis. Classification (NCBI taxonomy): domain Eukaryota; kingdom Viridiplantae; phylum Streptophyta; class Pinopsida; order Pinales; family Pinaceae; genus Pinus; species Pinus albicaulis. The sequence goes on from CM076580.1 coordinate 352,051,017, forward strand.
ATAACTAAACCCACGAAGGGATTCCAGAGCCTTTTCCCAACCAAGGCTTCTAGGACTAGTAACTCAACCCAAGTTGTTACAGGGCTTCCAAAGATTTTGTCCAACCAAGGCTTCTAAGAAATAATAACTCAACCCATTTCCAAAGGAACATGAGAACCAACTAGAAAAAAACAACAATGAAAGGAATCCACAACACCATGGCTATCCATGAAAGGGAAAGGCTAGGAAAATCCACTATCAATGCAAACAATCCTCCATACCAATGACATATCATTACCAAGAATGCACATGCATATTCCATGCATTCCAAAATTAGGGAGGAAAAAACACCTGCAATCAAATCCCACTATAGTTTCTTATCCAGATGTCCTCTTGCACTTTCCTACTCTTCCTTTTACTTCTTTCTCCAAAGATCCAAGTATGCAACACTCTCCAAGAGTACTACAAGAAACTCTAAGTGTCCAAGAGTATGAGAGAGAGAGAGATAATAAAATGAGAGCTCCAAACTACATTGAACAAAATCCATGAACTGATCCTCAAAATAATTTTTATTAATGAGGCCTCTATTTTCTTCAATTTTCCATTATTTTCCTTCATTTTCCTCCTTGCATGAAACCTGTGACCTTTCACCTTCTCTGTCTCCTAATTTCCATTATTTTCACAAATAAAATTCCAATCAATACTCATTCATTTCCAAATATTTTTCCATTACCTTTTCGAATTTCCTTTATCCATAATAAACCAAAGTGGCACCCATTATGATGTTTTTCCAAAAATTCAGTTTGGAATAGTTATCTCATGACCTTGGTTATTATTTTTCCTTTATTATTTTTTATTACATGGAATTTTCACTAGGGATGTTACAGCAAACAAGGTTGAAGGTCACAGAGTCAGGAGTTGGAATGTAAAGCGGCACCGTGAAGTAGGGTGATACTCATGACCTGACCACCCACTAATCTATTGTTTGCATGAGCCAATGGTGAACCACCACGTGGTGGCGTGATATTGATGACCACCATACCCTATGTGAGGAAATATATAGGAGTGAATGGAAAATAAGAAAAAAAAGGAGAACCGAGGGCGCAACCCTCCTAATCCCATCTGCATGACCGGATAATGGGGATCAAATTCACCAATAACACCTCTCATTCCTTGGTAAGGTAAGGGGGTATGTTACACCATTTATGTAACTTTATGGATATCATCCAACGTCCATCACATCATATTTAAGAGAAAATTATAAGGTTTAAGCTGTGGAAGATCACGTCGAGCAAAAACAACAAGTTCTCTAACTCATAATGGATAACCTCACTCTGACGCAAAATCGAATGAAAAAATAGGTGGATCAACATCGCAGTGAAATAAGTTTTCATGTAGGCGATTGGGTCTTTTTACGGCTACAACCATAAAAACAATTTTCCCTCAAGAAATCTAATAAGTATAATAAATTATCACCCAAGTACTATTTTATTTACAAGGTGTTGCAAAATATTGGTACTATGGTAGAATAATTGGAGTTGCCTGCATCTTCCCGAGTACACCCAGTTTTCCATGTTTCAGGATTAAATAAGGTTAACAGTGAAAAGCTCCTATTTCAAACAACATTTCCAGAACTTAACAAAGAAGGAAAAATCAGATTGGATCCTAAATAAGTCACGGAAACAAGAACTCGTTAGCTATGAAATCAATCAATTTCATAGTATCTCAATAAGTGGAATAACTTACCCGCTGGATATTCCAGATGAGAGGGTGATAATTTTATACATAAGCATCCCAAACTACTCAAGTGTTGAAGAAAACACCTTTTTTAAGGAGAGGGGCATGTTAGGTCCCTATAATAATAGTGTATCCACCTTATTTTTATTGTTAGTGTACCACTTATTATTATTTTTGTTCCCATGTATCCCCCATATTGTTATTGTTGTGACCCATAGAATCACACTATTTTTATTGTCGTGCCTCATATAAGAACACTATTGCTATTATTGTGCCCTTGCATTATTATTATTATATAGGCTCTGATTATATTGTAACCCCTTAGACTCCTATATAAACTAAGGAGGTATTTTCATTTTTATCATCCAATAATTTTTCATTTATGTAATGTGAAGGAGTTTTCCCCCTCAAAGAGGATAATTTTTAAGCCGTTGATCTATATTTTCTTTGCTTTTGTGAGCTAGTTGCACAACATGGTTAGAATATGGTTGAAAATGTATGATTGTTGTTAAACATCATTGAATACATTTTCACTATGGTTAACTATTGTTTGACTACAGTTGGACATGGTTTTCCATGTTCACCCTAGAAATGTTGACTATGTTTAGCTATGTCTGTTGAAAATGCAACAAGAAATTCCTTAAATTTTCCCAAATTAATTAGGATAAATTTCTAATTTCAATTTCAGTAAAATAATTGGAGGCAGTTAACTGAGGTGAGATGGCCTTGTCACTCATTTAACTTAGTTAATTCGATTTTGAGACACTTGAGTTATTTTTAGTATGATTTATTGCTAATTTCTAGTAATCTATTTCAGTTAAATTGAGTTATTATGAGTTAAACTAGTTCTAACTTATTGAGAACTAGTGGAGGGTCCAATAGTGGGGTGTATAATTTAGTGATCATTCAATTAACTCATAAATAAACCCATAACAATTGATCCATGAAGATAACGTGAGTTACCCAATTGATATTGGTGTTCAAGGGTAGTGTACTATTAGTTGTATAATTTTTATAGGTTGTACATGTGGTGCATGTAATCAGAGAAGGGCCTGCAGTAACTGTGCAATTCTCAATGAGTGATTTCCCTAATTAATATGGGGCTAATTCATTATTGAACAAGGAAATAGGAGCTTGGGCAAAAAATAGATTGGCTAGTGCTTGCCATAGTCAGTCTGTGAGGCAGTGAGATAGATTATACTAGTGCAGAGGTTTCTCAGGTTTGAGCAAGCATTGCATTTCTTCTCTATTTTCTAATTAATGCAATACAAACAGGAAGGGTTTTTGAGAAGGTGCTTTCCCATATATATAATTATAACTATGTATATTGTCTCATGTTTATTTTGTGATTTCTCAATTGATTTATTGCATTTTGATGATGATTAGAATAGATTAAGTCCTTTGTATTAGAAAATTACATAAGTAGTTTTTAATCTACAAATAATTTCTACATGTTATTGGAGAAAGAATCACATTAGAGAAGATATTTCAAACTTATTGTTGCAGGAGGATCAAGTTTGTAAGATCATTTATTCACAGCTAGAAGGATGAAGTTCTATGTACTAATGCTTGAGTATGCCCTTGAGGGAAGCTCGAATTATGTTGCTAATTAGAAGGACAGCATAGAGGAAGTCCTCGAAGAAAATGAGTTGAAGGAATTCATTGATCGTGATATCCAAAAACTGACAACAACTGATGTCCACAATCTAGAAGATTGGAAGAAGTGTGCATCCAGGGCAAGGAGGATCATATTGGAGGGCATATTATACCATATTATCTCTAATATCCATGGGAAAGACTCTCCATAATGTGGTAAACATTGAAAAATCTATTCAAAAACATTAGTGACCATAGGAAGTTGGAACTCAAGGAAAATATTTGTAATATAAAGATGCAGAAAGGCAACACAATACCACAGTACCTGAGAAAGTTCATACAATGTCGTCATGAACTTAGGAGTGTTGGTGTTATGGTTGTAGAAGAATATGAGGTAATCCTAGCACTTCTAGGCCTTCCCAAGTGTTGGACCAACTACCAGTATTCGGTAAATGGGAGGGAGAAGATACCAAATTAGGAATGAATGTGGTTTTATTTGGTGCAAGAAGAGATAAGGATGAGCACCAAATATGGAACCTCATCCAAGTGTGATTATGAGGAGAATTGTTCCTTTGCTGGAAATGAAAATAAGGGGAAAGGGAAGAAACCCCAATCCAAAGGGGATTCCAGTCAGAGTGGAAAGAATAAATACTTGTCAAAAAATAAGTTCTTTCATTGTCATGAGCTAAGAAACTATTCCACAAGTGTCGCCACAAGAAGGTGGGAAATAAGCCCTTAAAAGGAGAAGCGGTTGAAGCTTTGTATCCCCAATTCGATTTGGACTTCACCCTCATTGCATGCATGGAAAGCACAACGATGGGTAGTGTGTGGTATATGGTAAGTAGGGATTAATTCCATATGACAGGAAACAAATATTTTTTCAGTGACTTGGAGGAGAAGGATTTCCATATGCACATCAATATGGGAGATGATTGAAGGTATAACACAACCGGTAATGGTACAATTACTTTTCAGAGGGAGTCTAGCTCCCTTCTCAGGCTCGATGATTTGATGTATGTACCGTGTTTGAAGAAGAATCTAGTTTTCCTAGAGGTATTGGAAGATCATCTCTATTATGTGTATTCAGGAAAGGGAAGCTTTTCCTATGACACATCACCATGGGACAAGTGAAGAAGATTTGGGTTTGAGTGAATAACCTATACAAACTAGATGTGGGAGATTGTACAACATTGAGCAAAAAAGCAGAGAAGGTGTAGAGTTGAGATATCAGTGAATTATGGCATAGAATATTGGGAAATTTTCCCCATGGAGCTTTGAATAACATGCAAAATATTTGTACAAGCCTTCCCAAAGGTGCACTAGAGCAATGAGATACATGAAAGTGGTGTACATCGGGGAAGTAAATGAAATCCACCTTCAATGATTGAGACAATAAAGCATAAGAAATCCCTGAAAGGAATCACTCAGATGTGTGTGAACCTTTCTCAAAAACCTCCATGGCCAACCACATGTATTATGTGATATTTGTAGATGATTTCTCACAGAAGTGTTGGATTTTATTCATGCAGAAGAAATACCAAACATTCTCCAAATTTTTTGAATTTAAATCACTTGTTGATAAATATATTTGAAGGAAATTGAAAGCTCTTGGGATCAATAATAGGGGATAATATGTGTCGAATTATTTTAATAAATTATGTGGAAAACAAGGCATTCAATGAGAGTTGACAACATCTCATAACCCACAAATAGAATGGGGTGGATGAGAGGACGAATAGAAGTATTGTGGGAGCTACATGGGCGATGTTGCATGAACATAGCCTACCAGTGCACTTGTGGGTTGAAGCATGCAACAAATTTGTTTATTTTCAAAACATGAGACCTCACAGGATTCTTGGCATCAGTACACCAGAGGAAGATTTTTAAGGGAAGAAACCAGATGTGTCACACTTCAGGATATTTTTATCATCATTTTACTATAATCTTTCCAAGGATGCAAGGAAAAATATAGAGTGTATAACTGAGTTGGGAATATTTGTGGGGTACACAGAAACACCTCACAACTATCGTGTATAATTTCCATCTCTCAAGATGGCATAGGGAAGAAGAGATGCAAAATTTGATGAGGAGAAGAAAATGAGGTGTTCTCTTGAGAGGGAGATTCAGTTGCAACCTGATCAAGAGTTGTTGGATCCAAAGGAAAAAATTCCAGAAGTTGTGGAGTAGACAAAATTAGAGGAACATAGAGTGGAGTCAACCACTTAATCATAGACATCTAACGAAGAAAGGAAATGAACCAGGGAAGCTGGAAGATTATTGCATGGTGCTAGAGATAATGTGGGAGCACCCACATCACAATGCAGACAAAGGAGGTCACCATATCGGTACACTAGATATGTGGCTCTCATGAGTGAGATTGTAGAGACCAAGTCATCCTCAATCAGGGAAGCAGTGTAGAAACCAGTATGGGTTGAAATTATGGTAGATGAATAGGATTCCATCATCAGAAACAATGTTTAGGAACTGGTCCCAAGACTAGTAGACAATTCAGTGGTTAGTTTGATATGGATTTACAAGGTAAAGGATGAAAAAAATGGTAGCATAGAACAACATAAGGCTAGATTTGTGTCCAGAGGGTTCTCTCAAGTGGAGGGAATTAACTATGAGGAGACCTTTGCTCTAGTAGCAAGTGTTGAGATTCAACAATATGATGATCTTAGTGAAAAGAGTCGCCTTCACTAAGTTGGCCCGGAGGCTATTTTTGGCGCAAGTATATTTTTAGACTATGTCTATTTTTAGACATGGTGATCATATTTCAGAAGTTGCAGGATGCTATTTTTGGATGGTTGATCAAGTTGGAAAAAATATGAAATTCTATTTTTAGAATATTGGGCGAAGTCTATTTATAGATCATCAGTATAAAAATAGAAGTGTTGATTATTATTATCTCTTAATAATAATCCGACAATAAAAAACAACTTATTCTCTTGGAGCACTTAATTTCAGTGCACAGATTTGGAAAATCAGTGGGCTGAAGGAATTACAAAATTCCTAGGGTTTATTGGTGGTTCATGCTTGGAGGACTCAGATAGAACTGAAGTGGAAAAGTTATGACAGAGTTGGAAGAGTAGTTCATGGAGTTGTATTTAGTTTAACTCAGTTAAAGTGAGTTAGACTCAGTTGAGCTAGTTGTATCTAGTCTAAATAAATGATACACTAGTGAGAGTGGAGTGAATTAATTAGTTAATTAATTCACAAATAATAACTCATCAATCAACTGAAAAATACAATATTTAACTACAGTGCATGTCAGTTCCAGTGGAGACCCAGTGGAGAGATAGGTGAAAGGGCAAGATGGGCTATCTGTTGTGACTATAGTGATGCATTAATTGCATCACACACACATTGGAGTTGCCAATGAGGATTGCGCAGTCAAGGCAAGGGTAATTCGAATTAATTTAGAGCTATTCTTTAGCAAGGATTGTATAGTGGAGGTAGGCTAGCAGGAGGGCAGAGATCGGTGCATGGATTTGCAGATTTCTTCTATGTTAGTGTGTGACGATTGATTGTATTGAGAGCTTGATGTACTAAGCTTTGTATGAGATTGTTACATGATATCCATGATACATAATATATGATATTTGGGGTTTTCAGCTTCAGGATTTCCTGTTAAACAACTGTGTTATGTGAGATTGTTTTTATTTATGCTTCACATGTGTTTGTAATTAATTTTCCGCAAAATATTAATAGTGGAATGATTTTGTATTTTGCGAGAAGTTAAATATTGTGATATTAGGGGAATCTGGATGTATGCATGCTTAATGCATACTAATTTCTACATGGTATCAGAGCATTGTTAATTCTTGAAGATTACAATTGTGAAGAATTGCTGAGTTTTTGTTGGTGGACAATTTGAATTTGCTATAGAAGATTCTTGGTGCAAAAGTTGAGTATAAATTGAAATGTCTTTCAACAGGTTGCGATTGGAGTATGCCCTTGATGGGAGCTCAAATTAAATAGCCTGGAAGGATAGGATGGAGGTGGTGATAGAGGATAATGGACTGAAGGAGTTCAGCGATAGCGATGTTCCTAAGCCAGGATCTAGCGATGTTTCATTACTTGACACATGGAAAAAGAAGACAGGAAAGACAAGAAGAATTTTGTTGAAAGGTGTGAAGGACCATATTGTGTCCAGTATTCATGGGAAGGCCAATCCATTATTAATGTGGAAGGCTTTGAAAAATTTGTTCCAAAGCAGAAGTGACCAGAGGAAATTGGTGCTTAAAGACAAGCTCAGAAAAATAAAAATGGAGAAGGGCTACAGTATTCCAAAATATTTCACGAAGTTTGTCCACTGCAAGGATGAATCGGGAAGTGTGGGGGTTACTGTTGATGATGAAGACTTAGTGAGCTTTCCTCTCCTTGGGATTTCGAAGATTTGGCATAGCTACGAAGACTCTGTCAATGGACGGGAGAAACTGCCAAGATGGGAGCAACTTTGGTCGGATCTTGTGCAGGAGGAGATAAGGCAGGGTACCAGGGATGGCTCTTCATCGAAGAATGAAGATGAGGAGAATTTTTCTTTGGATGCCAAAGAAAGGAAATGGAAGGGGAATAAATTTCCTTCAAAATCCGATGCTAAAGGCAAGAATAAGGATTTGTCCAAAGTGAAGTGTTTTCACTGTCACAAACATGGGAATTTCGCCAGTAACTGCTCACAGAAGAAGAAGAAGAAAAAGAAGGATATTGGAGCTGCAGGTGGAGAGGCCTTAGCCTTGTAATTTGAACTTTATTTCTCCTTGATCTCATTCTTGGTTTCAAGCGCAATGGGATCAGTGTGGTATCTTGATAGTGGTGCATCTTTCCATATGATGGGAGACAAGGAGTTGTTTAGTGACTTGGAGGAGAAGGACCTCCAGATGCATATAGAGATGGGTGACGATGGTCGGTACAGTGTGATTGGAATTGGGACCATTACCTTTGAGATGGAGTCTAATAATCCATTCTTGTTGAACGATGTTATGCATGTTCCAAGTCTGAAGAAGAACTTGGTCTCGGTCGCATTGTTGGAAGACAAAGGTTATGATGTTGTTTTCAGGGAGGGAAAAGCCTTCCTTCGACATAAAAAAATGGGTCAAACCAAGAGGATAGGGATTCGAGTTAAGAATCTATACAAGCTAGAGGTATATGGTTGCACTGCAATGGTGGGCAAAGTAGAAGAAGTGGTGAGCCGAGATGAGGGAAAATTATGGCACAGGAGATTGGGCCATCTTCACCATGGCGCTTTGAAGATTTTACAACAGATTTATACTGGACTTCCCAAGGGTACTCTTGCACAGTTAGATCAGTGCAAGGGATGTACTATGGGTAAGTTTGTGAAGACCACCTCTCATGAGAAGGAGAACTGTGCTTTGGTGATCCAGGAGATAATTCAAACAGACATGTGTGGACCTTTCGCGGTTGCTTCAACAACAAAAAACATGTATTATGTTATACTTGTTGATGACTATTTTCATAGATGCTGGATCTTCTTCATGAAAAATAAGAGTGAAACGTTCTCAAAGTTCTATGAGTTCCAAGCATTGGTGGATAAGGAGTCGGGGAAGCAAGTGAAAGCTCTACGAAGAGATAATGGTGGTGAATACATCTCGAGCGAATTCAAAGAATTCTGTAGCAAAGAAGGAATTCAAAGAGAACTCATAGCACCTCATAACCCACAACAGAATTGGGTCGCGAAGAGGAAGAACATAATGATCGTGGGTGCTGCACGAGATATGCTTCATGACCAGGGCCTACCGATGCACTTGTGGGCAGAAGCATGCAACATTATGGTTTATGTGCAAAACCGTTGTCGTCATAGAGTACTTGGCATAAGTACACCTGAAGAAGCTTTTACTGGTAAGAAGCCTGATATTTCTCATTTGAAAATTTTGGTTGATTTGTTTACATTCATGTGACAAAGGACGCCAGGAAGAAGCTGCAGCCGATCACTTCAGAAGTTGGGATATTTTTTGGGTACACAGAAACACCCCATAATTATCATGTGTATTTTCCAGATATTCTGATGACTATGGTGCGACGGGATATAAAATTCAATGAGGTGAAAGCCATGAATTTGTCGCTTGAGAGGGAGCTACACTTGCATGCAGAGGAGGAACTTCTTGTTCCCAAAGATGAGCCTCTAGATGTGGATCAGCCACAGGAGGAGATTCATAGAGTGGAAGATTCCACTCATGCAAAACCAAACATCAGAATAGGCAGAAAGCGTACCACATAAGCTAAGAGACTAAAGCTTGATGCGACACAGAATATAGAAGTCCCTACATCACAGCACAAACAGAGATAATCACCTGACTGGTTTACTAGATACATGGCTCTTGTGAGCAAGTGTATCATGATAGATCGATCTTCTTTTGAAGAAGTAGCACAGGAGCCCACATGGGTAGATTCCATGGTGGAGGAGTATGACTCCATTGTCAGAAACAGTGCTTGGGAGATTGTTCCAAGGCCGGTGGATAAATCAGTGGTAGATTCAAAATGGATCTACAAGGTAAAGCAAGATGTTGATGGGAGCGTCGAGAATTATAAGGCAATACTTGTTGCGAGAGGCTTCTCAAAAATCGAGCGGATTGACTATGAATAAAATTTTTCACCTATCGCAAGGTATTCTTCCATACGGACCATCCTTTCTCTCTCAGCGCAGATGGGTTGGCACATTCATCGGATGGATGTGAAGATTGCATTCCTTAATAGGATCATTGAGGAAGAGGTGTACATTGATTAGCCTGAATTATTTGAGATCTTCAACAGTGAGTCGCATGTGTGCAGGCTCAAAAGAGCACTGTATGGGCTGAAACAAGCACCTTGTGCTTGTTACACTCAGATAGACAACTATTTCACTAGACTTGGCTTCACCAAGAGTGAGGCAGATGCAAACCTGTACCAGATTGTGGTGGAGGGTAAGCTTTTAATCATTGTTATTTATGTTGATGATTTAATACTAATGGGTGATGAGCATTTGATACACTCATGCAAGGCAGATATTGCAAAGGAGTTTGAGATGAAGGATTTGGGCCTCCATCATTATTTCCTTGGATTGGAAATATGGCAGCAGGAAGGTGAACTGTTTTTGTCTCAAGGAAAGTATTCCTAGGAGATACTAGAGAAGTTTCACATGCAAGGCTGCAAGCCTATTGACACTCCTCTTCCAAGAAATTGGAGGAAAGAGGATGCTACATCAGTAGAGGTAGTGGATGCCACTATTTATCAACATTTGGTGGGTTCGCTCATGTATTTAGTTAATACAAGACTGGGCATATGCTATGCGGTGAACCATCTTTCACAAGCGATGGTTAAGCCTACCAAGCTCTTTTGGAAGGCAGGAAAGCATGTCCTGAGGTATCTCAGGGGAACATCTGAGTATGGATTATGGTATAGAAAGAAATATGAGGTGAAGTTGCATGGCTTCACATATGCAGATTGGGCAGGCAGCCCAACAGACAGAAAGAGCACATCAGGAGGGATTTTCAGTATCGAATCTATGGCAGTTTCTTGGTACAACAGGCAAAAAATATCTGTGGCACTCAGTTCAGTGGAAGAAGAATACATGGCAGCATGTCAAGCTGCATGTGAGGCTATCTGGATGAGGAGGATCCTGGTTGGTTTGTTTGGTTCACATTTAGATCCTACAGTGATACATTGTGATAATCATAGTTGCATTAAACTCTCGTTTAATCTTATGTTTCATGATAGATCTAAACATATTGATATCTGGTATCATCATATCAAATATTGTGTGCAACAGAAGATCATGTTGCTTCAATACATTCCTATGGAGGATCAGGATGCATATATTCTAACAAAGGCACTCACCAGGAGCAAATTCGAATACCATAGAGGTAGGATTGGGGTGAAGGATAATCCCTATCTTGTTGAGAGGGAGTTTTGAGATTCAACAAGATGATGAGCTTAGTGAAAAGAGTCGTCTTCACTAAGTGGGCCCGCAGGCTACTTTTGGAGCAAGTCTATTTTTAGACTATGTCTATTTTTAGACATGGTGATCATATTTTAGAAGTTGCAGGATGCTATTTGTGGATGGTTGATCAAGTTGGAAAAATATATGAAATTATATTTTTAGAATATTGGGCAAAGTCTATTTATAGATCATCGATCTAAAAATAGAAGTGTCAATTATTATTAGCTCTTAATAATAGTCCAACAATAAACAACAACCTATGGAGCACTTAATTTCAATGCACAGATTTGGAAAAAATCAGTGGGCTGAACAAATTATGCAATTCCTAGGGTTTTCTGGTGGTTCATGCATGGAGGAATTAGTTAGAATTGAAGTGGCAAAGTTATGACAGAGTTGGAAGAGTAGTTCATGGAGTTGTATTCAGTTTAACTCAGTTAAAGTGAGTTAGACTCAGCTGAGCTAGTTGTATCTAGTCTAACTAAATGATACACTAGTGAGAGTGGAGTGAATTAATTATTTAATTAATTCACAAATAATAACTCATTAATCAACTAAAAAATATAACAGTTAACTACAGTGCATGTCACTTCCAGTGGAGACCCAGTGGAGAGATAGGTGAAAGGGCAAGATGGACTATCTGTTGTGACTGTAGTGATGCATTGATTGGATCACAAACAAATTGGAGTTGCCAATGAGGATTGCGCAGTTAAGGCAAGGGTAATTCAAATTATTTTAGAGCTATTCTTCTGGGATTGTGCAGGGGAGACAGGCTAGCAGGAGGGTAGAGATCGGTGCATGGATTTGAAGATTTCTTCTATGTTAGTGTGTGATGATAGATTGTACTGAGAGCTTGATGTACTAAGCTTTGTATGAGATTGTTACATGATCTCCATGATACATAATATATGATATTTGGGGTTTTCAGCTTCAGGCTTTCCCGTTAAACAATTTTGTTATGTGCGATTGTTTTCATTTATGCTTCACATGTGTTTGTAATTAATTTTCCGCAAAATATTAACAATGGAATGATTTTGTATTTTGCAAGAAGTTAAATATTGTGAGATCAGGGGAATCTGGATGTATGCATGCTTAGTGTATACTAATTTCTACAGCAAGGGAATATTCAATTAGATCAATTCTAGCATTGTCAATGCAGATAGGGTGGAATATCCACTAGATGGAGGTGAAGACAACATTCATCAATTGGGTGATTGAGGAAGAGGTGTACATTGAGAAGCCAAAATGATTTGAGACCTTTGACAGAGAGTCACATGTGTGCAGAATCAAGCAAGCATTGTATGGATTGAAGCAAGCACCTCATGCTTCGTACACCAGGATCGACAACTATCTCATCGTGTTGGGCTTGACCAAAAGTGAAGAAGATGCAAACGTTTACCATATTGTTGTTGAAGCTAAATTGTTGGTTATAATATTATATGTCCATGAATTAATTTTAACCAGCGATGAGAAGTTGAAAAATAATTGCAAAGAGGATATTGCAAGAGAATCTGAGATGAAGGACATGGGGCTCATGCATTATTTTCTCATTTTGGAAGTATGGAAAGGAGATGGGGAATTGTTTGTCTCTCAGGTAAAGTATTCCAATGAGATATTGAAAAAGTTCCACATGGATAAGAGTAAACACATGGAGACTCCTCTAGCATGGAATTGGAAGAAGGAAGATGCTACTTCAAGTGAAGTAGTGGAGGATACATCTATATGAAGCTTGTGGATTCACTTATGTATTTGGTGAAAAAACGAACAAACATGTGTAATTCAGTTTACCAGCTTAGTCAAGCAATGGTTAAGCCAAAAAATATGTATTGGAAGGCAAAAAAGCATGTGTTGAGATACCTCAAAGGCACCACTCAGTTTGGTCTTTGGTACAAACAGACATAGGGAGTGAATTTGCAAGGCTTCATAGATGCATATTGGGTGGGGATTCCATCAGATAGGAAGAGCACACCATGAGGCATTTTCGATGTTGGCTCAACAGTGGTTTCTTGGTACATTAGGAAGCAGATATCTATTTCACTCAACTTATCATAAGCAGAGTACATGGTTGTAATTCAAGCAACATGTGAGGCTATCTGGATGAGAAACAATCTTATTGGGTTACTTGGACCTTAGAATATGGATCCTAATGTGATTTATTGTGACAATGAGAGTTGTATAAAACTCTCTAAGAATCCAATATTTCATGATTGATATAAGGATATCGACATTCGGTATCACCATCTACGAGATTGTGTGGAGAGGAGAATCATGTTGTTGGAATACATTCCTACATAGGAACAAGATGTAGATATTTTTGAAAAAGGAAATTTCAAGGGGAAATTTGAGTTCCATAGAAGTAGGATTGGGGTATCAGATAATCCCTTTATTTCTAAGAGGGAGTGTTGAAAATGTAGCAATAAATTCCTAATTTATTTTTTCCCAAGTTATTAGGAGAATATTCGAATTTAAATTTTAGTAAATTACTTTAAGGTATTTAACTAAGGTGGCATGGCCTTGTCACTCAGTTCACTCAATTAATTTGAGTTGGAGACACTTGAGTTATGTTTAGTATGATAGATTGATAACTTGCAATCTATTTCAGTTAATTTGAGTTATTATGAGCTAAAAGAGTTCTAACTAATTGAGAACTAGTGGAGGATCCAGTAGTGGGGAGTGTACCTCAATGATCATTAAGTTAACTCATAAATCAACCCAGAATAATTAATTCATGTAGATAACTTGAGTTACCCAGTTGAGATTGGGGTTCAAGGGTAGTGTACTATCATTTGTATAATTTTTCAGGTTATACAAGCGGCGCATGTAGTCAAGGAACGACCTATAGTAACTGAAAATTTCTCAATGAGTAATTTTCCTAATTAACAGGGGGTAATTACTCATTTAACAACACAATGAAATATTATCTTGGGTAGGCAGGAAATTGTCTAAGTGTTGGCCATAGTTAGTATGTGTGGTAGTGAGATAGATTATACTAGTGCATAGGTTGCTAAGGCTTGAGAAAACATTGTATTTCTTCTCTATTTTATTATTAATGCAATACAAATAGGAAGGGGTTTGGAGAAGTTTATTTCCCCTAGATAAAATTCTGAGTATGTGTTTTGAATATTGTCTCATGTTTATGTTGTGATTTCTCGATTGATTAATTGGATTGCGCTTATGAGTAGAGTATATTTAAGTCTTTTGTTTTATAAAGTTACATAAGAAGTTTTGAATCTACAAGGAATTCCTACAATATCATAATATTAAATATTTGATCATAAAAGTAAGTCTCTTAGAATGGAACAAACTGACCAATGCCTTTCCAACCAAGTGTCAAAATTCTAAATATGGTAAGCATAGGGTTCACCAAGTTGGATCATGGTCAACTATTTAAACAATGACTATCAAGGTTTGAATATGTTTATCTAATGTGGTTGACTATGTTTAACTATTAATATTAATCAATAATAATATGTGGTTATGTTTTACTAAAGTGTTGTGCTATACAACAATCCCCATTTATTTTTATTAAATAGGGGCCCTTAGAAATAAATAAGAAATTGTTTTAAAAATTTCCTAAAACAAAAAAGAAACTTGGAAAAATAAATATTTTCTTTTTTCCACCTTATTCTTTTTTAGCGCATTGAAAATCACATATCTTATTAATTTCAAAAGACTCATAAAACTTAAAATATGCGAACTACGATACACGCTCAAACTTCTTTGAAGATATGATTTAAACTTTGCAAAAAGCTTCAATCATCGTTATATTTATTTTATCGCACCGCACTTCACTTAGTTAATAAAAAAACATTAAAAGAAAAATGATATAAGTTGTGAATCCACAGACCCGATAAGAAAATAGACAAACGAATATAAAACCTTCGGCCATCGCAGTCACTTCAGTTTTGTAAAAAGCACAATTCGCTTTTCACTCAACTTATAACATACGCTAAATCATTATCTTATAAAAGTTTCGATCTGTGATTTGCGCAGATCGCATTTCATCGCCTTTAAGGGTAAAAATTACGAATGGTCACAATTTATAATTTGCGATATGTGCACCGACGCCATTTAATGGATCAAGCGTATAAAACAACTTGTGTCATGTCAAAATGAAATTCAAGGTATTAACGACTTTAAAGCGATTGATAGATCTTACGTGTGGAGATATATGAAATATTAATTCAGAGATTATGAATGATGATTGATGTTATATTTTAATAAGATTGATATCTTCTTTCATGTGTTTGAAATAAATGATAGATTTGTCTCTTTCATACTCCATACTTGTAAAAATATGCTTTTCTTTCAGGAAACCAGTTAACGGATTGAAGAAGAGAAAAATGAGGAAAAATGATAAAGAAATTTCTTAGACATCGTCCACTGAAGACACAAATATGTCTCCACTATTTTAAGATCTTATCTGTAAAAAAGATTGCGTAGTTCGACATGGGAGGAAATGTATAAACTTTTTGAAAGTGAAGAATCAAGAATTATAAACAAAGTTTCTTCGACAGGCACTGCTTCTACCTCCGACACAACTCTTTTTGACGTTGCATGCTCATACATTCATAGGATAACTGCAAGACCAAATATTCTTCCTTATACAGACATGGTTAAGTGGGAAATTGACCACTTAAACATTGAAGATATAATGTTCAAGAATTCGAAGGGAGAAACTATGGGTTCTTTTAGGGCAGAAGATTTAACAACAATGTGCCATCTACCACCCCCGCAGTAGAAATATGAAAAAGACTATTTGCAGAATTTTAGAGGAGAACATCCAGACCTTATAAAATTCATCCAAGAATGGAAGGATAATCAGGGGAAATTGAAGCAAGATAAGTTTGGTACGTACCCAATTTCCCAAATTCCTAATCCTTACTGTTATGCTGCGGGTATTTTATGTAGATTATTTTCCAAACCAGATAGCACTAGATTCTCAAGAGGGTTCCCCTAATTGACGCAATCGTCAATTCATCAATTTTGAATTGGGAAGACATCTTATCTAATAACCTAGCTAACTGAATATAGAAATGAAAGAAGTATTTCATTCAGAGAAATACCTCCCTTGTATATGTCTACCTATTTCATTGATGCTGCATGTTTTACTTCCAATTTTCCTACCATGGGATGGAAATGGACTACCAAGGATCCTACCCCAATTCACATTTACCATAGAGAACTCTGGGATTCAGATTTCCACTTATAGTTCTATAAAATCTGTTATGGAGTCATATTTCCTATACATCAGATGATTTTTAACAAAAAGGCTCCTAGGGTTTCTGAAAAAGCTAATGCACACATTCTTCCAGTAGCTAGGTGGTTTGCAGAAGAGAATTTTACATATATTAGAGTATTGGGGAATTTTTCTTCTCCCCGTGTTTTACCATATTATGTTCCCGATAAGTTACTTGAAAAAGAAATAGCCTATCAGCTTGTTAATGGTGTTACGAAACAGCTAAAAGATGCTAAAAAGGATATTTGGCCAAATTTCCCTATACAATGTGGCACCTTTGCATTGTCTAACATCGGCCATACTTACAAGGAAGTTTCCAAAATTCATTTATTAAGATTGGAAGTAATGTCGAAAAGATTATATGATCCAAATGATGTAATTTAAAATTACATCATAGAGCTTAAGATGAATCCTTTTGTAAAGGAGGAAGATGGATTTGATGATCTCTTCTAGGGCATGGAAATTTTTTCAAATATTATCAAGTATGTATCTAGTCAACTAAGTCAAGAGGATGTTGAATATTTTCAAGCATACAGAAACAAAAGACTAGATAAAGTCCCTCTAAATTTGTTAACTTTTGAGGATGACAACAAACACACTCCAAGTGTCAGCCTGGATGATGAAATAAAAGATATGTCTAAAGATGAATCAGGTCAGTCACAGCGGCAATATGATAATTCGGATCACTCTGAAAATGAATCCGAATCTAAAAAGGAAAAATCAGAAAATACAGTTGACCGAGTCATTCATGAGATACAAATGCTAGAGGAAACAAGAAATAATGGGACAAAATCAAATTCTCAAGAAGTTCAGCACAATCACAACATGCTAGATCAATCCAGTTTACCACAACCAAAAGATCTTATAAATGAATGGGAGGAGTTTTTTGAAGCAGTAAAAACTCCTAAATAAAATTCCAATACCGATCAAGCAACAAGTTTCCAGACACCTGAACACTCACATAAGATAGTGGAAACCGTTAATCCACTACAAAGAATTCCAGCAATGCATGGTAAAGAAATCATACTGGCCTACCCTACAGATTAGATAGTTCTACAGATTGAAGATAGTCCTTCATCAGATATTTTCTACAGTCTTAGTTACAAGGTTGTAGTTAAAAGAAACAAAAGAAAGAGAATTGATGAAAAAACTCCAAAGCCTACAGATGAATCAATTGATGTACTATAGAAAGATTCCTCAGATGATCCTACTAAACATCTAACCAAATTATCATAGTATGCAGGGGTATATGCTACTGTTACTGTTGATAAAGCTACTGAGGTTAGAGTGTTGTTAAAATAAAAGGAGGCCAGAGTACAAGAACTAGAGAAGTTGTTAAATGAAATGAAATCCAATTCCAATGAGAAAGTCAAAGTAAACACAACCCAATTTCATAGAGATATTGAAAGCCTCAAATTGCAGCATCAGACAAAGATTAATGAAAAACAAGCACGACTGGAAATAGAAATGACTAAATTACAGAGTCAACCACAATTAGAGCAATTTATCAAAGAAGCACTTTATTTAAGCACTAAGTTAAAGAAAGAACAAGGACTATTTTTTCATCAATATTCTATGATTGATTCTTATTGTGATTCAAGTAAAAAAATGAGAGAGAAGATAACAATTCAGAAACTTAAATGTGAAAGAATTGAGAAGAAAATTGAAGAGCACATTCAATGGAAAGTTTCAGATCCAGGAAAGCAAGCTAATCTACCTCAAGTAGATAAGCTTCACAAAGAAATTCTATTCACAGAATGGGAAGCGCAAATCAAAAAGGCAGAGAAAGCAGTGACAAAGACATCCAAGATATCAAGCGAGATTATTGAATCTATGTGTGAGCAACTGTCTAAAGCAGAACTTCTTAAGGAAAACACGTCCGATGTGTTTTCAGAAACAAGACAGGTAGAAACACAGTGGAAGAAGAGAGCAGATACACATGAGGAAATGATTAAAAAGGTAAATAAGTTTGATAAGGAAAATTACTAGAATTTTCTAATCAAACGTTACCATCAACATCAAACTCTGCAGTCTCTTACAGATTTAGCAAAAAGATCCCAATCAGCAATCTCAAATGCTATTTTCAAGGGAAATATCCAATTAACGATATTGCAGCCAGCTTAGCTCAAAGCAATGTTAGATATTTGCCAACTTCATGGCCACATTCATAATGAAGAGCAGGACTCATAAAATCAAAATTGTTAGTTTAATTTCCTAGATTGTAGTTTAAGTTAGCTTTTCGAGGAAGGTTGTTTGAAACCTCCTCAATATTTTTGTAATAATATATTTTAGTTCATAATTAGTTTAGTATTTAAACCCTTCTCATGCATTTAGAGAAGGGTCTAGAAATTTTTCAAAAACATTTGCAAAGAACGTACTACTGTAAGTTTGTGAGTGCTTTGATGAATTAATGGAACACATTATGTTATCTTTTAACAATTGAAGCTGTTTAACTAATGTTGCACTACTTTACTCTTTAAATTGTTCGAAAGTGAGAAGGAATAGATTCATTGTTGTCTGTTTACATGAGTAGAACTTCATACATATGGTACTTCTATTCACTTGTATTAAGGCTTACTTCATAGATTGACAATTATCTTCTTATTGCATTATATATTTGAAACGTCATCATATATAAATATTACATGCACTTCTGTTATAATATTTAGCTATGGTTACTTATTGAATATGTAATCACACTAATAAATGTGATATTTCTTTCACAATTCTTCTATGCAAACTATTTTGTTAGAAGAATAATTTTACATCATTTTCATCTCTTTCGACTGTTAAATGATCTATATTATTGATAATTGAAAGATATCATTTTAGATCGCATAAAATAAAAACACCCCGGGTATATATTAGATTAAATAGTTTAGATAAATGCATATAGATTAAAATCATTATTCATTTGCATATTATATTCACTACACCCTCAATATCATCCTTGTTTGGAAACTGGTCCCATTATCCCTAGTTGGAGCCACTATACCAAATGGAAAAGGAGTTGCTTTAAGGTCCAGACCGGGTGGTTTTCCCCCATGTTTTGGCAATGGAATTTCGAGGCCTCACCACATTGGCACTAGAAGGAGGGCCAAGTGAATGACACAAAGGTTTGATCAATCTAAAGGTCAATAAAAAAATCTCTCTCCCTCTAGATCCCAATCAACTTCTAGAAAATTATCTAGATCCTCATCTATAAAATCTGAAGTTGATCATATTTCCCCTAAGTCTCCTAGCGATACTCAAACTATACTATCTCCCGAGTTTCACCAACATTCTCCATAATTTCAGTCTTTAATAGAAAAGTTAGAGAAATTATTTATTTCTGTTGAAAATCCTGAATCTTCTCAATTATCGGATCTTAGTATTTCATCTTCTTTACAACCTCAAAGAATATTAAATTGATCAGAAAGTAAAAAAATAGGGATTCCCCATTTTGAATTTCATATCAGTAGTACTCGGAAGAAGTTAAAGAGGAATCAATCAGAATCGATCACCAACGAGGTCTTATCCCATTCACCCCCATTACCTCCACTAACTTCCACAAATTTCATTCCAACAGTTGGTATCACTTTCACTAGTTCCAATACTCAAAATACTGGTCCTAGTGCTTGACCTACCTCATCATCAATTCACAATCAACCTATCCAAAATCCAATGGAAGGTCAAGTCCCCCCATCGAATGTAAACCCATGGAGTAATCCAGGGGTTGTAAACATGCATGCTCCTCTTCATGCTCTGCCTAAAAATTTGAAAGATGGCTACCCAAATTTAATCCCGATGATGGTCCTTCTGCAGAAGAACATATTCATAATTTTATGTTAGCTATCAATTTAAATGCGGTAGTTGAAGAGGATTGAATTGTACGATTATTTCCATATACTTTAAAAGGATTTGTAGGATCCTGGTATTTTTCATTACCCACTCGCTCCATAGCTAACTGGAATAAGTTTGAAGAACAATTTCTGGCTAAGTTTGGAGATGACAGAACTATTTATACTTTCATGAATGATCTTTCAAATCTTAAATCTAAACTAGGTGAGAAGATAAAAGATTTTAATTTGAGATTTAATAAACTACTCAATAAAATTCCTGTTACAGTAGTCCCTGGTGCAGAATTTCAAATTGAGTGGTATATTTCATCCCTTCCATCTAATATAGCTATTTTCTTCGATAGAGAAAAATTAGCAACACTTGCAGAGAATATGAAAGAATCTCTATCTGTAGAAAAACACATAACTTCTCTTGAGAAAAAGAATTCTCTGGAAGATTGTAAATCAAAGAAAATATCTTTCAAAGATGATTCTAAGAAGAAAATGCCAAACGATCCATTTTATGTAGAAGGTCTTCAAAAAGTTTTGAAAACCATGACCAATGAGATGGCAGATATAAAGAAACAAGTCGCCGAAAATTCGAATTCAAAAAATATTTTCAGGAATTTCAAGAAGAAACAAACCTCTAATTCTCAACCTCCAAATATTATATCTAATATTGAATCAGATCAAGAAGAGGAGGAAGATCAAACAGAGGAAGAGGAAGATGAAGAAGAAGAAGAAGTTGAACTTAATGTACTGTGGGATTTAATCCTATCAAATGAAGAACAACTTGAAGCTTTGCCTATCAACACACGTAGCAAAAAGGTTATTGAAGCAACACAACCTAGTCAACAACAAAAAATTTCCACTCCTGCTAAAGACAAATTAGTGAGCAAAAATTCTAATTAAAAGGCTATGAAAACAAGTCCTATTACATCAGACTCTCCACCTATATTTAAAACAACGGTTATCTCAGATACCATTGAGTATAATATAGTTGAAGACATGAAGAAGACTAGGGAAAATATTTCAATTCATGAGCTTACCAAATTGAACCAACAACAACAAATCTTACTTAGAGAATTAAAATCTGTTCCTACTTCATACTTACCTACTCCAATCATAGTTCAAGCTACTAATGAAATGGGTAAGCCACCTTCTCCTTCAGTAAAAATAAATGCCCCAGATTTAATTATGATAAGTGATCGATCTATATCTCATACTCCCCCATTTCTCTTAACGTATGAGATCTATAATAAAAATGTTCATAATTGTTTAATAGAATCAGGGGCTTCTTCGAATATAATGCCAAAAACAGTTTGTGCCAAATTTAACATTACTCCTCAGAGTTCTCCAGTTCATATAGCACAACTTGACAGAACTAGAGTAGAAATGGTAGGAGAAGTAAATCTGTTTCTATCAGATTGTCATCAAATCCCAAAGTTGTTCAGATAATTGATATTTTGGTGGCAGATATTCTCGAATTTTATGTTTTAATTTTAATTCGTGATTGGTCTGAGAAACTTCATGGATATTTTTCAATAGACTGGTCACATATGTGGTTACCACATAATGAAAAGTGAAACCAAATTTGAGTTGACCATGAAAAGTTTATGAAACACACAGTGACTGATCTTGAAGAACTTAATGAGTGTTACACAGTAATTTGTCACCGTCCCTACCATTCCCCGTCCCGCACAATGGAGGACCCATTTTGTGACCTATGAACATTGTCATGCCTTGAAAACATCATCAATGCATTCCTCTAAGCATGAGCTTTATTTGCCCTTGAGACATCTCCTTGCAAAAATCATGAAAAACATCCCTTTTTGCATTGGCGCGGGCAGGAAGTTCAGTACTCGCGCCAATGGGGAAAATCCTGCAAAGAGGTCACACCAACTGGCGCTCTGTCATAGAGTAGTAGTCACGCCACCCAATTTAAGGACTGTTTTTTAAATAAAGATGGCGGAAGTTGAGTTCCAACAAACTCAGAAACCATTGCCTATCTTGAGTTGGGGGGTTTGGCTGCAGAAGTTCTATGGAAGGGAAGTGGTTTTGCCACCTCCCATGGAACCTTCCTTGTTGATAGGGCCAATCCCATCATAATAGGGATCCCAACTCCCTCCTTCCCCATCTATAAAAGCCTGCTCAATTCCATGGCAAGCTAGTCTTGAAGTGCCTAAGCTTTGAATCTCCATATTCCCAAGAGCCTTTGTGTTGTAAAGAGCCCTCTTTTTCCCCTAAGGCCGACTCAAGTAAGGAGACCATCGTCGAGAGACTCTGGAGAGGTTTTCCCTTTCCTTGGCGAGCTTTGCGAGACGTGAATGACTGGAGACCCATCTGAAGGAGACCACGACGTGAGAACTTGGTTGTAATCTCTCTTCGTTTGTTATTTAATAGATGATTACGATTATAGTTCCACTCTGTTTTCCATCATGTTAATATGAGTAACATCCTTTTTGACTGATGTTTAGTTATGTATGCCAGATTTTATGCTCGGATCTGTTTGTTTCTTCCATGTGCAGGTGTTCATCCGCGGAGATCGTGGAGGGATTGTGATCTGCCGAGGCTGAGGAACGGGAACGTTTCATCTTTAGATCATAGCATTGGATTCCAGGTAGGCTTCTATCTTAGTCTTTTTCATTCGTAACTAGGAACTTGCGTCGTAACATTGTTTGATTGTTGCTAGACCCCTGCTGGGCTAGTAGGGATCGCCTCTGTCCGCAGAGGGGATTTACCTCCTCAACAAATTGGCGACTCTGCTGGGGATCTTCCAGATTTCACTGTTTCGTTTGTGTTGTCTCGCTTTGATTATTTTATGTTTTTCCTTGCTTGATGAGCCTTCTGGGTTGGGTTCTTTCACTGTTTTTGCTTCTTGGTTTGCTTAGTTTGCATTGATCTGCTTCTGGAGAAGCTTTTTTTTAATTTTGGCTGAGAAACTTGACTGGTGCGGTTTTTAACCCGACAGTCGCGCCAATTGGCGCATGTTGCTTTTGTTTAGCCCGCGCCAATTGCTTTCTGGCGCCAGTTTCATCCTTACAGTCGTGCCACTCCTGTAAGGTTTTTGAGTTTCCTCATTTTTGAGCTCTCTAGGTTTGGTCAGTGTTTTTCTTCTTGATTTTCCGACTGCCTGAGTGTGTTGGGGTCCTGTTTGATTGGGAATTCACCTCTGTCCTTTGGTTGTTCACTTTTATCTATCGATTTCACGTTTTAAGCCCTAGGGCATCTAGTGGCTTAGTGTATCGAGCCCTCCTTGGGAGTTTTGGTGTTTTGATTGTCCTGTCAACTGTCTGATTGATTCTCCACATCCTCTAAGTAGTTGTTCATTGTTTTGTTGCGATTTTTGGGTGATTGTTCATTCCTTCATTCGAAATTCGTTTGGTCTTGCCTTGGACCTAGATCACACGGTCCATTGGAAGCTTTTGAGTCTTTTCTTTGTTTTGAGAGAATTTGGTCAATTTGGGGATCTGATTGCTTGTGTTGTTGAGTGAAATTTTTTTGTTTCGCTCTCTCGAATATCGTTTCTCAATTTTTTCTGTTTGTTTTCAAGTTTGTTTAGTACATATTAGCTATCAGACATTGAAAATTAAAAAAAAAATCTCTTTTGCTTTTGTTAATTAGTGAAAATTGTGATCTTTTCCATCTTGCTAGTGATTAGTGTCTTGAATGAAAAGTTTTCAATTTCATTAGTTGCATTAGAGGTCTCATTGTTTGTCTTCCATTCAGTTCATTTGTGTAAAAGCTCTCAACTCTTCTCTAACTAGTTTTGATCGAACGAAATGTTGGACTGTGGCATATAGCTTTGCATTTAGAAGTCTTTCGAGACACTACATACGATAGGGCCTGAAAATTGAAACTTAATTGAAGATCAACTGTAAAATTTATTCAATTAACCTAAGGCAGCATTGGAACTTAACGAAACATATTTAGAAGGTCTAGGCTAGAGACGTGTTCCGGCGTCGTTAAACCTAGCAGTTGTCGTTCGCCTGTTGGCTTTAGACAGCGCTAGTACGGACTTGTGCTCCCCGTACTGTCGCATATATAAAGGGAGACCCCTCTAGGTTTTCAATCCTTCATCCATAGGAAGCCGAGTCTGCTACCCTATACCCATGATACACCGAACACAACATTCGGGGAGACTACCTGCACGTACGGAAAGTCCTTGGTCGATTTCTGTTTCATTATTGAAACCAAGGTGTATATTTCAGTTCACAGATATTTGGTACACCCTTTGTGCCTAGTTTTTCCTGAGCAGTCATTTGGTCTTTTCTAACTCCCTAAACTTGAAAAGACCATCAAGCGCTTGTCCTTTCATGCTTGCGTCAAATCGAAAAGAGATAGAGTCACCTTTTTATCGTTTCTCGACTCTTAAAATATGAAACGGTAGAATTTCTTACTTTCCAATGTGGTAAAATTAATCGCCCACGATTACACACCCATTTAGACATTGTCTGTTGACCGTTTGATCGTGTGTCTTAACTCATTTTCAGCCCGTTTGTGTGTTTTTTCTTTTTCTCTGGTCTTTTGCCACAGTGGCGGAGCCTTCGGTTTCGTCTACTGGTAGTCCTTACACGGACGATTCTTCAGAAGCTTATCAGTCTTCTGTTGAACCACAACAGCCTGTTGTCTTCGAGTTTCCTGACGAGGGACTGGTTCTCGCTGAGCAACCCTTTGGAGGACCAATTGAGTTCAATTGGCCCTTTTCGGACCCTGTGTCTGAATTGAGATTAGGAGCTGATTTCCTTTCTCTTACATCGGGTTCGCCATTTGTTGTTGCTGTTTTTCCTCCTAGTCCTCGCCGTCTTCTACGTGATTTAACGGCAGGATCAACCATGAGTGATTCTGGTGAGGAAATTTCGACGTCTAGTGAAGACTATCAGCTCTTCCCGTGTAGATTGTTTGAGGGAGACAACTCTGAGCTGGCTACCATGTCGACAGCCAGTCCTTCTTTACCACAGGGATACAAATCTCTGGGTCAGATCATTTCAGCTGCAGCCTCTATGGGAATATCATCTCCTACTTCGAGGCCAGCTGCTACTACACCTGGGGTGTCCCCTTTGACACCCGTCACTTATGTTCCCGTTCGGCCCACTGTTTGTGTGGCCGCCTCTTCTCCTGTTGTCTTAGCATCTGCTACTAGGGTTGGGCTAACTCCTGAAGATGTTTATCTGGCTACTACTATACCGGAGAATATCTCTCCGGAGGAGTATCGGTTGTCTCTGCAACAGCCGAACGCCGAAGCGGGACTGTTTCCCCAAGATCCTTACTGATCTTTCTTTTCACACTATGCACAGGATGGTACTCCCATGTATGCTTTCCCAGGTCACTATGACGAGCACAGGGAGGTTTTGCGTCTTCCTGATCCTGAGTCTTATTTATATGCTCAAGGTTTACCATACAACCAGGCTCATAACCCGTAGGGACAACCCTTCCAAGGCCAACCTGCGGGCCAACCTGGCTATCTGTATGACCCACAGGGGCAGAATATCTAGGGCTACCCTGCGGGCCAGCTAGGGCCATTGTACAATCCGCAAGGACCGTATTATAGCCATTTTGGTCAACCTGCTCAGCCTCAGCCGGGGTATCAACCGGGACCGGTCTATGGTCATGGGGGGCAAATCCCGCCTTCTTACCGATGCAACCGCAGTATCCTGTTGTTTCTAACGTTGCATATCAGCCAGGACCATCCTATGGTTCTGCTTCAGGTCAAACCGGTTTCCAGCAAGCACCTGGTCCTGTTCCACCACCAGGCCAACCGGTTCATCCGGTACAACTCGGTGTCCCGCCTCCAGGCCAGCCGGCCCATCCGATGCAACCTGGGGCTCACTTACAACCAGGTCAACCTGCGCAATCGGCGCCGCCTGTTTATCCGGGTCTGCCTGGTCATTCAGGTCAGCCCTCTCAGTCGGGTCAACCTGTTCATTTAGGGCAGCCCTCTCATTCCGTTCACTCTGCTCAACAGCCTGTTCATTCAATGCCGCAACCAAATCAACAGCTGCGTCCTACGTACCAGGCTCCGTAGGGTTCCACTTTTTAGCAGCATACTCATCCTCAGGGTGGTTATTATCCTCATGGTCAGTCTCAACCGAACTATAACCACCCTAGAGGCTCTCAGTATTATCCTCCTCCACCCAGTTTTACCTACGCTCAGCAGCCAAATCCAAACGCTGCTTATACGGGGCTGACACCTAATCAGGGTCCATATCCTGGTTATCAAGCCCCGCACTATGGTTACCAGCATCCAAATCAGTCTGGTTATACGACCTATGCCCCCTATGGTCAGAATCCTGCGGGACACAACCCGTGGGGGCAGGGATATTCACAACCATCATGGAGTATGGGTACCAGACCTCATCCTAGGCCTGGCATGGCAGTTAACCCTCCATTGCCGTTCCTGGCTACCTTGGAACTTCCGGACGTTTCAAAGTTGACCAATGATCTGATTTTACATAATCCATATTGGCCTCCAGTTCACACCAAGATACCAGGTGACTGTCCCAAGTTTGAGGGGAAAGCTGGCGAAGACCCCCAGGTGCATGTGATGACGTATCACCTCTGGTGTTCGTCTAACTTTTGGGTCAACGATTCGATCCGTTTGCATCTTTTCCAGTGTAATTTAACAGGAGCTGCTACTAAGTGGTACATAGAACTATCCTGTGGCATTTTCCAATATTTCAACTCTTTAGCCATGGCTTTCCTCACGCACTTCCAGTTACCGGTCCGGTATGAGGCCGGGACGCACCTCCTGACTTCTCTGAAGTAGGACAAAGCCACTCACATCTCAGATCACATTCATGAGTGGCGGCGCCGTTGTCGACTGATCAAGTTTCACATACCTGATCAGATTCTGACCCACTGGTTCACCACCTCCTTTGTGAATAAAACTCAGGATATCGCGATGGGAGTGTGTGTGACAGAGGAACAAGCTATCCCGCGTGCCCAGTACCTGGATCTTGTCTATTCGCAGTCTGGCACGCTTTATCACATCTTGACTGATGCTCCACGGCCCAGAACCTCTAAGGCTCCACCTACCCCTGCGGTGGATGGTGTCATTGGTTCCGTCTCTCAAAATTCGAAGAAGTCTTCGAATTGGAAGCATAAGGCTAATTCTTCCAACAATACCTCTGCTAATCCCGCCTCATCTGATTCTGGTAAAACCGCGGAGGTGAATGCCGTTCAGGACAATCCTATGGACAAATCCTCCAAGGGGAAGAAGAAGGGCAAAGGCAAATCAAAATCTGATGCCCCGAAACCAGAATCTAAATCTCGAACTGAGGATGGCTCCTAGCGTAAGCCAAAGTTCCCTTGCCTCATCTGTGAGGGTGACCATTACACTAAGGATTTTCCACGACGGTCCGAAGTTAGCCAACTTCTTAAAGGCCCTAAAGGGACTCCAGCTGTTTTAAAAGAGCCATTTCCATCTCAGCAGACCCAGATGGTCGAACAGGCGTCACCATCTGCATCGTTTGGGTCTCAGGTTTTCATGATGAAGACTACTACACCTATCACTGTCGCTACGCGGTCGAAGGATTACAATGAATCGCGGTAGGCACCCGGGAAGGCAGTTGCGGATGGGCCGCCTCCCCCACCTGCCTCCGGTCCATTGGAAATCGAGAAGCCGACTCTCGAACCCGTTGTGAAACCACCTCCCAAAGGTGTTCTTTGAAGGTCCTCTTATAATCCAAATGCTCGTGCTGCTCAACATTACAGCATTGTTGAGGATCTGGCACAGGCGCTATGTGCTATGTCTGCACTTGAGGTTCTTCAAAGCTATCCTTCACAGCGGAAGGCTTTACTGTCTGCAATTGGTGGCATCGATCCCGCCGACTCGAGCCTTCTCACCTTTGATCTGGAGAATTTTACTCCCCGGCTTCCACATCAAATCGCTTTGGTCATTCAAGTTGGGATTAACGATCTAAACATTCATAGGGCTGTCGTAGATGAGGGTGAATCTACCTGCGTTATGTCCTCCTCTTGATAGAAGGCCATTGGCTCTCCAGCCTTGTCGTCATCTCCCAATGCCCTTGAGGCATTTGATGGTCGGGAATATAAACCCCTGGGCGTTCTCGAGAGTCTTGCGATCACATTACAGGGGAAAAATGTCAACGTGGAAGTGGAAGTGGTTGATGCTAAACTCAACTACAATATACATCTTGGCCATAGCTGGATCCATGCCATGCTCTGTGTGCCGTCTACTGTCTTTCGATTCATTAAGTTCCCTCATGAGGGCAAGATTGTCATGGTGGATCAGTTGTCATTTTTCACCTCTAGCTCTGAGAACAATGTGCCATACGTGGATCAAATTCTGAATCCCCTAGATAGTATAGGACCTGGTCTCTTCAAAGACCCAGTCCTCATGGGCATCTTTCCTGCACCACCATCGAATACCGCTCAAGTCAACATGTTGTCCAGGTCCGATGACCCCTGGCTTATTCCTACACCTGAGCAGGTATATGAGTTTGGAGAATCCATGCCTTTAACGCCAGTAGAGATCAGCTACTGTGAGGTTGTTGCCGCATCGGATCCTCCACCTCCTCAGCATGCTCCGATGAGCATGGCTCTCGACATCTACTCCCAATCCCCCTGGCTTGGTCAGGCTGATTCACCTGATCCTCTCAGAGAGACTTTTCCTTCAGATGAGGCTATCATTGAAACTATGTCTCTTGAGGAGCTGCCCTGGGGTGATGGACATCATCGCTCCTCGTTTATGCCCAGCTTGGGGGCAATGACTGATTGTCTGGAGCGTTATGCTACTCAGGTTCCTTCCCCTCCTCTTCAAACACCGATCTTAACGCACGAGGTCTTTTCGGAGGGTAATCTGAGTAACATTACTCAAACTGTTCCAATCAACATCTCCGTTAAACCGGGGATTGTTGAGAACATTCATGTGGGTGTGACTTGCTCTCCCGAGGAGATTCAAGTCTATACCGAGCTTTTCAAAGAATTCAGAGATGTTTTCGCATGGTCTTACGAGGAAATGCCGGGAATTGATCCTAGTATTGTCGTGCACGAGATTCCAACCTATCCAGGTGCGAAACCCGTGCGCCAACGCTTACGTCCCATGCATCCTCAGAAAGCCGCCGCCATCAAGGCAGAAGTTGAAAAAATTCTGAACGCGGGTTTTATTTATCCCATCCCCCTTACAGAATGGGTGTCTAACATTGTCCCTGTCGATAAAAAGCAGGGTACAATTCGAGTCTGTGTGGATTATCGCGACATCAATCGCGCCTGTCCAAAGGATAATTATCCCACTCCGTTTATCAACTAGATCATCGACGAATGTGCTGGGAGTGAGATCTATTCCTTAATGGACGGTTTCTCAGGATATAACCAAATCAATATTGCACCTGAGGATCAACACAAGACCACATCTGACCGGGTCTGGTGGGGCACCTTCGCGCACAAAATTCCCGTTCGGCTTAAAGAAAATTGGCACCATGTTTCAACGTATGACATGTCTTATGCTTTTCTATGACATTCGCCATATCGTTCAAATTCTTTATCTCGGACGACTTGCCCCTTTCGGTAAGCGAGAGGACCATCTCGAGCATCTCTCGGCGATATTTCTTCGCGTGCATGCTACAATATCGGCTCAACTTTACAGTGCGTTCTCTTCTCGTGTTGATCTCCGGTCAGTTTTTAGGCTTTATAGTTTCGAAAGCACTCCGTGAAAACTGCTCTGGGTCGATCAGAATATCCCATAGGCCTCCTTCCGTACTCGCCACAGAAATCTAAGGAAAGCGAATTTTCTTAGGCGCTTTATCCCGAATTATGTCGAGGTGGCCAAAGGATTCACTCGTTTGTTAAAGCAGAATGTTCCCTTTCACTGGGACGAAATTGCTCAGGAATCCTTTGAGAAGCTGAAGACATTGCTAGTCAATGCTCCGTTGCTTCGTCCTCCGGACTACCACCGCGACTTCACTTTGTATCTAGCCACCGCATTTAGCACCATCGCCATGGTCTTGGTGCAGGATGATGATGACGGTGATTAACATGTTGTTTATTACCTGTCTCAGAACCTTCTTGACCCAGAAACACGTTATGCACATGTCGAGAAGTTGGCCTTAGCAGCAGTACATGCTGTACAATGCTTTCGCCATTACATCCTTTTGTGCACGATAACAGTGGTTTCAAAATGCAACCCTATGACATATATTCTTTCTAGACAATTACTAGGGGGCAAGCACTCCAAATGGATTGTGATCCTGCAGGAGTTTGACTTGGAGTTCACCACTGCCAAGTCAACTAAATCACTGGTCTTCACGGATTTGATATGTTCTCTCCCTACAGACTCTGTTCCCTCACACTCTGAAGACCATATACCGGACGAAATGCTTTTTCTCATCAGTACTCGTGATCCTTGGTACGGTGACATAATAGTGTATCTTCAGACCGTGACATTTCAGTCTGAGTTGGATAAAACTGCCCGCCTTCGAATTCGGCACCAGTCCCAACCCTACCGCATAGTAGGAGATACCTTATATCGCATTGGAGATTCGGTGCTCTGGCGATGCCTAACCTTGGAAGAGGCTGAGAAAGTCTTAAATGACTGTCACAGTGGCGCCTGTGGTGGACATATGTCCGGATATGCTACTGCCCAGAAGATTCTGCGGGCAGGTTATTTCTGGCCTTCCATATTCAAGGATTGTATCACTGCAGTCTGTAAATGTCATCCATGCCAGATTTTTCAGCGCAAGATGCGCGCGCCGCCGTTTCCATTGCATCCCGTTATTACCGTCGGCCCTTTTGCGAAATGGGGCGTGGATTTTATGACGTGTAACCCTCACTCGGCCGGAGGGCATGCGTATATCATTGCCGCCATCGTCACTAAGTGGGCCGAGGCGATGCCTACACTAGCTGCTGACGGGAAAACGGCTGCTCAATTTATATTCAACCACGTTATTGCACGGTTCGGGGTTCCTCAAGCCATCGTCACTGATCACGGTACTCATTTCCGCGATTACATGATGGCGGAGCTGACTTCAACGTTGGGCTTGCGTCACGACAGCTCAACACCATACTACCCTCAAGCGAATGGTCAGGTTGAAGCAGTGAACAAGGTTTTGGTCACTATGCTTTAGCGAATAGTTGGGATTCATAAATCCAGTTGGCATCTCCAACTGTTCTCAGCTCTCTGGGCATACCGAACATCTGCTAAGAGTGCAACCGGATTCACACTTTTCCAATTGGTGTACAGTCTGGAAGCTACTTTGCCGGTTGAATGCAAAATTCCTTCGCTAAAATTAGCTGTGGAGCTCTTACCGGATACTTCTGCTGAGGAATAACGTCTTCTTTATCTCAAACGTTTGGATGAAACCCATCATCTAGCTGCTTTGATCATCGAAGCACAAAAGAAGAGGGTCAAAACTCATTTTGATCAATCTGTTTCTACCCGTTCTTTCATCGAAGGAGACCTCGTCCTCCTGTACGATCAGGCACATGATAAGCTTGGAGCCGGTAAGCTCCAGCCTATGTGGCACGGACCCTATATAGTAAAACACGTTTTTAAAAATGGGGCCTACGAGCTTATAGATTATGAAGGAGTTCCGCTGGCGCAGCCCAGAAATGGGATGTACCTTAAAAAGTACTATGCCTGAAGTGATTTCTTGGTGTGGTGTGTGTACATAGGTGTGTGATTGTCATTTGTGTGCATGTATAGTGTGGTGTGCTTTGTAAACATCTTTCTGCTGATCGGGTCTTCCTGGTTGTGCAGATGTCTATTCATCCATTTGTTGGTTTTGCGGATGGTGCCTCCCGCAGTACCAGGAATCTGTCTTCTGCAGCCTGGGTAATCTACGATCCTGCTGGTGAGTTGATTGACCTGCAAGGTGTGTGTCTAGGACGTACCATGAACAACATCGCGGAATATAGTGCCGTGTTGGAATTATTAACCGAGGCAGTAAACCTTGGTATCCGTGAATTGCTCGTGTATCTAGATTCACAACTTGTAGTCTTACAGCTGAACAGACACTATTCGGTAAGAAACCCGTCCATATTACGTCTGTATTTTCGTATTCGATTACTGGAAAGGAATTTTGACTACATTACATATCATCATATACCCAGCATTTGAATACATTAACAGATGCAGTAGCAAATTTGGTATTAGACAGACATTTGCGCAATTTATAAATCATCATCACATGTAAAGAAAGACTCATCCAGAAATAGATATGTATATATATAGATATCGAAATGTTTACATAGAGCGTGTCACATAAAACTCAAAAAATATACATAATCGTCTTAGTACATCCGGAGACGGTATGTCTCTCAAAAATAGGTGTGGTATAAATCCTAAGGACTAATCCGCATGGTGCTCATGATAGCACGTGACTGCACGCACTAAGCGCCTCAAGATTCGGTGGATCCGACTCGGAACTCCCACCGTGTGGCGCTGGTATGCCATCGGTACGTCTGCTAGCCGGGCATAGTCTGGGATCCCGTGGGCAATCCCCTCGAGGTTCTAGATCAGCTCCTCTCCTCCGGTACCCTCTCCCTGAGGATCAGGGGCGAGTTGCGTCCTCCGTGAGATAGGAGACATCCCAGCTGGTCTCTCAGGTCCCACATCTGCATGCATATGTGAAATGTGTTAAGAGGAATGTGTATTAACAAAAAAAAACATAAATATAAAATCAAAAAATGTGAGGTCTTACCCAACTCCTCGTCCCAGTCATCTCCTTCTGGTAGTGGGGGGTCTGGGTCCCCAGTAAAGTCAGTTCCTGCATAGGGCCAATCTTCCATGAAAATCAGCTGGCGCCGTAACCACCTAAAGAACTCTGGCCTCCAGGACATCTGTTGGCCACCTCCAGATATGGGCATCAATGCTGCCTAGCGAGCCATTCTTGGCTCTCATGGTATCGGGTCTGCTACTGCGGCCCCTTGGCCCTGGAAGATTGGTAAACGTTCCAGAATGAACGATACCAAGATGGAACCATAACCGAACTATTTCAGTTTACCCTGTTTGCATTTCGTGAGCTGCCTTTTCATATTAATTGTCACTGCTGTTGCCCAGTCGTACAGCAGGGGACTCATGCATTCTGAAGCTAGCAGGAGTTGGGCCTTTGTGGCCTCGTGCAGAGCCTGCGACCCAGCAGCCCGCATGATGGTATGGAGAACCACTCTCAATGCCAGATCAGGGATAGTATGGATATCCACCTTCTTGCTTCTTGATCCTGTTTGTGCCCCTCGGCACACCCGTGCCATCACTTCTTCCATCTTCTCTCCAGATGGTCTACTTCCAGTCAATACAGGGATTGGACCTCTGCGGGACAATCCAGTGATGAAATAAACATCGGTAACCTCCAGTTCTAATACCTGGTCTTGTAACCTGAACACCTGTTCGTGTTTGTCCCAGATACTGATTAAATACTGGAGGAGCTCGGGCTGAGCTCGTAAACAAGGTGTGAGGAAGAACTTTTTCAACCCGCAGTTTCTAAGAGCGTTCATGCAAGCTTGAATTTGCATGGCTTGTTCATCCTCTTCTCCATGTTCTCGTTCTTTCCATTCAATCTCCATTTTGATTGATTACCTGCATTCATATGGTCATAAACCCTTAGTTAGATCTCTGATGAGCCTCAAATTCCATGCAATTTGGTCTAAATGTCGAAATTTTGGGCGGATTTTTAGGTTCGGCCGCTGGCGCAGCTGTTTTGTGAATAGTCGCGCCACGTGGCGCGAGCCCTTTGTATAAAAAAGCTCATTGGCGCGGGTCCGTGCCCGATACCCGCGCCAATGGGCGTAGCCCTAAAATTTTAAAAGTGGCCACATAGAACTGATTTTCAAAGGAAAATTATTAAAAAATGAATGAAAATGAAGAGCAAAGGAGTGCCTCTTACCTGTGACAAACGAGAAGCTGAATGGTCAACTGGATTTGTCGCAATCACCGTCAGAAGTTTCTGCTCCAAATGGACCACTGTTGCTTTTCACCAAGGTAAATAGTAAAAGTAATTTTATTTTTACCAATTTGACATATTTATGACTTTTTCGACGTTAAATGAGTTTTAAAAGTTATTTTTATCAAATATTTGCATGTGTTATGTCGAAAATGGATTTTACGCTTGCTTGGTATGTGCAGCAGCAGGTTTTTGCGACTTAAACGATGGAAACGAGTTGTATTTTATACTTTTTCAGACTCGGTAAATACCCGAAAAAGTCACTTTGGAGTCATCTTTCAGCTCTTTTCTGACTCTCTAAATATGAAAATATTGTCGAGGCCCTTGTCGTTTCGATCTCGTTAAAATGGACACGAATCGACATCCACCCGGTATAAGTTTAACCCCTTTTCGGGCTAGGATGGATTGATTACGAAAAAGGAATACCCTAGCCTATCGCGACTAGGAGGTTTTCCCAGATATTGTTTTCTACCTTTTCGGATCTGGGGAACTATTTACGAAAAGGGACCTGTGGAGTTTTCTTTTCTGTTGTCTTTTCAAACTCTCTAAACATGAAAAGACGCCGAGTTCTCCCTTTGTCAGACTCGTTAAAGCCCGATGACATCGGATCCAGTCGAAATGACGTTATCCGAGTTCCTCCTTCCTAGGACAAGTTAAATGCACTAGGATGGATTCGCCCGAAGGGCAGACTTATATTGCAAGCATATGCTATCCCCTTCAAGCTTGTTATAAAAAATAATTGGGGTACTCGCCAGAAATGGTGGGGGGAAAAATGGAACCATCGTCGTTGTCGTCGGCAGTATGTCGCTCTTGAACATTGCACTTGTCTGCATTCGTGTCGGGTTGGGGACATCTCATCTTGTTGTTTCACTTTGCCTCCAAGGGTTTGGGTAATCCCTTTTGACCTCTCATCTGCTCACTGCCTCGTCACCATGACCTCTGATTCGTTGATGTCAAATACTGCCAAGTCCACTGTCGTTCCATTTATATGTTCAAGAGAAGTTGGCCTCTGCGAATATCAACCTTCCTCTGATTCTCATACGATCTTGATTCACAACAAAACATCATGTTCCTCTGTCTCATGTCGATGATGTGGGAAACATTATGGCCCACCTTCGATCAAGGTCACTTCCTGTCGACTTCAACTCATTATCCAGGAAGTTGGTCTAGAGACTCCTTATGGTACCTTGGAGCCTGCATGCCTTAATGGCAGGTTCGTCGCATTCGACGTGAGGTTTACATCATGGGCCTCCGATCGAGTGATTCTGCGGGTGTTCGACGTCAACTCATTTATTCGCACGCCGTAGATTATACCTGTAGTACCTTGAGGACCATTGTCATTATTGGTGGTTTCTCTCGCGTCTGTTAACAGCTTTCATCATTGGCTGGTAATCAGACGATGTTCTTGCATGTTCGACTTCAGCTCACATATTCGCATGCTTGAACTTGTACTATGTTTGGGTCGAGATGGAGCGCAAGACCCTGGATTGTGTCTGTTGTAATCCAGGCTGCGATTGTGGATTATTATCATTATGTACATGACTCACTGATTGGATGGCTGCGACCATACCTGAGTCTATTTGTTTGATCTTAGTTGGATGGTTGCGCCCATACCCTGGATCCGGATTATAACATACTCTGTTTCGGATGGCTGCGTCCATACCACTTATACATCGTGTACTTGAGATATCAGTTGTATCTTTCTGCGCAGGTTTTCCGGCGGCGGGCCTTCAGTTGAACATGTTCTCGTAAAGCATTTCACCCCTCTCTCTCTCAGGCCTCATACTTTAGGGGGCATCTGTTACACAGTAATTTGTCACCGTCCCTACCATTCCCCGTCCCGCACAATGGAGGACCCATTTTGTGACCTGTGAACATTATAATGCCTTGAAACCATCATCAAAGCATTCCTCTAAGCATGAGCTTTAATTTCCCTTAAGACATCTCCTTGCAAAAATCATGAAAAACATCTCCTTTTTCATTGGCGCGTGAAGGCAGTTCAGCACTCGCGCCAATGGGGGAAATCCTGCAAATAGGTCGCGCCAACTGGCGCTCTGTCACAGAGCAGTAGTCGCGCCACCCAATTTAAGGACTGTTTTTTAAATAAAGATGGCGGAAGTTGAGTTCCAACAAACTCAGAAACCATTGCCTATCTTGAGTTGGGAGGTTTGGCTGCGGGAGTTCTATGGAAGGGAAGTGGTTTTGCCACCTCCCATGGAACCTTCCTTGTTGATAGGGCCAATCCCATAATAATAGGGATCCCAACTCCCTCCCTCCCCATCTATAAAAGCCTGCTTAATCCCATGGCAAGCTAGTCTTGAAGTGCCTAAGCTTTGAATCTCCATATTCCCAAGAGCCTTTGTGCTGTAAAGAGCCCTCTTTTTCCCTTAAGGCCAACTCAAGTAAGGAGACCATCGTCGAGAGACTCTGGAGAGGTTTTCCCTTTCCTTGGCAAGCTTTGCGAGACGTGAACGACTGGAGACCCATCCGAAGGAGACCACGACGTCAGAACTTGGTTGTAATCTCTCTTCGTTTGTTATTTAATAGATGATTATGATTATAGTTCCACTCTTTTTTCCATCATGTTAATATGAGTAACATCCTTTCTGACTGATGTTTAGTTACGTATGCCGGATTTTATGCTCGGATCTATTTGTTTCTTCCATGTGCAGGTGTTCATCCGCGGAGATCGTGGAGGGATTGTGATCTACTGAGGCTGAGGAACGGGAACGCTTCTTCTTCATATCATAGCATTGGATTCCAGGTAGGCTTCTATCTTAGTCATTTTATTCGTAACTAGGAACTTGCGTCGTAACATTGTTTGATTGTTGCTAGACCCCTGCTGGGCTAGTAGGGATCGCCTCTGTTCGCAGAGGGGATTTACCTCCTCAACAATGAGCCAATAGCCTTCAATAAAAAATTTATTGGAAACTACTGTACAGAGTCATTTTTAGGAAACTTTAATGCTCAACCATATCCTTTCTTTAATAACGCGGTTGTATCTCAGATTAAGAATTTTTCCCAATCGGATAATTCTAGATGTATTAATTTTTCAGATAGAAAAATAGTTAATTCTTTGTTTTGGACCCTTTATTTTGACAGTTCTAAATCTGAAGATGGTGCAGGTGTGGGTTGCATT
Source organism: Pinus albicaulis (assembly GCA_034641835.2). Classification (NCBI taxonomy): domain Eukaryota; kingdom Viridiplantae; phylum Streptophyta; class Pinopsida; order Pinales; family Pinaceae; genus Pinus; species Pinus albicaulis. Next base: position 352,088,356 of record CM076580.1, read on the forward strand.
TTAATAAACCCCGAAGGTGAAAAGACTATGTTAGCCTGCTGATTAGAATTTGATTGTACCAACAATGTAGCTGAGTATGAAGCATTAGTTCAAGGACTATTAAAATCTATTGATCTAAATATCAGACATCTGAAGTTTTTTGGAGATTCAAAAATCATAGTTAGGCAAGTGAGAGATACTATCCATTTTAATTATGGACATTTAAAACATTATCAATCATTAGTCCAAGAATTAACTACTCATTTCTTAGCCTTCAAAATTTCTTCTATACCTCGAATACAGAATGCTAGTGTAGATTTACTCGCTAATGTAGCATCAAAATTAATCCCATCCCAAGAATTTAGTCCTGATATATTTTCTATTGAATTGATTTTTAGACCGTCTATTTCTGATAATATCACTAATTGGAGAATATTTAATAATGACTCAGATATCATAGATTTTTTAACATCTAAAGAATCTTATGATAATCAAATCATGGATGAAAATGAACATGACACTCAGATTAAGAAAGAACAAGATGAAAATCCTATTCCAAAATCTGTTGTCAAGTTAGAAGACTTATATGATCTAAAGGATAGATTTAAAAGAGTAACTAACTCAAAAATACAAAGTTCTACCTTAATATTTGAGTTAGTTAATCTACGAAGTGAAGAAAAACCTCAAAATATAAATCTAGGACTTGGTTTTTCTTCTAAAAAAATATTATCATTCATCAGATTGTTTAGGATGTACAAAAGTGTCTTTGCTTGGGATTATTCCAATCTTAAAACATATGATACTTTTGTGACTCAACACACGATTCCTATGATCTCAGAGGAAAAGCCCATACAATAGAAATTGAGAAAGATTCATCCAAATTTGGAAAATAAAATTAAAATTGAATTGAATAAACTTCTCAAGGAAAAAATTATCTTTCCATTCTGACATTCAAAATGGGTATCAAATTTGGTACCTATCAGGAAAAATAATGGTGATATTAGAATTTGCATTGATTTTTAGAAATTTAAACAAAGCTTTCCAGAAAAACAATTTTCCACTACCAACCATGGAACAAGCATTGCAAAAAGTAGCTGGTTATGAGCTCATGTACTTTCTAGATGGATTTTCAGGTTACAATCAAATCCTCATTCATCTAGATGACAGATTGAAAACTACGTTCATAAATAAGTGGGGAACTTCTGCTTATCCGAAAATGCCTTTTGGATTAATCAATGCAAGTGCCACTTTCCAAAGATCCATGGACACAGCTTTTAGAGGACTTATAAATAAAACAATAATTATCTATTTAGATGACATTACTGTCTTCTCTAAACAGGAAAATCATCACGTGAATGACGTAAAGAAAGGCCTTGAACGATGCAAAAGGTATGGAATTTCATTAAATCCAAAGAAATCATTTTTTTCTTTAGTTGAAGGAAAAATTTTAGGATTCATTGTGTCAAAAAATGGTATCTATATGGATTGTGAAAGAGTTGATGAAATTAAACGAATTTCTTTCCCTCATAACAAGAAAACCATGCAATCTTTCCTTGGGTGAATTAATTTTGTTAAGAGATTTGTCCCTAATTTTTCTCAGATAGTTTTACTGTTACAGAACATGATTAAGAAAATTTTTGTCTTTAAATGGGGACATAATGAAAGAGAAGCATTTGAATTGATTAAACAGTCAAATGTCAATGCTCCATTCCTAACCACCCCCAATTTTCTTAATCCATTTACATTATGCACTTTTTCATCGGATACATCATATGCAGATGTTTTAACGCAGTTGAATGACCAACAAATAGAAGCTCCGATATCATTCTTTAGTTCAAATTTACAAGGTGTAGAACTGAATTACACATCTTTTGAAAAACAAGAATTTTCCATTTTTAAAGCCATAAAACATCTTAGACCCTTTCTCCTAAAGTCTCATACAAAAATCATAGTTCCATTTTCTGCAGTAAGACAACTTTTCATGCAAATAGAATTAGGAGAAAAAAGAGCTAACTGGGTAACTGGATTACAAGAGTATGATGTAGAAATAAATCCTTCTAAAATCATTAGAGGTCAATGTTTTTGCATAATGCTTGCAGGAGCATCACATTTGCTAGCAGAAGAAGATTCAGGTAATGTGCAAATATCAAAGGTAAGCCTCAATGATTCAGATTCACAATATGTTGATCTTATATTTTATTTTAAAAATGGATATGCTCCAAATCATCTCAGTTATAAGACAAAAAAATATCTTAGATTAAAAGCTAAATAATATGAGTTAGTCAATGATGTGTTATTTAGAAGAGATTTCGATTCTGTACTTCTAAGATGCTTAGAAAAATCTGAAGCAGAGAAGGTCTTACAGGAACTCCATGATGGACCAGCCGGAGGAAATTTTGGAGGAAATACAACAGCACATAAGATCCTGCATGCAGGTTACTATTGGCCTACACTTTTCAAATATTCCCATGAATATTCAAGAATATGTAAAGTATGCCAAAGTACATCTGGAAAACAAAGAAAGCCGGCATTCCCATTACATCTAGTCAATATTGAACAACCATTTGAGCAATGGGGGTTAGATATAATTGGTGAGATTGTTCATAACTCTTCCAAACAACATAGATATATTCTCACAGCTACAGACTACATTACCAAATGGGTGGAAACAATTCCATTAAAAGTATCTATTTCAGAAAATATCATTGATTTCATTGACCAAAATATCATAACCAGGTTTGGCTTACCTATTGCTTTGATGTTTGATAATGCATCTTATTTCTAGAAATACTATGATAGTTTTTGTGATTAAAAGAGGTTTTAAGCTAAAATATTCTGCAAATTATTATCCATAAAGAAATAGTTTAGTAGTATCTACAAACAAAAATCTGATTAGAATAATCAAAAGAACTATTGATCAGAATCAAAGAAATTGGCATAGGTAATTAATTTTTTCTCTTTGGGCAGATCAAATAACTCAAAAGGCTTCTATTGGTACTTCTCCATTCAATCTTGTATATGGAAAAGATTTTTTACTTCCCACCAATGTAGTTATTCCATCTCTTTCCTTAGTTCAATTCATTGATGAAACTCCTACTTCTTCTTTACAACTCAGACAAGGTCAAATTTTGAAGTTAGAAGAAGGAAGATAAAAAGCCAAAAAAACTCATGTTCATCATCAACGAATAATAAAATCCTCGTTCGATTCAACTTCTGCCATCCCAAAGAATTTTCAAATTGGTGATTTGGTATTGAAATGGGACAAAGCGCATGAGGAAAAAGGTAAACACACGAAGTTTCAAAAACTCTAACTAGGTCCATTTCAAATAATTGAAGAAATAGGCCCATCAACATTTCTATTACAAGATTTATCAGGTAAAAAGGATTCTTTACCTGTTAATCGACAAATTTTAAAGAAATATTTCTCATAGGAGGTATAACCCCTTCTATCCTTGTATATTAGTATCTTTTTCTTTTCTCTTTTAAAATAAAAGTTGCTTAGTATTAATATTTGGCTTTTCAAATCTAATTTCAGATGATTTTCTTTTAATCTTTCTTTTCGCTTATAAAAAATGAAAAATGTTAAGGAAGGAAAATCGAAAGATTTAGAAAGACAAATTAATTTTATCTTTTTGAAAAATGGAATTTCGCTGAAATTAGTTATTCTTTGATGAACTCTCATATTTATATAGCATGAATATTCTATTTATCAGTCAAGAAAAGAAATTTAACATAGTAAAGACCTATTTACAGAAAAGAAATATGAAACTCGACATTATCATCCAGATTATTAAAAAGACCAATGATTCATCCCATCCAGAAAATCTTATAAATTTTAAAAAGGAATTCAAATGAAAATAAAAAATATATGATTAGAAGAAAAACTTAAAAGACAATAAGTCTCATCACGAGCTTGTTTACCATGTTCATAAGGAAATGGTTAAACGGACATTACTGATACTATCTACCAAAACAGGGTAATGACTTGAGATTATATAAAAAAAGGCAAGGGGTCCCATCAAGAGCCAGCTTGATCAACTTAATTATTACTAGTGAGTGGCATTGTCATAATTTGGTTATCAAGCCAAGACAATGGCTTTTAAGTAAATAAAATAATATATAAAAGAAAATTCTTAGAGATTAGAATTTACTTCTGAAAATTATAAGAAATACTGGATGGGACAATGAATCATTGTTGGGTAAAAGGTAACCATGCCAAAAGCTTAATTTTCCTATTGGAACAGAGGCTCTATTTGTGATAAAAGAGTAAATTTTTATAAAGCTAATCTATAAAGGCCACCTACTTTGTCTTTTTTAAACTGAGTAAGGACTGATATATATTTTCATACTTATATCTTTAATAGAGCAATTCTTATGAATAGTGAATAAGAGAAACTTTCATCGCTTAGTAAGATGTTATTATTTGAAATTTCATTCCTATAATTATTTTATTTTCAAAAAGCTTAGAAATTTCAAAAAAAATTATCAGAGATATCTGGTTCACCCAAGTGAATCGTCAATTTTTGTGCTATACAAAAACCCCCATTTATTTTTATTAAATAGGGACCCTTTAGAAATAAATAGGAAATTCTTTTAAAAATTTCCTAAAACAAAAAAAAAAACTTAGAAAAATAAATATTTTCTTTTTTCCGCCTTATTATTTTTTAGCACATCACAAATCACATATCTTATGAATTTCAAAAAACTCATCAAACTTAAAATATGCGAACTATGATATATGCTCAAACTTCTCCGAAGATATGATTTAAACTTTGCAAAAAGCTTCAATCACCGTTATATTTACTTTATCACACCACACTTCACTTAATCAATAAAAAAACATTAAAAGCAAAATGATATAAGTTGCGACTCCGCGAAACCGACAAGCAAATAGACAAATGAATATAAAACCTTCGGCCATCGTGGTCACTTTAGTTTTATAGAAAGCACAATTCACTTTTCACTCAAATTATAACATATGATAAATCGTTATCCTATAAAAGTTGCAATTCGCGATTTGCATAGATCACATTTCGCAGCCTTTAAGGGTAAAAATTACAAATGGTTATAAGTTATAATTTGCGATATGCGCACCGACGCCATTTAATGGATCAAGCATGTAAAACAACTTGTGTCATGTCAAAATGAAATTCAAGGTCTTAACGACTTTAAAGCGATTGATAGATCTTACATGTGGAGAGATATGAAATATTAATTCAGAGATTATGAATGATGATTGATGTTATATTTTAATAAGATTGATATCTTCTTGCGTGTGTTTGAAATAAATGATAGATATGTCTCTTTGATACTCCATACTTGTAAAAATTCGCTTTTCTTTTAGGAAACAAGTTAACGGATTGAAGAAGAGAAAAATGAGCAAAAAGGGTAAAGAAATTTCTCAGACGTCGTCCACTGAAGACACAGATATGTCTCCACTATTTTCAGATACTGTCTGCAACAAAGATTGTGGTAGTTCGACATGGGAGGCAATGTATAAACTTTTTGAAAGTGAAGGACGAAGGATTATAAACAAAGTTTCTTCGACAGACACTACTTCTACCTCTGATGCAACTCTTTTTGACGTTGCATGCTCATACATTCATAGGATAGTTGCAAGACCAAATATTCTTCCTTATACATACATGTTTAAGTGGGCAATTGACCACTTAAACATTGAAGATAGAATTTTCAATAACTTGAAGGGAGAAACTATGGGTTCTTTTAGGGAAGAATATTTAACAAAAATGTATCATATACCACCCCCGCAATAGAAATATGACAAAGAATATTTGCAGAATTTTAGAGGAGCACATCTAGACCTTATCAAATTCATCCAAGAATGGAAGGATAATTAGGGGAAATTGAAGCAAGATAAGTTTGGTACGTACCCAATTTCCCAAATTCCTAATCCTTAATGTTATGGTGCTAGTATGTTATGTAGATTATTTTCCAAACCAGATAACACTAGATTCTTAAGAGACTGGGTTCCCCTAATTGACGTAATCGTCAATTCATCAATTCTGAATTAGGCAGACATCTTATCTAATAACGTAGCCAAGCACATAATCGAATATAGAAATAAAAGAAGTATTTCATTCAGAGAAATACCTCCCTTTTATATGTCTGCCTATTTCATGAATGCTATCTGTTTTACTTCCAGTTTTCCTACCATGGGATGGAAATGGCCTACCAAGGATCCTACCCCAATTCACATTTACCAGAGAGAACTATAGGATTCAGATTACCACTTACACTTTTATAAAATATGTTATGGATTCATATTTCCTATACATCAGTTGATGTTTAATAAAAGGGCTCCTAGGGTTTCTGAAGAAGCCAATGTAGACATTCTTCTAGTAGTTAGGTGGTTTGCAGAAGTGAATTTTACATATATTAAAGAATTCGAGAGTTTTTATTCTCCCCATGTTTTACCATATTATGTTCTCGATAATTTACTTGCAAAAGAAATAACCTATTAGCTTGTTAATGGTGTTATGAAACAACTTAAGGATGCTAAAAAAGGCTATTTGGCCTAATTTCCCTGTATAATGTGGCACCTTTGCATTTTCTAACATCGGCCATACTTACAAGGAAGTTTCCAAAATTAATTTATTAAGATTGGCAGTAATGCCAAAAATATTATATGATCAAAATGATGTAATTAAAAATTACATCACAGAGCTTAAGATGAAGCCTTTTGTAAAGGAGGAAGATGGATTTGATGATCTCTTCCAGGGCATGGATTTTTTTATAGATATTATCAAGTATGTATCTAGTCAACTAAGTAAAGAGGATGTTGAAGCTTTTCAAGCATACTAAAATAAGAGACTAGAGAAAGTCCCTCTAAATTTGTTAACTATTTAAGATGACAACAAACACACTCCAAGTGTCAGCCTGGATGATGAAATAAAATATTTGTTTGAAGATGAATCACGTTATTCACATCAACGATCTGATAATTCGGATCACTCTGAAAATGAATCCGAATATAAAAAGGAAAATTCAGAAAATACAATTGACCAAGTCATTCATGAGATAAAGATGCTAGAGGAAACAAGAAATATTGGAACAAATTCAAATTCTCAAGAAGTTCAGCACAGTTAGAAAATGCTAGATCAGTCCAGTTTACCACAAGAAAAGGATCTTATAAATGAATGGGAGGATTTTTCTAAATCAATAAAAACTCCTAAAGAAAATTCCAATACTGATCAAGAAAAAAATTTCCAGACACCTGAACACTCACAGAAGATAGTGGAAACTGTTAATCCACTACAAATAATTCCAGCAATGCATGATAAAGAAATCATACCGGCCTACCCTACATATTAGATAGTTCTACAGATTGAAGATATTCCCTCATTAGATATTTTCTACAGTCCTAGTTACAAGGTTGTAGTTAAAAGAAACAAAAGAAGGAGAATTGATGAAACAACTCCAAAACCTACAGATGAATTAGTTGATGTACTATGGAAAGATTCCTCATATGATCCTACTAAACATCTAACTGAATTATGACAATATGTAGGGGCATATGCTACTGCTACTGTTGATAAAGCTATTGAGGTTAGAGAATTGTTAAAACAAAAGGAAGCCAAAGTAGAAGAACTAGAGAAGTTGTTAAATGAAGGGAAATCCAATTCCAGTGAGCAAGTCAAAGTAAACACAACCCAATTTCATAGAGATATTGAAAGCCTCAAATTGTAGCATCAGACATAGATTAATGAAAAACAAGAACATCTGGAAATAACAATGACTAAATTACATAGTCAACCACAATTAGAGCAATTTATCAAAGAAGCACTTGATTTAAAAACTAAGTTAAAGAAAGAACAAGAAGTGTTTTGTCATCAAGCTTCTATGATTGATTCTTATTTTGATTCAAGTAAAATAATGAGAGAGCAGATAACAATTCAGAAGCTTGAATGTGAAATACTTGAGAAGAAAATTGAAGAGAACATTCATTGGCAAGTTTCAGATCCAGGAAAGCAAGCTAATCCCCCTCAAGTAGATAAGCTTCACAAAGAAATTATATTCACAGAATGGGAACCACAAATCAAATAGGCAGAGAAAGAAGTGGCAAAGACATCCAAGATATCAAGTGAGATTATTGAATATATGTGTGAGAAACTGTCTAAATCAAAACATCTTAAGGAAAACATGTCTGACGTGTTTTCAGAAACAAGACAGGTAGAAACACAGTGGAAGTAGAGAGCAGATACACAGGAGGAAATGATTAAAAAGGTAAATAAGTTTGATCAGGAAAATTACTGGAATTTTATGATGAAACCTTACTATCAGCATCAAACTCTGCAGTCTCTTACAGATTCAAAAAAAATATCCCAGTGAGCAATCTCAAATGCTATTCTCAAGGGACAGATCCGATCAAGGATATCACAGCCAGGTCAGCTCAAAGCAATGTTAGATATTTTACAACTTCGTCACCACATTCAGAAAGAAGGGTAGGAATCATAAAATTAGAATTGTTAGTTTAATTTCCTAGATTGTAGTTTAAGTTAGCTTTTTGAGGAAGGTTGTTTGAAACCTCCTCTATATTTTTGTAATAATCTATTTTAGCTCATAGTTAGTTTAGTATTTAAACCCTTCTCATGAATTTAGAGAAGGGTCCAGAAATTTGTCAAAAACATTTTCAAAGAATGCAATATTGTAAGTTTGTGAGTGCTTTGATGAATTAATGGAACACATTATGTTATCTTTTAACAATTGAAGCTGTTTAACTGATGTTGCACTATTGTACTCTTTAAATTGCTCGAAACTGAGAAGGAACATATTCATTGTTGTCAGTTTACATGAGTATAAATTCAAACATATGGTACTTGTATTCACTTGTATTAAGTCTTACTTCATAGATTGACAATTATCTTCTTATTGCATTATATATTTGAAATGTCATCATATATAAATATTACATGCACTTATGTTCTAATATTTAGCTATGGTTTCTTATTGAATACGTAATCACACTGATAAATGCGATATTTCTTTCACAATTCTCCTATGCAAACTAATTTTTTAGAAGAATCATTTTACATCATTTTCATCTCTTTCGACTGTTAAATGATCTATATTACTGATAGTTTAAAGATATCATTTTAGATCGCATAAAGGAAAAACACCTCGGGTATATATTAGATTAAATAGTTTAGATAGATGCATATAGATTAAAATCATTATTCATTTGCATGTTATATTCATAACACCCTCAAAATCATCCTTATTTGGAAACTATTCCCATTATCCCTAGTCGGAGCCACTAGACCAAACGGAAAAGGAGCTACTTTAAGGTCCAGACCGGGTGGTTTTCCCCCATGTTTTGGCAACAAAATTCCAAGGCCTCAACATGAAGTTAAAGAGTTTTGACTATCAAACATAGTCAAACATGGTTTGGCTATCTCTGAACATGGCCTAATTATGATTAACTATGTTTGGAAATGGTTTGACTATGATTGACGATTATTTTTCCAAGGCTTGACTATGTTCAACTAGAGTTAAATATAATTTAAAATAGTTTACGGTTGTTTGAGTAGGGTTTTACTATGGCTAACAATGTTTTGAATATGGTTTTCTTATATTTTTCCATGATTTGACTATCATCATCATTGTAATGGTGATTTTTGATGGTTAACCATGGTTTTCCTATGGTTATCCCTGAATATTCACTATAGGCCTCCATGGTCAACCATGGCCATCTAGTATGGTACAATTAAGTTCATTATGGTTCACTGAATATCACCTACACATAAACCATGATGCGTGTTGTAAGTTTGGTTCATAATGGCATTCATTTTGGCTATTGTTAACTATGATTCCCATATTGACTATAGTTGACCATGTCAACAATAGTAAAACACCCAATATTATAAAACCTAATATTATAAACCTTATATTACAAACCCAATATTATATAGCCAATATTATAAACCTTAATATTAAACACAATGTAGGCTTACAAATATACAATGGTCACCTATAAATAGACGATGGTCACCTACAAATAGACCATGATGTTTATGGTAAATTATTTCACTATGGTATTCATGTTCACTATTGTTGAATATGATGCTCATATTGACTATATGTGACCATATAAACAATAGTCAACCATAGTTAATGCATTTTAATGTATAAATTTAATTATAGTTAAAACATTAAAATTGTGTAGATTAATATATTATTAATATATCATTAATATATCATTAATATTACATTAAACTCTTATTAATATTATTTAATCATTATTGTAATGCTAGTAATGTTTTATTATATATTAATATTATATTAATGTCATGAATAAATATTAATAATATATTAATTATTAATTATTAATTATAATTTAAGTAAGTATTGTATTAATAAACTAACCATTAATAAATTAAAGTTTTAATTAATATATTAATGTATTACTAAATATTTTGATTGATTAAATTATATATATATATATTACACTTTTTGCCCATTTTTTGAGAAAAAAATATCATTTTTAGAAGTTCTTCATCATTGTGCAAGCCAAAAAAATATTTATGTTTAGACTTTCATTTTACCATAAAAATAAAACTTGATAGAAATTTTATTAACTTATTATTATTATTTTTTGGAAATTTTTTATTCACATTTGATACATCAACTTAACAATTCTTTGAGTGGGTGTTATTTAACAATAAATGGATTCATAAAAAGTCATGGTGAGTAGCACTGGTGTATTCTTTGATAACTTGGTGCTGCAACAATCTAGACAGATTCTACTTCGGTATCATTATATTTACGAAACCAACTAATGCATATCATAATTACTAGAATTTTTTGAAATCAACAATATGAAAAAACTACAGATTTTGAATATGTTTTGGTCGGTGTCAAGTTTCTCAACATATTAGTTATAAACTAAAAAATCTAAAAACTACCCATTACAGACGATGGACCAATGTAATGCACCATAAATTTTTCAAATTTTTTTATACTGTATTTTGGGAGATACAAATTTTTGGTTTCACTGAATCATAATCGCCTTCAGAAATTTTTTGCACCCATTTTATTAGAAAATTATTTAAAATTAGTAAATATCTATGGAGTTCCATAAAAGTAATATGTGCTGAAAGTAGATTGAATTCTACAAATGCTAGTCTTGGTCCAAAAGTTAATTCATAAAACTTGATGGAGTTTAACCAATCCAAAGTTGAATAAATGTGTTCAGAGCCGAGTTGTAGCATAGTTGTAGACATTTTAGCTTGGCCGAACTTTTGTAGTAGTTCAACCAAACTTTTATTGGTGCCCCATTCCATTAATTTTAACGACAAACAAAGTTCGACCAAACTTTTATTAAAATTTCGGTTGAAATTTTGATTGCGAATTCCGTCGACTGGATAAAATTCAATAAAGCCCTTCCAAAAAAACAAATTTCGCAACTCTATAAATAGCCAAAAATGGAAACATTATTTTCACACATTTCTTCATTTGGATTGAATTTGCAAAGGAATTTTTTTGGGTTGACTTTTCAAAGGAGGTTTTTTGGGCTGGATTTTCAAAGGAAACTTTTTGGGCCGAATTTTCAAAAGAAACATTTTGGGCTGAATTTTCAAAGATAATATTTTGGGCTGAATTTTCAAAGGAAATTATTTGGGCTAAATTTTCAAAGAACATTCTTTTGGAGTATTTTTTAAAGTGACTTGTTTTTAGAGTAACTATTTTGGGCTAAAGTAAATATTTTATGATGATTTTTTTAAGTGATTTTTTGTCTTAATTTTTAAAGTGAGATTTGTTTGTAGGACTTTGAAGGAAATATTTTGAGCTTCATTTTTAGAAGACATTTTTTGGGTAGAATTTTTAAAGAGGTTTTTTTTTTTTTTTTTTAAGTAAGTGTTTTGGGTTGAATTATGTCTTTTGTCCAAAATTTTTAAAGTGAGTTTTTTTAAAATTAAATCTTTTATGATTTTTTGAAGTGAGTTTTTGTGTAAATTTTGATAGTGAGTTTTTTTTGCAGGATTTTGAAAGAAATTTTTTGAGCTTCATACTCAATTATCATGGGAAATCAAAGAAAATGCAAGATAAAATATGATCGAAAAAGAAACCGTGAGGCTCATAGATAATATGAGAGAGAATATCACAAAAAAAGGAGAAAGGAACACTCAAATATTGAAAAGGGAAAATCAACCTCAACTAGAAGTTGAAGCATGCTTGTAAGTGTAAATATTATAAATGATATTTAAAATTTAACTTGTGTATTATGAAACTTAATTTTTATTTGATGAACTAATTTGAAAAACATTTTGCAATGTAAACACAGAGAGATATTCCTCATAACATTGATGATGAGATAGAAAATTTTGAAAGAGAAAGTGAAAAAGATAATGAACCAATGATTGAAGATGTTGAAAATGTTGAAATAAATACAAGTGAAGAAATCGAATCACCAGGTATGCATTTATATGTCATGTATATTATTGAAATTATACATATTTATTAGTTTTTAAATTTCATTCAAACACTATTTTTTAATTTAATTATTTATTGAATATTTAAACTCATTATGTATATTTAATTCTCATATGTACAGATGAAATCAATATCGATGAAGAGATGTTAGAAAATGTTCACACTGACACCTATGGAGATAAAAAAGTTGACCATGTTATACGATATCGTGTTAAGTGCATTATTGATATGTTCTTCAAAGATGAAAATGTGGCAATTCAAGCCCAAATTTTGAGAATTCTCTTAACATAAAAGAAATTAAAAGAAACTACGACTCTATTGGGTATTCGAAAATCAATGAAAGATAAAAAAAATGAAGGGAAATGTGGTACAAAATATAAATAGTGCTTTAAAGTCAATTGGAATATCTATAAAGAAAATTTCTTTAGATGCACATAGAGAAATACAAATGGTGTTAGAAAATGTTGAAACTGACACATATGGAGATAAAAAAGTTGACCATGTTATACGATATCATGTTAAGCGCATTATTGATAATTTCTTCAAATATGAAAATGTGGCAGTTCAAGCCCAAATTTTGAAAAGTCTCTTAATATCAAAGAAATTAAAAGAAGCTACGACTCTATTGGGTATTCAAAAATCAATGAAAGATAAAAAAAAATGAGAGGAAAATGTGGTACAAAATATAAATAGTTCTCTAAAGTCAATTGGAAGATCTAGAAAGAAAAGTGATTTAGATGCACGTAGAGAAATACAAATGGCAGTGGTTTCATCAAGTACTAAAGAAAATCGTTTGGTAAAATCTATGGCACAAGAATTAGGGACCTCACGAAAAACATTGCACAAACATCAAACATTTCGATTGCAAATAAATGTAAATGATGAGTTCGCTTGTTGGAAAATTATTTGTAGGCAACCATACAATGATAGACTTGGAGAAGATGTTAAAAAAATAATATATGAATATTGGATGAAAAATTCACGTGTTTCACCAAAATCAATGGATGTGATGTGGCTAAGAATAGAACAAAATTAGTATGAAGAATATGAAAAACATATCTTGGACACCACTCAGATAGATTTTTTCAATAAGTTCGTAGAAGATAATCGTGGAATTAATGTCTCAATCAGTGATTTTTTGCAACAAAAACCATGGTATGTTAAACCTATCACTGTACGCGACACTTGTTGTTGTCATTATCATGTGGAATTTCAGTTATATTATGATACATTCCTTAATTTTGGTAAAACATTTTGGAAAAAATCACCTCATCCTTCCACTATCCATGATTTCATATCCCAAATTCTATGTGCAAGAGAAAGTCGCAAATTATTTTACTAAAAGAAATGTGTTGGTGGTAAAAAATACGATCATTGTGGAAATTTGAATTTATTTCACAAAAATTATCCTATTGATATAAATGATAAATCATTGTCCAACATAAAAGTGAAATGGAAGAGATATGAATATATTCATACATTGATTGGTTCAAGTAGTACTACAAGTGCTAAAAGGATTGATTTACAAGAAGAAAATTTTTTTGTGATAGAGTTCTTGAAAACGTTTTAAGCAGAAATTTATAAATACACCAAGCATTCCCATAGAGCTTGATGACAGGACTTGCAATTCAAAAAATCCCATGAATTTTTCCACCATGGACCATTTTTTCAATAGTTGATTTTGTAGAGAATTACACATTTCTTGTACAAAATGAAATACAGAGTGAATACTATCATTTTGACAAAGTATCTATGTTTGTCCATATTCTATATAGACATGCTGAACAAAATGTTGATCATATAGAAAGCACCAGTGAAAATCAACACATTATTGAAGAATATCACTTTTATATCAGTGATGATCATACACATGATACACATTTTGTACAATGTTGTTTTGATAAGATTTATGACTCATTGAAAGGTCATGGAATAAAATTCAATGAACATTTGATATGGTCAAATGGATACATGGGTCAATTCAAATCTTCACGATAATTCTTTTGGTTTCCAATTGTCTTCATATGAAAACCAACATTAAACATTGTTGGAATTTCTTTGAGGCTGGTCATGGAAACAGAGAACATGATGGTGCAGATGCATGCATAAAATGAAGGGGAAGGTACATGTAAATATATACAGATTAACTTGCATATATATATATATATATATATATGATCTAATTTTTATTAATTTCTAATTTTAAACATTATTTATCACAACGATTATCTTTGATCATATATCAATTTTATTTTAAATAACATATTTATATTATTGTTTGAATTTTCCATATAGGTTTTTTTTTCATATTAGGATTATTGGCTTAAGGGGTCCTGACCTAGGTTCAGAGGTTAAGGTTTGCCAAAAAACCCCTATACTACTGGCCCTTTCGGCAGTGACCTGCTTGCGCAGACCAAAGTCTCTCTCGAAGCAGTATGGGTGGGTGCTAGAACTAGGTTTCTGCACCTTGAGAGAGAGAGCAGGTAAGTTGAACCATTCGGAAACTATCAGATTTACGCAGTCAGAGGTCGTTCACAAGACTTTCAATGATTAACCAGAGTACAGTTTTACCATATTTATATAACAGGCTCACATCCACGTGCGGACAACCAAGTATAAGCATAAAACAATATATTCGCAGTAGACTTAATCAGATTGCAGATATAGTTATCATAACACAGATAATTCACAACTCATAAACACATATCATTCGTAGTTCGTAACAAAATCACATATAATTTGAGTCCACAATAACCATAACCAGATAGATCAAACAACATCATATATCCACAATAATTCTCATATATTACTTATCAAAAAGTCTCATACATACCCCAAAACCCACTTGCGCACACAACTAGTAGGGTCCGCACACAGCAAGACTGAGGATCTCCATGCACACAATCAGCAGGAGTCCTTTCCCAAAAATCCAAACAGATCTACTAATTTGCAATTCGCATCAATCTTAATCCAAGTCTGTCTTACAACTCAAAAAGGTTCAACTACTTATACTATTTTAGCCTACACATCTAATGGTCTGAAAACCATGGTTTGTGGACTCTTGGTCTACCCTTGACCCATTTACAATGCATTAGGGGCTTTGACCCACCCCAAAACCCCTCCGTTAGACTAAATATAATAAAAAATATACAAAATAGACCAGTTTCCCAACTCTTGTAGGAGACCTTGTTCCAACAGTCCCCCAACACAATCTTGTGACTCATCCCGAGTCACTGTGGTGGTGGGGTCTCCATCTACGCGTGCAATTCATTGACAGCTGCGACCAATGGCGGAAACACTTCTTGACTCTAAGCAGCAGCGCTTTGTGCAATATCTTCAAGCTTCTGTGAGGTTGGTCCCTCTATTGCAGCCGTGACACTCTCCAGTGTCTGGTTTAGCTACTTCATAGCACCATCAACATCCTATGAGAGCTTAAAGGCCACATCAGTCCAAGGCTTTAAGCGTTCTCTGATAACATGCTTCTTCTGGTGGAGTCCCCTAATCTCATCTTGGAGGGTGTTGCTAGTCTGCAATCATGCCAAATGTTATGCAGGGACCAAGGTAGGTAATGTAGCCTCGATCTGCTCAAAAGCTTCCTCCTTCTATCACAAGTATTGATTGATTTTCTAGAGGAACGGATCGCACTGGATCTTGGTCTAAAGTTGCATGGCATCCTCGAGTAACCGACGCCCTGAGAAATATATCCTGTAATGGTGTTGGTAGCTTTGGTCACTAGCGCAGCACACTGGGATCGTACCTCCAAGGGTGTTTTGGGCTGTAGCTTGGCTTGTAAGTTAGATATTTGTTTCTCCAACTGAGTCTTAATGACCTACATTTCCATCCTGGAAGCCTTCAATGCTGAGATCAATACTTCCACTTTAGCCCAGGGAGTGGCTATGACCAGGATTTCTTCTGTAACTTCTGTGCAGAGCTAGTGGATCAGAGTTTCAAGCTTTGCCTACTGTTCGATAGCAAAGAGTACCTCTGCATTCTGTTGTGCGATGGTTGGTTCGGCCATACCAAGTTGGTCGTGTACTTGCTGATCCCGATGGTGAATCTCCTGAAACACTACAGTGTGGATACCATGTAATGTTGCTTGGGGTAGCTTGGAAAGATTCAGTTGCACCCCTGCACCTGCTTGAAGTTGGATCTCTTGGTCCGATGTACTGACTACAAGGGCAACACTAGGTAAGGGATAGAGGCAGCGTTCTTATGTGGCTAGCACTGTACTGCTATATGCCAAGGGAATTCGTCCCTGAACCAACGTGGTCTAAATGGTGTATGTCTTTAGCTGCAAGGTTCACAGCTCTTCCTGGATAGCACTGATCACAGCCTTCTAGTGCTCCTCTAATGCGACCCATTTTTCTTCAGTGGCCAGTGTAACAGAATCTGTGATTTGTTCGAGATCTCCATCTGTAAACATAACTATCTCATCCCGTTCCTTCTGCTGGGCGCACTACTTCTTTCGGGGTCCCTTGACAGGCTCACTGGTGCATTTCGTACTTCCAACGTTAACTTCCTCTGTGCCTAGCTGCGACTCAACCTAGGTCTCGGCTCTGGTGTTCTTCATGGTGGCCTGTGGTGGCTGTGTGTCCTTTTTCGTGGCTGCGCTAGAATCTTTCCTTGTGCTTCCAGTCTCCTTGGTCGTAATAGGTGTTGCACCTGCATTGTGCTAGTACCAGCAGTGCCCCTTGCACTAGTTTTGAAGCCTATATTCCAGGTGGGAGGCCATAGTGCAATCACATTTTCGATTTCCTCATCTACTACCATATAAGGGAGTGATGTCCAAGTTTTATCCTTGTGGCTGTGGATCTGAATGTTGTCCATGGTAACCTGGAATGCTGCGATACTCTTGTACTTGTCATATACAGTGGGGGACAACCAAGGTCGAGAATTTATGGTTGTGGCCACGCTACTCTGGAAGAGGACCCAGAAGACTTGGTTATCTTTTATGTGCTGTGCGTCCCTAGAATCCCACAAATGGGCATACTGGGCCCCTTTGCACATATTTGGAGGGAGCTCAGGGAGGACTAACTCCTTAGGGGTTTTCCAAGAAACCAAGGCTATAAGAAATAGTAGCCAGGCATAGCAGAAGGCTTTACCCTACTCTTGGGATTCATGGAGATTGGCTAATAACTCATCACATAAGTATTGGGCCCAATTGAGGTAGACCCCCTTCGCACATTGACTGGTGAGCCAAATAACATAGGCAGGGACGGTTGCGACCTGGCACTTTTGCATTAGCTTGCAGACTAGTAATATGGTACCCATCTGCGTAGACGAGTCACTGATGGATTTTATGACAAAGCCCCATATATTCCTCTCCACATGGTAGGTCTTATGCACATACTCAACGGTGTCCCCTTCATATTTCTTGCCTACACGCTCCAGAGGGTGTGGCCCATTCATGGGAAGGCCCGTGATTCTATGAACCAAGGCAGCATCTATGGGGACCCTATCCCCAATCCATAGGCAGCCATTGTGTACTAGGGTGAGTAGTTTTCAGGCCAGTCGATCTGTGACATTGTAATGGCCATAATGAGGCATACGCAGCAGGTTCAAGAGCCTAGATCAAGACAATCCACTTACCCAGTGCTGAGGAACGAATGTGACCTCATTGTCCATGTAAATTATGTCGAAGTGCAACGCGGGGGTCAAATCAAGGACGGCTTCATATTTTTCCAAGTCGTGATAATCGAATTTAACTTCATGGGGCTTCTCGCAGGGGTCACTCAGGATAGGGACTTCTCCCAGGGTTAGAGGCGTCTGTAGATAGGTAACCAGGCCATCAAGGTTATTTTTTGTGCACGTTGAGGGCCTATGTGGGCAGATGAATGGAGGCAACCAGTTGATTGTATGGGTAGTCAGAGCTTCCTCCTGCACAGCCTGAGCCTGAGGTGTTGTTTGCGGGGAATTTGCATGCCTCAGGGAGGTCTTGGGCTTTCCTGAAGCCCACTTCGTAGCTTTGGGAGGCTTCCCCGAACCCTGGGCCTACTCTTTTCCCTTCCACGTGACTGGCGTAGGGGCACTTCTTCATCCTTAGACCCGATCTCCATTACTTCCTCAACTTCTGTGGCAGTAGGGGTCGAGGGCTCAGCTGGGTTGGTGGTTGTCATCCTAGCATGAAAAATGAATCACAATTCTAGGTGGCTACTATTAGTAGGGGGAGGTTGATTTGACATGAGAGGGATAGTGCAGACCCAAAAAATCTTACAGCTCAGGTTCACTTGAGATAAAGAGGACAGGTGCAAGTTATGCAAGTGAGACAGAACCCTTGTGTGAGCTAACCAACCCTTTTTATAGCGCCTGTGGGCATCCAACGGTAGGGTAAACTTGAATTGGAACTTACCATCAGGTGAATGGTAAAAAATCCTTAAAATATGCCCCATTAAATGCTAGAGGCCCACTCCTTTTAATGGTAAATTTTTCTTTTTACCAGATGTTACTGTGCCAACGGCTAGTTTTCGCACTTCCTGTGTTCTTGGTGTGCCTAGTTCAAACACTTGCACCTCCTACACATCTTCCCCCAACACAAGCTTAAGCCCAAAGTAATTCAAACCCAAAGGTATGTTTGCTTGGTTTGTGTCATCGCAACAGAACCGGGCTGTCTTCATGAGCAATTCTTTCGGAGGTGCTATGATTACTACATATTTTCGAACAAAATTTCTGTAATAACTTATGTGACTGAGAAGTGAGCGCAGTCGCCCTTTTGTTGTGGGGTCTGGTGGAGATATAATATCCGTATCCCTAAATTTTTCCAACGTAGGGTGTGCCTCAATGCTATCTGTTCGCAGCCCGAGTGGTCTGGTATCCGTGCGCACCCTATTCAATTTTGAGCCAGGACCTTCTCGTGGATCATTCTTACCTTATTTTGGGGATAGGCTACAATATTTGATCCTGTTTGGTGTCTGCGGCTCCCAATTAGGTACTTCAGGTGTGATACACAGGTGCAATTAATCCCATGCTACAATGTCAATGTTCCACAGAGCTGCGTCTAGTGCCTCTGTCCCGCCTACGAACCCAAATGTTCCTAGAAATTCATCCCTCAAAGCCTTCCAGTGGCGGGTGCGCTGGTGGAGCTCCGCATCTAAGTAGAATGTAGTGGGAAGTGGTCCCAAGGCATGAATAATCAGGTGAACCCACTTCTGGGCAGTTCTATCGCACCATTATTTTATACAAGAGACCAGATATTTGCGTGGATTTTCGGGTCCAGGGAATGTTTTCATTCGCACATCAGCTGGGGCCTCAAATCGTAGGATCAACATATTCCGACACTCCTCCCAATCCTGGAACGCCTCCTCATGCATTACCCACCATTGCGTAGGTGATCCTTGCATGGCTAGCTTATAGGCCCATAGCCAGCGTTCTTGGGGAAACTCAGCTTCAAATGCCCACAAAAAAGTCCATAACATTACCCGAACCATCGAAATAAGGTAGATCTCTTATCTCCAAGGAGATGCAGTGGAATTTCTTCATGATCTGAAGACATCTTCGTGCAGAGACATCATGTAATCAGTTTTTCCAGTTCTCCATCTCCCCATCAAAGTCTGAGAAAAATTCGTTGTCCTTTTCCCAGCAGAGTACCCCCTCCGTCGTGGGGTTGATCCAGTCTTTGTCTCGCGTAGTTAACTTATATATTTGATCTACATCCTCTTCATCACGCACTAGTTCCATGTATCGTTCACCCTCCGTTGGATCTAATGGTACTATTACCCTTGTACTGTTATTCTCGAATACCATGCTTCTCTTCTTTAGGTTAATGATGCCTCCCATGGCCCAATCCAAGCCTAGGAGCGCAGGGTAGGGGTCCACATCTTCGACAATCTGAATTACTTCAAATTCAACCTAGACCTTAACCCCTGTGATATCCACCCAATCTTCAATAGCCTTCCAAATGGAATGATCTTCTATTGATTTGCCATACGTAACTGGATAGTGGACCATTCCAACATAGGCTCCCCCATGCATTGCCAAGTTTGTTTAGGTAATACATTCACATCTGACCCTAGGTCCAAAATAACCTGATCCATCTCATAGTCACCGATCTACGCAGTCAACCACATCTCCCTACCAGTGCGTTTCTTATACCTATAGATTTTATGTACATCCTTGACTTTCGGAAGGAGGATAGGTCATGTTGCGCAGCTATCTATCAATGCCTGAAGATTTCCCACAACCCTCGGGTTGTGCAGCAACTTCATGCATGCTTGTAAAAAGGGTTTGACCTCCTCATATGCCTTGAGGTCCTTAGGCGGCTGTAAAGTAGATGCCTCTGCCTGAGCAAAGTTCTTGCGAGCTACGATAAATGTTTCATCTCCTTCTTTAGATCCAACCCTTCCTGTTTACTAACTACTGGTCGGATCAAAGGCTCGGTTGTAGTTTTATCCCCAGGCCCCTGGGTGGCCATCCAACTACGTGTTATGACATTTACGGTTGGATATTTGTCTCGTAGTTTGGCCTTAACCCTCTGCACATTCTGCATAGATGTTGGCTACTTTTCCTACATCTTCACTATCAAGACTAGATAATATTCAATCGCATGGTCTAGCTGCCTACAATACCGGAAGGTCTGTCATGTGGGGTTTGGACAGTTCCTGGAAAAGTGCCCTACCTCTCCACAGTTATAACAGATGATTTTCCCTCATCCCTGACCTGTGCTTCCACCTCTTCTGCCTCCACGGCCCCTTACTAGCGAGCCCCCTGCGCTCAAGAACGATCTCGGTGAAGATGGGTCCAACTGCACCCTATAGATATTCCCTGATCGATCATCAAATCATATGTCTGATAGTTTTGTTGGATGAGTCTTGATTTAGACTCAAAACGTAGACTAAAAATGATGATTGTGGATATTATAAGTTTTACGTCTGAGTTCTGTTCATCATGTCCTACCAACCTGTAGAACCTGCACCATTTTTGTTTTCCTTCTAGGACATATGCAGCAAGGCGAGGACAGTGGTTCGTGTCGTGCAACCCTACAACACGGAAATAATCACACCATAGTGCCAGCCCACTTGGTCCTGCCACTTCCCTATGGCGCAACGGACTAGGTCCCCCAGCCTGGATGTAGTTTGTTAATAGCGGGCAGTTATGCTTGGTGTGACCATTCGTCCTGCAACGTATGCACCATCTTTCCAGGCTAGCCTCTGCACCTCGCTCCTTCGGAAGGTTCTGGAACTCCATGTGCATCACCTCTATTTGTCCTTGGATCTACTGGACGCCTATCTAGGCATTGTCTCTGGGCTCAACTTCTAACTTCATAGCAAAGTCCAGGGCTTTTTCGGGTGATTTGAAAGCTTGGTGACCCATAAGTATGCGCAGGTGAGGAAGCAACATAGCAATGAACCACTCTATGTGTTGTCTGTTGTCATACTGAAATCCTCCTTCCCTGATCACCTTCTTCAACCGTTGATTGGCCTCCCATACAGATTCAGAAGGCCATTGCTTGAAATCCTTTAGATCGACCACTATTTGAGAATAGGACTTAGGTTTCTTGAAATGTTGTTTTAAGGTGTTCTTGACCTCTTTGATGGTCGAGTTTGCATTTTTTCTGATGTATCTCATGTACCAATCCAAATATCTTCCTTCAAAGGCAAGGGAAAGTTTTTCCCTTTTCACTGCGTCACTAGCTACGTTCTGTGAAAAACCACAACTGCTCCATGTCCTCATCTTCCACACCCTTAAAGGTAGGTAATTTCATGTGTGTGACCATGTTGTCCTCTGGTGGTGGAGGTGTAGGTGAATTCTTACCCCTACGCTAGTTTGAAAGTGGTGTGGCTGGAGAACTCTGCGCAACTACTTCTCTTATCGAGTTGTATATAGATATACCTCCTTCTAGGTTGGTCCGATAGTATTTTCCACTTCATGTCGTACTTCCATCTGGATCAACGGTCATTCACTTGGCGTGGCCACATAGAATACTTTTTTCGCACAGTAATATCTTAATCAGCAATGGTAAAGTCTTTAGAAACTTACCCCTAAATCCTTTGAAGAATCTCTGCTTTGCTTCAGAGTAGGAGACGAATTGATTGATGGAAAATTCTATCACGAATCCTCCTAGCACGCTGTCCACTTAGTGATCTACGGTGTGAGTGATGGTGTTATCAGCCTTCTCTAACTACTGGATCAATTATGGGGTCCACTCTGTGACCTGCTTGTCCTTCCAACACTTCTGAAATTCAACCAACGTTGCGAGCCACTCCTGGAGCTCGATCGCAATAGTTACGAAGAAGATCTCGTAGATATCTGTGAAAATATACCTATTTTTCCACTCTTCGGTGGTCAACCTCTTACTGTGGTTTTCTTTCACTGCAAATTCTTGAACTTGCTATTCGAACCATTCTTCAATTTCTTTTCTTTCAGTTTTCCAGTACGACCTTGGCATTTCCCGATCCCTCTCTCAAAATTCTCCTGGTCCCAGCAACAGAACCATTTGTTGGCTTAAGGGGTCCTGACCCAGGTTCAGAGGTTAAGGTTTGCCAAAAAAACCCTATACTACTGGCCCTTTCGGCAGTGAACTGCTTGCATAGGCCAAAGTATCACCTGAAGTACTATGGGTGGGTGCTGGAACCAGGTTTCCGCACCCTGAGAGAGAGAGAAGGTAAGTCGAACCGTTCGGAAACTATCAAATCTACGCAGTCAGACGTTGTTCGAAGGACTTTCAATGATTAACCAGAGTATATCTTTACCATATTTATATAACAAGATCACATCCACATGTAGACAGCCAAGTATAAGCATACAATAATATATTCGTAGTAGACTTAATCAGATTCCAGATACATTTATCATAACATAGATAATTCGCATCTCATAAACACATATCACTTGCAGTTCGTAATAGAATCACATATAATTCGAGTCCACAATAACCATAACCAGATAGATCAAACAACATCAAATATCCACAATACTTCACATATATTACTTATCAAAAATTCTCTTAGATACCCCAAAACCCACCTGCGCACATAGCCAGTAGGGTTCGTACACAGCAAGACTGAGGATCTCCATGCACACAACAAGCAAGAGTCCTTTCCCCAAAAACCAAAACAGATCTACTAATTTGAAATTCGCATCAATCTTAATCCAAGTCTATCTTACAACTCAAAAAGGTTCAACTACTTATACTATTTTAGCCTACGCATCCAATGGGTCTACCCTTGACCCATTTAAAATGTATTAGGGTCTTTGACCCACCCCAAAACCCCTGCGTTAGACTAAATATAATAAAAAATATACAAAATGGACTAGTTTCATAGCTCTTGTAGGAGACCCTGTTCCAACAGGGATCCAAGATGTAGATATATCAATTGGAAATAACGTTGAAACAATAAAAAGGACTAAAAAATTGCATTCAATTAAAACAAAGGAGTACGAAAATGTGTTTGCATTTGATAAAAGAAAATATTCTTGTTTTTTGTCATGTTTGCATAGACAACACAAAATCCAATGATATTTGTGAAAACAATATGTATGTAAAATATTGACAACATAAAAAACTAAATACAAGGGGGAAATTGTCAGTTGCAAGCTTTTAAGAGATGCAATCAAAGGAGACTATAGTATCATCTGAAGGTGATCGAGTTTTTGATCTTGTTTGAGAATGTAACATTTCAATTTATTTCAAATGATAGATATCTAGAAATAGATAATAAAATAGAGTACATGTTAATTTTAAAGTTAATTTTTCATTAATTGTGATCTAAATTTATGTACTTGTTTTATTGTGCAAGAGATGTTTTTGTTGTAGTTGCACCTGCTAACAACATAAAAAATGTCAAGTAATATTTGATGTGTGCATTGAACGAAAAATGAAATTATTGGAAGACTGTGATGATAACTAGTTTATATATGACAAAGGGTCTATTATACTGAAGGGTTATATTTTCCAACAAACTCATCAAAGCCAGAATATTGTTTACTTTCAAGACTAAGAACATGATGTCATAAGTTGTCAATATAGTCACATGGTATGTGAAACACGCATAAAGTCGATAGAAGTTCAATCAAAGAAAAAATTGAAAGTTAAGAAATGGAAAATGTCAAAAGATTACCATGAACGGATCATTGAGGATGACATTCCATTAGAATTTTTTTTATTGAATTGTACAAAAAATTCTTCTCCTTATATTCATCTTTGAGAACATATAGTTCACGTGCAAATTGTTAGCCTTTCCTTTTGTGCATTCTGTGCAAATTGTTAGCCTTTCCTTTTGTGCATTCTTAAGTTGTACATTCTTAATAATGTATTAAGATGTACTTGAAGTTATATGTATATTTTTTTTTATTTACAAGTGTATTGAGGATTTGATTATATTGATATTGTGTTTTCACATGCACACAACAAGTAATTTATACATGTACACATCCATACATTCTCTGGTCTTAAACGATTTAATACATTCTCTGGTACGTTGGTTAATTTTATGTCATTATTGCAAAATGTATATATCTAGCATATTTTATATAATTCAATTTTAAGTTATGATTGTTTTATACATCTAAATAAAATTATAAGCTTCATTCAAATGCAAAATGTGTACCATGTTTTGTAATTTTCAGTTTTATTATATTAAAAGTTAACTATAAACTAACATCCATAGTATCCTTTATATATACATTAATGCAAAATGTTGTATAACATATTCTTTAATGCAATTTTAAAATGTTATGATTGTTTTAGACACATCTATGTACACCTAGAAGTTTATGATTGTTTTTAGACATCTATATGTACATTATATTAACATTATAAGAATGATTTCAAATGCAAAATTTATGAATTAAATGAAAAATTACTTTCATTTGTATATATTCATAAAATTAAGTATATCTATTTAACCTTTAAAAGAATAAAACCACACTTGCAGCATGCAAATTGTACATGGTCATGTTTTATAACTTATATGTTTATGCACATGTTCATTTACAAATTTATATCAAAATTTAACTATCACCTTTAATAGACATCTACACATAATTATATAACATTCACATATGTTCAAATGCATAACATGTAGCACATGTATTTTGCAATTTTCAATTTCAATCTAGATTCATTTTAAATAACAAGTAACAAAACAACAAGTTTTAAAAACAGAACATAATCTAAGATCATCTAAGTTAACATTAGAACAACATGTGATCACATGAAAAATGTAACAACTAAATGAAAATGTACTTCAATCATTGTTACATATTCATGAACTTAAATATGTAAAACCATCTATGATTTTTTTAAATGATGCATGATCATGCAAAATGTACCTAAATATCACCTTTTATAGACATCCTGATTATATAAAATTCACATATGTTCAAATGCATAACATGTACCACATGTGTTTTGTAATCTGCAATTTCAATCTAGATTCATTTAAAATAACAAGTGACAAAACAACTTGAGTTTTAAAAACAAAACATGATCTAGGATCATCTAAGTTAACATTATAACAACATGTGATCATGTATGCAAAATGCAACAACTAAATTGAAAATTACTTCAATCATTATTACATATTCATGAACTTAAATATTTAAAACCATCTATGATTGTTTTAAATGACACACGATCATGAAAAATGTACCTAAATATCACTTTTAATAGGCATCCTAATTATATAACATTTATACATGTTCAAATGCATAGCATGTACCACATGTGTTTTGTAATTTGAAATTTAAATCACATTCATTTTAAATAAAAAATGAAAAAAACAACTTGAGTTTTAAAAACAAAACATAATCTCAGATTGAATCTAAGTTAACATTATAACAACATGTGATCATGTATGCAAAATGTAACAACTAAATTCAATTGTACTTCAATAATTGTTACATATTCATGAACTTAAATCTTGTGTTGGCCCTGCATCAATGCATCCTCCTGGATAAACTATACAATATACATATACAACTATATATATATATATTAAAATTTTAAAAAAATTCAAATGAAAATGCATAAACTAATGCAATAATATTAAAAAAATTGCTAGACAACTTCTTCAAATTGTTTGGATGTTCCTATCGCCATCACCGAATCCATCACTAAAGTCATTGGAGAACATAAATCATTTCCACAATCCTAAAATTCAAAAATTTTAAAACTGTAAAATAACTCAAGATCTATCTCATTTTTTAATTAAACTTGCACTTCAAATTATAACTTGAAACATAAGTGAAAAATTGAATACTTGTGATAGTGGATTATTTGACACATCTCCTAATAGGGAAGAAGATGGTGGCTCCATTGTGAAAACATCGAATGAAAGCAGAATCTATTAACATTTAATTACTTACATGTTTACACATAATTATTTCTTTTAAAAATATATACCTCATGATACATTGATATAATAATATAATAATAATTGTATATCAACATCATGAACTCTTAAAAAACACTCAAATTTCCAAAATATCATTTGGATTGACAGAACCTGAACCTTGGACCGTGATATTTTCAAAATTCAACATGCGTGTAAACTGAAAATGGTGAACATATGATAAATTTATGTTAGAATAAAACATACAGACAAACATGTATACATATGTAAATTACAAATTACATTAAAATATTCACCTTAACCATTAACACATACCGATCCCATGCCCTCTTCCAGATGAAGAATTAAGTCTTGCTAACCATTGCGAAAATGCTTTTCATAT
Source organism: Pinus albicaulis (assembly GCA_034641835.2). NCBI lineage: Eukaryota > Viridiplantae > Streptophyta > Pinopsida > Pinales > Pinaceae > Pinus > Pinus albicaulis. The sequence goes on from CM076580.1 coordinate 352,115,455, forward strand.
GTTCTAAGCTCTTCAATACTCATGTTTTTTATCTCATCATCTGTATTATACACAAAGTTAGCACTTTCATTATCTCGTGCTCTTTGTCGATTCAGACCAATATCAATTCCACCAAGTCCAATCTGAACATTGTCTATGATGACATCCCTTGCTTCTCGACTAATTTGAGAAGTGGCATCTATCTCTAATCACAAATTTCCCACAGAAGAAGGTTGTATTAAGGTGGCTTAGAGAAAGGAAACTTAGTATTAGGCTTAGTGCCCTTATGGTCACATAATTCACCTTTCCCAAGACCAAAAAAATCAAAAGGAAGGTCATTATAATTGGTTTCATTCCCAAAAAGAGTTATGCATAAAATAATATTTCAAAATAAATAGGAACCTTGTTATTCCATGATAGTCTTCCATAGGCTGCAAGGTGCCTATCATACAAATAGCATGCTATATTAGGGTGCTTGAAATATTTCACATTCAACATCTTTCTTTTCGGCACTTGTTTTAAATTAAACATAGATTTTTCCATTTGTTTTGTAACCTTGTTTTTAACATTTTCTCATGCATCGGGACCCAATACTGCTTCCTTTCTTTTCCTCATCAATTCTACAAAGGCATTAGTCGTTGGAAAAAGTTTTTGTAAACATCTACAAGTGTGCTTAGAGAGTGAGCAAATATTTGTAAGCTTTCTCGACTCTATGCATGGAGTTTGAAACTCCCAAATCTTTCCTCAAATTTGAATAAAGATGCTTGCACTTTTATAATGTGCATTATTAGATGTTTGTTTCCCTAGGTAAATAATCGGGAATTTGATATGGATAAGTCATGGTTGGTGTACAACCCCCTTCTTGAATTACACAATCTGGCCTACGTCTTTTTCAAGCTACATTTTCACCCTCTACATCAATATATAAAATATGTATAAAAAAAAAAATGTGATTTTTTTTTTTTACAAATTTGTTCTCTAACCATAAAAAAATTTATATAAATAATTAAAAAAATTAATAATCATGATAATAATATTCAGATTGATGGCCACCTTGAGATGGCTGAGCACCATCATGCCCACTCGGAGATGGTTGAGAACTAGCATGAACACCCATTGATTTGCCACCACCCATTGTTTGAGAACCAACATGACCACCCATTGATTAGCCACCAGGGGAATGTGTACAACCTCCCTCATGCTATTGGCCACCAGGGGAATGTGTACCACCACCACCACCCTCACGTGATGAGAGCGAAGCTTCATAAAAAAATATGAATTTATAATCAATTCAAATATACATACATGTACATACATACATATGATTGAGTAAATTTCATGAACCATGGCCATGCTCCATTAATTGAGTAGATACTCTTTTCCTATGAACTCCTAAAAAATGAAATTTATTAAAAATTAATTTAACTCACTAAATTGATAAAAAATAAATTCCATATGTATACATGTATGTATGGGGATAAGATTATATATTCAAATGTCATTTAAAAACTTGAACATTTAATATAAATACCATGAACACGATGGACATCCCCCGATCCATGATCCCCCTCTCTCATAGAGGCATGGGACTCTATTTATGTTCACCTCCAAGAATCATGTGGAAAATGATCATCCTCCATGATATATATATATGGATATCTACAGATACATAGATACACATGATGTTTAAAGCCTCGAAGAACCACATGGGAAATGATCATCCACAATATATATGGATATATACAAATACATAGATACATTATGTTTAAAAAGTTACCTTGTGCATTTACAATTATTTTTAAAATTACTATTTAAAAAAATTCAAAAGAATTCATAAAATTGATGTAATTTACACAAATGTTGGAGCACAACTTGAAAAAAAATGTAAAACACAAAACTTGAAGCATAAATTGATGTGTAAAACTCACTTGACTATTTAAATAAAAATTTGTTGAAGTAGTGCACATCTTGAAAATTAAATACAAAATTTTCTAAAACATGAAGTTCGCCAAGTTGTGCTTACATAGTGGGTGCACATTTTGAAAATTAAATACAAAATTTTCTAAAACATGAATTTCACCAAGTTGTGCTTACATAGTGGAAGCAAACTTGGTATATAATTGAAAAAAGTAAATGGTTATTAAAAATGACACATTTATAAAAAAAACACACACATATCAAAGATATATTACAATGTCCTTTAATAAATTTGATGGAGAGCAGTGTCTTAACACTAATGCATCTTTGACACAAAAATATTGAATTGGAATTTCTCCATACAATATATCACCAAACATCCTATTAACATTTTCACAATGTCTTATACTAAATTATTGAAATTATTTAACAATATTGTTTGCTTTTCCATGCACTTTAGCCTCTCCTTATTAACTTTGTACATGCCTTTCATCTGGTTTCACACAAGTTCAAAATTGGTGAAAACTATAATTCCATTGGATCCATACTCCCTAGTTGTTCCCAAGCCTTCTATCAATACAATATAATATGATTCATTGTTTGTTGTTCTTCCAAATATTTTCATTTTCCTTTGGAGGACTTTGTTCGTCACAATATTGCATACCACATATCTAATCACTAATTTCCTTGGATTGGGATAAAAAGAAACATCTATGCATAATGGCCATTTTTCAACCATGTTTAGTGGGATTTTTTTATCTCTGAAAAGAATAAAATCAATAAAATATTAAATGAATATTTATTGAAAATGCCTTAGTCTATGGGAGAAATTACATGTACATGGTTTCCAAAAATAGTAGGACCGACTGTTCATTTAGGGAAAAGTTTTATAATAGTTTACTACCAATGAAAATGAGTAACAACACATCCTAGCCATTATGGTTGGTGAGGTGATATTGGGCCCCTATGAGGTGATAGACACAAACCTTCTATTTTATTAATTATAACCTACTAGAATTTGTTGACATTATTGAATTATTCATACTGATCCAGGAGGATCTTACATCAATTCAAATCGACAGTGAAGTCCAGTTCATATCCAATTTTTGTACGATGCAAGTTGCTTCATTGTAATGTCATGGTGTAATGATGTGTTTCATGGTTATGTCATTATGTTTTAAACCTAAGCTAAGGTCATGGTGTGTAACCTATGTGGTAAAACCTATGGTGAAATTGGTGTTAGAAAATAAGTGTTAAGTCCTAAATATAGCACTAAACCTATGTCCTAAGTCCTAAACCTAATCCTAATAACTAGTGCAAATGTTACCAACCAAAGTGTTAGACCTATGGTTAAAAAAATATGATAAAAACCTTTTAGAACTTAAGTAGAAACCTTATGTAATGGTTTCATACTATATTATAAAATATATTAGTTAACCACGGAGCTAGACCGCGCGGAGAAGACTGTCAGGCAGACATAATGTGAACATGGAGTTGTTAACACGCAATTGGAATGTTAACGTGTATACCACTAGAAAGACTGTGTCGGAATTTATGTGCTGTCACATGGATGAGACCACAGTAGAACCGTCAGCTTGAAGCTGCCGGACTCAACCACCATGTGGCAATCAGTGGTTAGACCGCAACCCAGTCACATGAAGATAGTCAGTTGTTCTCCGACGTTTGCAAACCATCGAAGTCTAATTTTAACATATATTTTTATTTTGCGCTTTTGAAATAAATGTGTGTTATGCGTAATGTAACCACCATGTCACCTAATTGCAAGGTGTGACAATTTTACATGACTGAGATCTGATGCTCCATTAATGTAAAAATAATTTTCCATAATTGGCCCAAAGGAGTTAGAGATGAACCTTGGCCTTTAATTTTATAAACTTAACCATTTCTCATGAGGAGAAGGGAGAGTGATTTTGAAGGCGTGTTCAGATTATGTAAGAGAGAGGCAATTTTGTTCTCAATGTATCTTAGTCTTCCAGAGGCAGAATTGCGGTCCGAGATAGACGTTGAAAAAATAGGAGAGAGAGCTTTATGTTGACCGTGACTAAAGGTGCATGCGAACACGTTCAGTGTGGTGTATTTCCGTGTAAATAATTCCTTGGATAAATCCTTAATAAAATAGATGCCCATCTTAAAAACAGACCCGAAGACATATTCCACCAAAGACAAACTCTGTAATAAATGTTTGTTTTCTTCTATCTCTGTTATTTGCTAAAAAATCATGTTTAATATGCTTCTTAAGTTATTTCTTAAGTCATAAAATCAATTTATTTCCTTCATTCTTCCACACTAAGCGATAGAGTTAACAATCAATTCACTAATGGAAAATATTTAGTTATACTTCAACATTATTTAAAATCTATTTCAGATCATATATTTTGGTATCCAAGCAGGTTGTGTTGTAGGATTTTTTCCAGAGAATCTTAATCAGGTCTAGATTGCGATGTGGAGAAGGAACACTCAAGGAGATTGACTCAGAAGTTGGAAAGCAGAAATTCACTCAATGATCGACAATGGGAGGACCTGATGCAGGTGAAACTCCTGAATTGAAGGTCATGGGAAAAGAACAAGTTTAAAAAATGTTTTTGAACATGCAGCAGATGTTGGGAGAACTCTATGAAGACAAGAAGGCGAGAGATGCAAATTATTCTTCAAAGGCATCAAAGAAGGGCAAGGGAAAAGGAAAAGCTGATAAACCTCCTTCTCCTCCATCTTCATCATCATCATCATCTTCTTCTTCTTCTAGTTCAGATTTTGAAACATAAAAGAAACCTCAAAAATCATCTCTTTTGAAACTTGATGTAAAATTTGAACTACCTATTTATGATGGCGAAATGAATCCTGAAAAGCTAGATAACAGGATTAAACAGTTAGAAGTGTATTATAGAATTCATAAAATTTCTGATGAAAGAAAACAAATTCATTTAGCTACACTTATAATGGGGGGAACATCTTTAATCTGGTGGGAAAGAAAAACTCAATTATATTTAAAAAAGAAAGGTAAAGTCATCTCTTCATGGTCTAAGTTTTTAAAAGCTCTCAGAAAATAATTCTATCCTTTGGGATACATGAAGCAAGCAGTTATTGATTGGAATCATTTGAGGCAAGGTAAAGGGCAGAATTTTCAAGATTTTACTCAGGAGTTCGAGAAGAAAGCTTTAGCACTTGGTATTCCATTGGATACACGTGAAACTTTATTAAAGTGCATTGGCAGTTTACATTCATATTTACAACATATGTTATTGATGTTTAATCCTAATTAATTTGATGAAGTGTGTGTTCAATCCGTACACATTGAATTAGGTGGAATACTATTCAAGTTTTCACAGAAAGCATCCAAACAGTCGGAAATCAAGGATTCCAAAGACAACAAGAGAGAGTAGTTCGAAGGGAAAGAAAATAGTGACAACTCATAAGGAGTGTGAAAGACATACTTGTTCTCACTAGCATAGAATCAGACATGATGAAGCTAGATGTTGGAATCTTCACCCAGAACTCAGACCAAAGAAGTTCTAGAAAAAAAAAGGTGAGAAGAAGGCTAATGCAACAATCCAACAAGATTTGGGCTCTAATTCAGGTGATGAAAGGAAAATAACCGCAATGGTTTTGACAAGTAAAAGTTCAGATGCTCGTTCAAGTTCTAGTACTTATGCATATTCTTCAAACATAAATCATCTGGATGAAGATAAAAGAGTTGAATCATTTCACATAAGGGTAACTTCTAAGCACAAAAAAATAGATACATAATTTGCCAGTGGATCACAGGAAAATTCAATATCTGAAGAATTAGTTAAGAAATTGGGTTTTGAGACACATAATCATCCAAACCCATACCCATTAGGTTGGCTAAAAGAAAATACTCAAATTAATGTCACAAAGCAGTGTCATTTAAAATTTCACATCACAACTAATTACATTGATGAAGTGGATTTAGATTTGATTCCATTAGACATATGTGGAGTGGTGCTAGGAATTTCTTATCTCTATGATCATGATATTGTGTTTCATAGGAAAGAGCGTAAATATCACCTTAAGAAAGATGGGATTGAATACATTGTCAGGGCACATAAAATCAAAACATACTTGGATTTAGTTACTGCTAATCAGATAAAGAGACTAATAAGTTCAAGTAAGAGACTTGTAATCATGGTTGTAAAAGAACATCATAAGGATCAACATGATGCTTTTTCAGGTTGTGAATATCAGTTTAAAGATAGTTTGGTTAAAGTGGTAGATTCTTTTCAAAGTCTATTTAAAGAACCAAAACATCTACCTCCTAAACGGGAAATACAACATGAGATACAATTGATGACTGATTCCCCTCTTCCTAATGTCATAATGTATCACATTTCAATCATAGATAATGAAGAAATAAAGAAACAAATCCAAGATCTGGTTGAAAAAGCTTCATTTGACCCAGTTCATCCCTATGTGGTTCACCCATAATTTTGGTTCCTAAGAAATATAGGACATGGAGAATGTGTGTCGACTTTAGGGCATTAAACAAAATCACAATCAAGAAAATGTATCCTCTTCCAAGGATAGGGGATTTACTTGTCCAACTGAAAAATGTTTTTTATTTCACTAAGTTGGATTTGCGTAGTGGGTATCATCAAATTGTCATTGTAGAAAATGACATCTAGAAAACTACATTTAAAACTAGGCAGTGACTATTTGAATGGTTAGTGATGCCTTTTGGTTTATGTAATGCTCCAAAAACTTTCATGCAGGTTATGAATGATGTATTACATCCATACATTGATAATTTTTTCATAATCTACTTAGATGATATCCTGATTTTAAGTTCCAGTATGGAAGAGCATGTTAGGCATGTTAAATAGGTCTTCGAGGTGTTGGAAAGGGAAAAGTCGTACCTTAAATTGTCCAAATGTGAGTTTGGGAAAACTTCATTAATGTATCTTGGTTACATAGTTGTAGGTGTTCATTTGAAAATAGATCCAGCTAAAATCGATGTGATTGTTAAGTGCCCAAGACCATAGAATGTGCAGAAGTTAGGAGTTTTCTAGGTGTAGTTCAATATTGGAGAAAATTAATTTCTCAGATTTCTTTGATTGCATTACCGTTACATGCTTTAACAGGTTCTAAAGTTTCCTTTCAATGGGGAGGGAAACAAAAAAAATATTTTGATACACTTAAGCAGAAAATTGTTGCAGCACCAATCTTAGCTTTACCAGATCTTCAACGGCCATTTTAAATTGAAACAGATACTAGTGGTTGTGCAATGGGTGGATTTTTACTTCAAAAATGGAAACATATATGTTTTCATTCAGAAAATTTTTCTAAGGCGGTTATAAATTATCTGACATATGATAAAGAACTATTTGCTTTGGTTGAAAGTGTTGAGAAATGGAAACACTACTTAATGGGTAAGGAAATAATGATTCACACAGATCATCAGCCGCTTCAGTACCTTCAGTCTCATCCTAAGTTGCAACAATATTTTCATTAAAAATGGATGGGATTTCTTCAGCAATTTCACTTAGTAATTAATGACAAGAAATATGTAACAAACAAAGTAGCTAATATGTTGTCTAGACCATCTTTGGATTCTTCAGTAGTGTTGTTGAATATTTCTTTAAAACATGAAAGTTATTTAGAACAATATAACACGGATGTTGATTTCAAATATATTTATGAATCAGTAACTCATGGTACTCAGGTGGAAGAAGTTTATTTTCATGTTCATGATAGGTTTTTATATCATCTGGGTAATTTATGCATACCACAGACAGGAAGGGAGCGTGTTATTCGAGAATCACATTCTTCTCACATTTCAGGACATTTTGGCATAAGAAAGACAATGGCACAAATTTAGAGGTATTGTTACTGGCCTTGCATGTATGAAACATTTGTTAAGTACATTAAAGGATGTGTTATGTGTTCGACAGGCAAGCCAAGCCATCCAAATATTGGTTTGTATATGCCACTTCCATTTCCTTCACGACCATGGGACAAAATTTCCATAGACTTTGTTGGAGGACTTCCTATGTCCAGGAGATGGCATGATTACATGTATGTCGTGGTCCATCGTTTCAGCAATATGTGCATTCTTGTTCCATGCAAAAAGAAAGTGATTGTGGAACATATTGCACATTTTTTCTTTCAATAGGTATGGGTTCATTTTGGGTTGCCTACTTCCATTATTTCTGATCGAGACACTCACTTTGTAGGAGAGTTTTGGTCCTCTTTGTGGGGAATCATGGACACAAAGCTGAAGAAGAGCACAAATTTTGATCCACATATCGATGAATAGATAGAAGTGGTAAACAAGATAGTGATACATATTCTCTGAGGTTATTGTAGCAAGCATCATAAGTTGTGGGATGAATATTTACCTTATGTGCAACATGCTTATAATCAGACTTTACATTCTTCGACTAATCGATCGCCATTTGAAAAATGTTTTGGATATCTACCAAAGTAACCAATGTATTTCATGTTTGGTGAAGAAGATAAAGTGGATGGACATGATGATTCAAATAAAGTAGTTAAGTTCATTCAATAGATACAACAGATACATGAAGTAGTGCAGGATCACTTAGAGAAGAGTCAGGCGAAGTACAAAATGCACCATCATAAGCATTGAGTGGACCATCATTCTCAGGTTGGTGATTAGGTATGGATATATATTAGTAAAGATAGGTTGAAAGGTGAAGGTAAGAAACTAAAACCCATCAGGTATGGTCCTTTCAAGATTGTGGAAAATATTGGAAATAATGCATTCTGGTTAGATTTACCTCTGTTACACCATTTTTTGGTCATCTAACCTATTATCATTAGATGGACCCAAGTACACCATGTAAGACCAATTTTACCCTAAGTAAAATTTCCTTCACTATGTTAAATAACTTAATAAACCACATTTATTAGGTTATTCATGGTCCAAACAGGAAACCCCAAAAGGAAATATTAAACAAACCTATATTTGTTTGATTTTCCTCATGGAATAATTAATTAAACCATAATTTAATTATTATTCCCAGTCATGTTTAACCCAAAAACAAAGAAATTAATTAGATAAACCTTTATTTATCTTATTAGTTTCTAGGAATAATTATTTAAATCTTATTTAGATAATATTCCTTGTTAAATATGACCAAATCACCCACAAATAATTAAATAAATCATTACTTATTTAATTATCTTTCAACCACTTCCTTAAATAATTAAATAAATCATTATTTATTTGATTATCTTCTAACCGCTTCCTTAAAAAGATAAATAAATCATTTATTTATTTATTTTTGACAAATTAAAGGATTTGACCCAAGTCAAATACCTTTTCCCTCCAACAAATATAATAAAATATTCCATAAAAAGTGGATCTAGATCTGGTTAACCCATGCACCAAGATCTAGAATGACCCAATATTTTGTTATAAATAGGAGGGTTTTTCTACCATTCTTCACCTTTTGTTGCCTATTAGATCACTCTGGATCTATACACTTGGTCACATTTTTCCATTATTTGCTGTGTAGGCTCACCAGGTTCAGCATTCTTTGTGTGGGTTTTGCACCAGAAGATAAATCTTAGATGCGAGCGAAGACCTCCAAGTACCCTTGGGGAGGGTGGGTCCGCCTTCTTTCCTCCCGGAGTTAGGTCCTTCTAGTGCAAGAATTGTGTATACATTGGTATATGGAGCAAACCCTTGTTTTTTTTGCCATCTTTCCATGCATAGATGCGGTTTTAAATGTACTGTTTTCCTTTAATGGCATAGATATGAATATTGTACTTTTGTTATTAGGGCACAGTAGTTATGTAACTAAAAGGTATTTTATTTATTAATGAAGTTCATACTAACAACCTCCTTACATGTGTATTTATTCAGTTGTAAATGTAGAAAATCTGAAGTTGTATGAACCTCTGATGATCATTGATCCAGAGGATGATACACATATTCCTACTGTTGATGATTTGGCACCTAAGTAAATGAATGAGTTCCAGGAAGATACCATCTTGGACAGGAAGGTTCACACTTCAAGGCATGGATATGTTGAATATCTTCGAGTGGGACTCAAGGGCATGAATCCTAGCAAGGTGAGGTGGATGGAGATCAGAAGAGTGAGGTAGTTGTACCCTCACCTGATATCATCTTAAATCAAAATTTTGTTGGTCCAAAAGCTTTCAAGTGGAGAGGATTGATCTAGGAGGATCTTACATCAGTTCAAATCGATAGTGAAGTCTAGTTCTTATCCATTTTTTCCAATGCAAGTTACTTCATTGTAATGTCATGGTGTAATGATGTGGTTCATGGTTATGTAATTATGTGGTAAAACTAAGCTAAGGTCATGGTGTGTAACCTAAGTGGTAAAACCTATGGTGAAATTGGTGTTAGAAACTAAGTTTTAAGTCCTAACTATAGCACTAAACCTAAGTCCTATGTCCTAAATCTAATCCTAATACCTAGTGCGAATGTTACCAACCAAAGTGTTAGACCTATGGTTAAAAACCTATGATAAAACCCTTTTGGAAAATATGTTACAAACCTTATGTAACGGTTTCAGACTATATTATAAAACATATCAGTTAACCACAGAGCTAGATCGCACAGAGAAAATCACCAGGAAAACATCATGTGAACATGAGTAGACTACCGGAAAGACCACGTGAGAAGTTTTGTGTTATCACATGGATGAGACTGCCATGAAATCATCAGCCCGAAGCCACTAGACTTAACCACCAGGTGGAAATCAACTGTTATGTTGAAGCTTAGTCATGTGAAGACAGTTAATTGTTCTCCACCGTTTGTGGACAGTCGGGGTATATTTTTAACATATATTTTTATTTTTGGTTTTTGAAATAAATGTGCACTATGCGTAATGTAACCACCATGTCTCTTAATTGCAAGGTGTGTCAAATTTACATGACCGAGAGCTCATGCTCCATTAATGTAAAAATAACCTGCCATATTTTGCCCAAATTAGTTTGAGATGAATCTTGGCATGTAATTATAAAAACTTAACCATTTATTATGAGGATAAATGAGTTTAGATTCTGAATAGAGAGATGTAGTTTTGTTTTCAGTGTATCTTTGTCATCTGGAGGAGGAATTGGGAACTGAGATAGGTGTTGGAGAGCTAGGAGAGATATATTTCTATTGACAATGACCATAGGTGCCTATGAGCATGTTAAGTCTATTGTATTTTTGTGTAAATACTTCCTTGGATCACTCCTTAATAAAACGAAAGCCCATCTTGAAAGTGGACCCGGAGACGTAGTCCACCAGGGACAAACTCCATAATCAATGTTTGATGTCTTCTATGTCTATTATTTGCTACAAATTCATGATTAATATGGTTCTTAAGTTCTGGTTTAATTCATAAAATCAATTTCCTTCCTTCAGTCTTCCACACTAAGTGATAAATTTAACAATCAATTCACTGTTGGAAAATATTCAGTTCTACTTCAGCATTATTTCAGATCACATAAAAGTGGAACACAAGAAGTGGGGGAACCACCAAGATTTTCTAGTTGAGTCTCCTAAGTGTGATGAAGTTCTTGCTAGCATGACACATGTGATTTTTAAAACATCCTTGTTGTTAAAAAGGATAGGGGATATTGGAAATCCTTAATGAAAATCCAATCAACCTCATTCAGAACATTGGAGCACCAAATCAAAGAGACAACGTGGAAGATGATGTTCCAGATCATGATAATAATGTTAATACTACACTGAGTGATTTTTTATGCCCAGAATTCAAGAAGAACAACAATGATAGCATTGTTGAAGAAGGTACTGCTAATTTGAAAGAAAAATTGCACATCAAACCTAATTCCAAACTGAATTTGGATCTATGATTTTAGTAAAACAGACGCAGATCAAAGGCAGATCATACATACTATGTTTTAATAACTAACCAGTTTATGATAATTTTCATATATCCCTTCTCAAACTTGAATTAGGTTTGTTAGAGGTCAGATTACTCAAGCAAGAAATGAGGTTGGGCAGAACATATTTTGTACTCAGAGTTTGAGAAAAATAGTACTGATCACTTCTTAAATACACCATCCAATAAAAACATGGTTTTTAACCATTCGAAAGATGATGATGACAAATTTGAAACCATAAACTAGAAAGCTTCTATGACAATTATGACAATGATAATCTATAATGTGGTGTTGCACTTAGGCCATGAAATACAAGAGCTAGGAGTGAAGCACTCCAAAGAAACAACACAGCCAAAACTAAAGTTTAAATCAATGGAATATGATTAAAGATAAAGACAGATGATGCACAAATAATGATACATATGCAGCTGGTGGCACTATTGATGTCAACAATGTCAATGGTTCTGTTGGGTAGTGGAGGTGATAAGTTTCCTGAGGCAAAGGATGGAATTTTACAGTCACCCATTGATACAATTGATGACAATATAGCTATGTGCCTACAATTCTGATAGGGTAGAAAATATTCCAACAAAATGGAGTTATCACCAAAGAGGAGGGTCCAGAAGTCCTCCATACCTGGAATGTATGAGGAAGGTTGCAAGGAAAACAATTATATTTAATATCGTGAAAAATTTATCATATGTGAAATGGAAATTAACTATGTCAACTTCTAGTGTTTCTCAGAGTCCAAAGAAAATTTTGAAAGGGATGATAAGAAGACGAAAATGTAGAGCTATATTGTATGTTAATTGTGTAAATTTAGGCATTGTAAATAGAAGTATGGTCTAAACAATATTATAGGAAAAATTCCACTGGTTGATGGTAAAAATTTTAAACAACAACAGGTGAATTATTTATGCAATGTAATAAAAGTTAATTATCATTTTTAAACATGTAATTTAACAATTTAACAAAAACAAATATTCATACGTATAAATGCAATTTTTTAACAACAGAATAATTTACTTTAATTGTAAATTTTTTTTTTGAATTTCACAATTAATTTTGATTTTTTCTGTCAAAAATTATAAGTGGAAGAACAATGTGGCTTGGCATGGCACTGACTTACTTGGAACTTGCATTGTGTACACTAAATCTCTTTATCTGAGATCTACCTTTTTTTTTAAAGTTTTTCACTAAAATATATCATATAAAAGACCATCATATTATTGAGATCATCCAAGTTCCCCAGTATTTTTATTATAGCTAATGTTTTTTTTTAAAGACATGTGTCAACTCAAGGGATGTTTTTTTTAAGACATACATGTCAACTCAAGGCTAAGTACAGGTGAAATTACACATCTCCCTCGTATGAAGTTTTAAAATGAGCCTCTAAACTCAATACTGCTACACTTGGCTAAAATAATTCTCAACATGGTGACTATGAGGATGCAAAAACATAACAAAGTACCAAAATTCATTGGTTTGTTAGTGGATTATGTTGTTTAAGTAATCATTAGTGGGGAACTTATTTGAATTTGTTAATTTCGAGCGCAATCGAACCTATTTGGTGAAGGCCTATCAATTTAGTAGGTAGTCAAATTCATCAATTCCAAGCACAATCGACCCTGTAGAGTGAAGGCTTTCGATTCAGTGGCTGGTAGAAATTTCATTATGATGTGATATCAATTTTTGAACCAATGAAATGAAAACTTTTATATAGTCTATAAATCTACAAACTCTAATTTCTTAAATAATGATGTAGGAATGGAATTTAGAAAAAAAATATTTAAATTCAAGAAAACATATGTCCATTTTCCATTGATCAAGTATTTCAAAAGTAGACGAAAACACTCTTTTGTAAAGGTAGTTTTATATAGATTTTAAAATATTTTATGAATCTCTTAAATATTAAAAAAAGTTAACTATTTATTTAACTTCACTTGTAAATCAAAATTTTTAAATATTCTAGAATTTGGAATAAAATTACATAAATAATAAACAAACTATCCTTGTATATGACCATTACATGTACATCTTCCTAAATTACTACAGTACATGTACATATTCTTGTACTTCCATAAAGATCATACAATAATTCTGGAGTTTTCTATGTCATATCACATGTTATTTAGATACCATGGACTTATGCAAAAGACAAACCTATGGATCTAAGTTAAAGGTTTTGTTTTCTTTCCTATCTTCCTTCGTGATGTCCTCTTTATCTCCCATTTCTTTCTAAGGGTTACATGGATCATTTAAGTTCTCTTGACCTTGAAACTATTTATTTACTTACCCTGAGTCTAATGCATTGGATGTGTATTGATTGTGGGATTTTCATGTTGTTTTTATTTTATTTAGTGTTTATGACCTTGGTTGTACTTCCCATTATTACCATTTTCTAGCTACGTGAAAATTAGATTCACTCTAATCCAATTGAAGGAGATGTCTCATCTTTTCGAATGCTTTGCAAAATAGTTGTATTCATAGATGAGAACATTCATTACATTGAAAGGGAATTTATTTGTAGTTTATATTCTAGATACGAGTCCAATTGTCAAATTCAAGTCTAATATAATTTGGAAGTCCATTTATAGGTCAAATTCTATGTGGGTAGAAGTGCAAGCATAAAAACCTTCTTCTATCTTGCTTTCCTCTAAAGTTAATATTTAATCTAATTTTATTTTTTGAGAGATAGGAATAACCTATAAAGTTTCGAGTTTGAAAAGGTTGAGAAGAAGAAAAGGAAGACCAATGCATAACAAGAAAAATTTTGTGACTTGTTTTTCTAGGTGAAATTTAAATTGCCATTAGTCTAGGTATAGTCCACATGAACCTAAAATCAAAGGGTCATTTCTAAAAACAAAATCGATATCACTATGTAGTGTAAACTGGAAAGGGAAATATTATTTTCCATAGACATGGAAATTTGAAAAGGAATTTGGTCTGCAAATGAAATATCCAATTTTTCTTAATCAATCCCTCGAGGGTTTTATTATTATACTATTATGTAGTAAATATTTCCACTATAATGTAGTCTGCATGATACAAAGACTTCTTTTCTACGTTTATGGAGAGAAATTTAAGTTTAGATACTTCTTATGTTTTCCTAACAAGCACACCTTAGAAGTTGCAGAATATTTTTTAGTTTTATAAGAGGAATTTGCAGGAACAAGCCTTGAATTCACTTATTCAAGTGAGTTTTGGTTGTAATAAAACCAAGAATGGACATAGAATAGACCTTGCATGCAGGGTTTTTAAAATTTTCTCGTTCTTTTCATTAATATAACACAAACATTTCAAGGATAAGAAGCTTATTCTCATATAAAATCCTTATAACAATCAAATCAATATATAGATTTTAACCAGAGACAAACGATGAAAAAACAATTTACAATCATTACTTATGATTTGTAGGCATAATTAAAAGCGGAATAATACCTAGAACCGAGACATAGTTTTCCTCTAAATTTTATATTTAATCCAATTATTTTGTTGGAGAGATAGGAATAACATGTAAATTTTTTAGTTTGCAAAGGTTGATAAGCATAAAAGGAAGACCAATGCATAACAAGATGAATTTTGTGACCTATTTCTCTAGGTGCAGTTTAAATTTCCATTATTCTAGGTACAATCCACATGAACCTAAAATCCAAGGGCCATTTCTAAAAATAAAATCGATATCACTCTGCAGTGAAAACTGGAAAGGGAAATATTCTTTGCCACATACATGGAAATTTCAAAAGGACTTTGGCCTACAAATGAAATATCCAATATTTCTTAATCAATCCCTCAATGGTTTTATTATTATACTATTATGTAGTAAATATTTACACCAGAATGTGGTTTGCATGATACAAAGACTTCTTTTCTGCATTTATGGAGAGGAATTTAAGTTTATATACTTCTTATGCTTTTGTAACAAACACACATTAGAAGTTGCAAAATATTTTTTAGTTTTGTAAGAGGAATTTGTAGGAACAAGCCTCGAAGTCACTTATTCAAGTGAGTTTTGGTTGTAATAAAACCAAGAATGGACATAGAATAGACCTTGCATGCAGGATTTTTTAAATTTTCCTATTCTTTTCATTAATATAACACATACATTCCAAGGATAAGAAGCTTATTATCATATAAAAATCTTATACAAATAAAATCAATATATAGATCTTAACTAGAGACAAACGATGATAGAATAATATACAATCATTACTTATGATTTGTAGGAATAATTAAAAGCAGAAGAATACTTGGAACCTAGACGAGGAGACGAGGTCGAGCATGCCAAGGAGGAAGAGCAGACGACGAGGAGATGGGTACAAACACGTAAAACAAGCATGCTGAGGCCAGAATGAGACGTCGAGGAGACAAGGAAAATAACGACAAGGACACTGAGCAAACCCCAGGAATCTTGAAAAACCTCTCCAAACACTGGAGAAAATGAAATTAGCATAAAACGCAGAAGAACAAGCATAAAAAAAAGCAGAAAAACAAGCCAAACACAAGCGAAAAAACACCTCCTAACGCTCTCCAATGGTCACTCCCAAAAAAACACCTCCCAATTCTCTCCAATAGTCATGCAACAGAAAATTTCTGGAAATATTATTGCCGTCTAAGGGTCACTATATTTATAAGAACAAATTTTGGCCGAACTTTTTTAAAAGTCTAGTCGAACTTTTAGTTCGACCGAAATTTTAACGCTAATATTTTTTTCTCCGGCCAAAAATCTAGTGACTATTGTCGTCAACGTAAATGATGGAATAAGTATGATTAACGACATAAAAATTTTTCCTAAATTAATTTCAAAAGTTCGCCCAAACTTTTGAAAATTTCGGCCGAACTTGTGGGAGATTGAAATTTTTGAGAGCGTTTCTCATGAAAGTGTAACCCAGCTTCATACATTCACCCATTATTAAGGAGAATGTGCAGGAGAAATAGGGATATTTTGCATAGAAATGGGTGCTAAATAAATTATGTTTTCAATCTGTGTAAAGAAAAAGTTGTGTGGTAAAATGAAGTGAGTCAATTCAATCTTTCCATTGAAAGGAGTTGGTACATGTTGGTTCCTGGTGTTAGTTAAGTTCCTAGTTCTGAAAATCTGCATAATATTTGTGGAGGGTTTATTAAAATGAAAAATACACAAGTCTCTTTACTAATTATTATTTAGGAAATTTTTTTCACAACTACAAAAGGAATTTTATAAAGGTGGTTGTGCAGGGCTTCCTGTTCAAGGGTAGTATGTACAAAGTACAAATGCATGTGCGGAGAGCTTTAGCACTTCCGAAAGTTTTTTGCAAATTTTATTAAAATAATAATTAATTAATATCAGTTTTGAATGTCCATGAATGATCAAATTGTATTATTGAGTGCGGAAGTAGTTGTGCTAACGAAGTTTGCAAAGGTGGTTGTGCGTATTTTGATGTTATGTGAACGTTTTGCGCAAAGTTTATTAAAATAAAAAAGTATAGAAATAAATTTTTTAATTCTTATTAAGGGACGTATTTTAGAACATGTGTTCATTATTTAATATCGGTTTCAAATTTTAATGACTGAGGGAATTATTGAGTGCGCAAGTAGTTGTGCCTGTGCATAGGTTATGCGTAGAAAAAATGCATGTGCATAATTTGTGCAGAATCAGGGAAGTGCGGAGGGATATTTTAATTGTAATTTTTTTTTCTATTAGTAGATTGTGCACATGAGAAATTATTATTTTATTAATAATATATTATGCGGAGTGTGAAATTTTATATAATGAAAGCTTGGGAGTTTTTTGCACACAATGGATAGTCTTTTTGTCAAAGATATTTCGGTAAAAATCACATGATATAGAACATTGTCGATGCATTTCGAACCAAACAATGTGGTTCATCTTCAGGACGAGATGAGAAATCAGATCAAGGCAATGAGCTTAAATAGTTGTAGATATGGCCAAACTAGCCATTGGCATAATAACTAGTTTGACTCGGAAATAATATTAATAATTAATTAAATTTTATTTTATTTATTTTAAGCAAAGGATTTGTGAACATGCTGCTAACATTAAACATGGAAGTTCCTGCTCCTCTTCCCTAGTTGATCATGCGGAAAAAACTAATCATCACATCTGCATCGAAGAAACTAAGGTCATTGCTATGATTGACCATTTGCATCATCGTATGTTAACGAAAGCCTTAGAGATTGAAAAAATGTCTATTATTTTCAATAGGGACGATGGTTGGAATATTAGCAGTTGTTGGATTCCTGCCCTATATTCCTCTGTGGGTTTGATTATTTTTTGTCCCTTTCCTCTTTTATGTTTATTATTATTAGTAATCTTTATAATATAATCTTAGTTATTATTAAGGATTTAAATGATTTTTCTTTATACCTCTCAATCCAACATATTCCCTTATATTAATAATTAAAAAGTAAAATATAAATTTTGTTTTTATTTATACCGTTCTTATATTAATTCCAACATAGTTCCCTAAAATTAAATATTTTTATTTGGAAATTATTAAAATATTATAAAAACTTTAACTAATTACAAATTAAATATAAAATAAAATAAAATAAATTTCAAATGAAATTTTAATTAATTATTAATTTTCCTTCTGAGTCAAACTAGTCGTTATGCCAACAACTAGTTTGGCCATCTCTACAACGATTTAAATACAGTGCCTTGATCTGATTTCTCATCTCATCCTGAAGATGAACCACTCTGTTGGTTCGAAATGCGCTGACACTGTTCTATCTCATGTGATTTTTACCAAAATATTTCTGACAAATTACTATGGATCACAAAAGCCTCAATTCAAAAATTGATTGTCTTGTTTGGAGGTAGCATGTGCAGTGAAAAAATGGTTTGTCCAACATTTACTAAAACAATAAATATAAAAGTCTCTTCTTTGATTCTTATTTTGGAACATATTTCACAATGAATGATGCATGCTCATGATATTTGGGACCCACATTTATTAATATGAGTGTCAAATGTAAATCACTAACGGAAGGGTGTTTTAGAGTCCAAAAGTAGTTAGGGGAACAAACTTGTGTAGAGGTGGTTGTATGTATGTGGTGGTTATGTGAAGAATAAATGCATATGTGAAATGAGAGATGTCTAGGATTTGAGTGGAATGAGGGAAGTTTAGAGGCATGTTTTAATTTATGATTTAGATTTATATCATATATGCATTTGTGTTATTTTGAAAGTATGCATTAGTATTAAAATTTAATTATTTGAAAATCATGTTTGTAATAGATTTGTGCGAAGTACGGAAGTTCGTAAAATGAAATATTGAGAGCTTTTTGCACAAAAATAGATTTTCTCTGTGTTTTTGTAGATATGCATTTGTGTTATGTTGAAATTTTATGACAATCATGTTTCTAGATTTGATGTTTTAATGCTTATGTGGTTTTCTGAATGTGTGGGAAGGCGTTTAGTCAGTGAATTGAATGATGAGATGACTTGTATTTATCTGCAGTTACATTTTCTATTAATCAGAGGACATAGATCAAGATGATAAAAAATTTGGATGGAAACTTTATCTTTTTAGTGCTCTTCAGATGAAAAATAGTGGCAAGTGGGGATTTCCATGGAAACAAGTTTGTGAATATTCAAAATAGCTAGTATAGTAAGGGAAAAATGTTATTTCTAGTAATAGAAAAAATAACTTACTTCATTCTTATTGTTATATTTTTGAATCAATAATAATAATAATAATAATTGGAGCGATAGAGAGATCTAGATGTCAGCTTTATCTCTGATGTAGATATTTCATGTCATACAGGTGGTGATTTATAAGAAATGAATCGAAAATCATTTCGAAATCATCGACAGAGGAAGGAAGGAAGCTATTTTTTATGTCAATAGAAGAATTTTATAATAGTTTAAGTATTCCAAATAGTGGATCATCTAGTGTTTTCTCTTTGCAAATTTCATTTAAGAACTTGGAGTATTGTCTGAGCTTTGTTGCCTTACACAAACTATTATATTTGAAGATGGGTTTTCATCTTTAATGGTGTTTCTGTTAAATTGTGGATGATAATAGTATTGTAGAAATACATAAGCTCTACAATACTGCAAGATTTTGAACTGATTCACCTTTGTCGATTCTTATTTTCATTTGGCAGTTTCTTAGTTGATTATCATGATTACAATTAGTTAAAAAAAAATTGTATGGTAAATTTATATTTTTTATGACATGTATAAAGCTGATATTAAATTAATGTATTGTGATTAGCTTTGTCTTATTCAATTTCTAATTATTCAGTGTGTCACGTGTATCAATTTTAATGCAGGTAATAATATACGCATTTATGTTATGTTGAAAGTATATGACGTAGTGTTACTTTTCATTCCTTGACTTGTGTAGTTTATTCAAAGTCATCCATTTTTTATTTAGTTTTAATTTTTCCAACGTTTGTTCTCTTATTAATATAAGGCACTCAATTTGTCGTGTATACTAATACACACAAGGTGTCAACATTTACCATCTTTGCTTGACATATATGTTTTATTGCATAGAAGTACTTTTTGAGATCCATTGAAAGGAGAATTAATATAATATTTCGTAATAGTAATAAGTATTTAATCAAGAAAATATTTGGCATTTCTAGTTTACAAAATTCTTTTTTCAGTTGTGTATGTTACATTATGAATTAAAGTTTATGTCTTCAGTAATTAAATTAGTTTTGCATCAGCAAAAGTTGAAGAGTTTAAAATTAAAACCATTTTGTAACTATGTGTTGAATTATACGTGAAATGGGTGTGTCAAGTCATTTGTAAATAAAATTTGGCTTATTTTTACAAAGTAGTGGGGAGAAACTGTCATGTTGATTCGTCATAGAAGGTAACTTTAATATTTGTGTCTATTATTGCTATTTTTACGAGTCTTCAAATTTTACCTAAAGTAACTTGTAGTTACAACTATAATTAGAGAATTTTTTAGGTATTAAATGGACCTCCTAAGGAATATTATAAAATAATAGTAGAAATAATAAAATAGTATTAGATTACATCATCAAATTTAGAAGGAAAAATAAAAAAGCTACTTTCCCAACTCTTATTTTCAAGTTATCTTACTGCGATTTTGCTGAAATTTCAAGCGGGAGCACTTATTGGTTGAGGAATTAAATTCCTCATCTAAGAAAAATCTATGTTGCATAATTTTGATAGACCTTGATATAAGAAAAATGAGAAATACATGAAAAATGTGATTTCAATCACATTTTTCATGTCTTTCTCATTTTTCATGTAGCAAGGTCCATTAAAAGTATGCAACATGGGTACTCCTTGCATGAAGAATTAAATTGGTCATCCAACGAGTGCTCTTACTTGAAATTTGAGTAAACCGTAGGGAGATAAGTTTAAATATGAGTTCAAAAAGTAGTTTTTTTTTTTTTTTATAAATATTTTTACTTTTTTACTCCAAAAATGTTGAATCATCCCCCATGGTTGAAATAATCATATTGAATCCTATTGGCTCTTATAAATTTGATTTTAGTTGTACATTTTTGTTTTGAGGCCCATTTTAGACCTCAAAATTTATCTAATTTAAATTTTAGTAATGAAATTATTTTTGCACCTACAAAAATCAAAGAGTTTAAAATTAAATATGTTTCCATGGAATAAATTTCCCACTACATCATTACTTTGTGTCAAATTTTGCAAGAAATTATTGTGTCAAGTTATTCGTAAATCAAATTTGGTTCGGTTTTGAAAAGTAATGGGACCAATTGCCTAGTTGATTTGTCATACAAAGTAGTTGAATCTGTGTTTGCATAACATTTATTTTCAAATTTCCTTGTGAACTTTACTATTTTTAGTTATTATTGATAGTTTTATGGGTATTCAAAATTGACCAGAAAAGCAAAGTAAATTTGGACACGTTGCTGATAAAATATGGCATTGATTTTTTGTAATGCAGGGTTACAGTAGCGAATTTTAATGACCTTGGGTGTCAATCGAGTGCTAATAGTAATGTTGTCAGATTTTATTAAGAAAACAAAAGAGAAAAAAAAAAAAAAAAAAACACAATTTGCAGTGATTTTTGGTGGTATCGGTGAATTTTTCAATGGGGCTTTTGATGGTGTTGAATCCATTTCCACTATTACAAAAAATTATTTGAACACTTCTGTTGACAACTTTTTATTAAACAAAAAAAACAAGTCGTATTGCAGTGATTTTTGGTCACGTGGGTGAATCTACCAGTTTGGTAGACAATTTCTATTATTGTATATCATAAATTTGTGTTTCTTATGACATGCATATCAATTATATTTATACAGGAGCAAAGTATGAAGTAAATGCATAAGATGCTTTTGGAATTTCAAAATTTTTTCCTATTACTGTCCGTAAAAGTTGGATTTGCTACATTTAATTGTTATTTATTCAAAGTGTCGCGTGTAAAAGTTTTCACATGATTAATAGTAACAATGAGTGTTTGTAAAGAAAAAAAAAGAACTTTAAAGTGAAACATGATTTAAATATTATATTCGTTGACAAATTATTATTTTTTCTCTAAACGAGAATTGGGTAGTAGGTGAGGGAAAGAGGCTATTTGCAATGATACTATTAATTCACTTGTTGAGACCAATGATAGCTTTGCTTGGTCAAGAACTTATGAGTGATGTGTGAATATGTTAACGAAAAAGAAAACAAGTAACAATATTTGGAGTAACATGTTAGTGAATGTTGGGTGTGTTCCAGAGGTCTTTGATTTCAGAGAAATTATTTATCTCTATGCAAATAATTTTAATTTAAGGAAGAGGGAAATTAAGCCAGGAGTGATAAAATTTGCTCTAAATCCCAATGCAGTTAAATTGTTAGTCAAGTTACCATAACCAAACAAGGATTTAGAATTGTGTGTTACAGATAATTTCCTGGAGCCAAAAGGATGCAAAATTGACATTGTATGGGAATTAATTTCCACAACTTCTTAAGTACCTTTCAATATTCCTCTTGTAGATATTTCCTTATTTAGGAATTGAGGGATTTCTATTGGCTCTTTTCCAGTGTAGTAAAGATAGAAAGTACATGACATTTCTTGAAATTCATTTTCTATGTGCTTTATGATACATACAAAAAAAATTGTATTTTTGATTGGGCTCATGTAATTTTGAATGAATTAGTTGTTCATTTGCATATATTACCCAAGAACAATGGATTCTTTATGATGGCATATCTGATAACACTTCTCGTGTCAAGGCATGTGTTTGATGATCTACCCTATAATCCTATAATTCAAGTTTTGCAAGGAAATAATGTAGTTCTGGTATCCTATATTGTGGAAGTGTGAATATTATTTTGTTTTTTGTTTAATTCAAGATGTGTTTGTGCACCAAGTGTATTATATGGTAACTGGAAAATAGGCTTCTCAAATATTTGTAAAGTGATATAGTGGCTCAATAAATTTCTCAAAATTCAAAGTTCTCGGATTGGCTCGAAACCAGTGCTAAAGCGTAGATCTCGTCTCCCTAAATCCAACACAACTCATTTCACTCAAATTCAATATTGGATGCTCCTGATATAAAATTCAGTTCATTTTGGGAAACAGCTAAAAAAAATGAAATTTGGGTTGCAGGGATGCCCAATCAGTAGTCCGTATGCTGACTGGGCCATGAATTGGAAGGTTGATTGGTCCTCCATCTGCCAATGAATGGTCCAAAATACGGAAAATTTTAAGCATGGAAAATTATCTTGAAGTTTAAAAAAATTGGAGAATCTCACTAGTCCCTAATATGAAAACTATAAAATGTATATTGATATATTTGTAAAATTATTCAAATTTAAATTTATGTTATATATAGTCTCTATATAATGTTGGCGATTTTTAAGGTAAAATAATTTAATATTGTGAAATTTGGGCAAATCATTTTTATAAAAAATGGAAATTGGCGAATATTTTTTGTGGAAATGTCATGGAAAATTAGCCCACCTGTGAATATTAGCCCCTAAAATTTTCCATGGGACTCGAAAATTGGCATGTTGTGGTTGGTTCCATTTGGTGAATTTTATTGTTCGTGACATGGTTAATTTTTATTGGTTGAATTATTATGGTGGTGGCCCAATGAGGGAGTGCCACATGGGCCAACCAGTGGTCGCCGCATGACCTCCTCATGGCTAACCATAATTTTGTATGGAGGCTGAACAACCCTCGGGGAAATGAACACCAGATCTCACATAGACCGAGAAATACCTCCTCCAACTCTGCTACAATGTTTCTTAACATATATGGTAACCTGGTTGTATTTAAATTTTAATGGTTTCATATTCGGGGGTGGGGACTGGGGTTAACCCCTGACCTGAGTCCACTAATCAGGGTCAAGGGCTAAACCCGACCCAAATTTTATGTATACGATATGAAATGTATTAACCAATTGTTTTGAGCCATATGTGTCAGCAGACCATACCATATCAACCACCAAATAAAAAATATGATAACCCTTTATCTAAAGTTCACAGCAGAGCATGGTGTTATAACCTCGGTGTCAATAGTTAGGAGCATATCCAGTTGACATGAAAACAAGTATTGCCATGGGAAAGGTTATGCAGGGTCTGGTGGAGTATGGAACCAACGATCACATTGGCGGTGATCACATGTTGCAGGGTTACATTTTATGTCAAGTTCTGGGAGGTTAAGGTGTGGACAACCAACAGTCAGGGCCATAGTGATCACATATCTTGCGATCGTAACAACTGCTTTTTTCCATATTTATGTCGTTGAGAGTGGAGTGGAACCTGCCTTGGGCAGGGTTCTGCTAACACTTAATCAACCATGCAGTTCAACCTTCTTCTATTCAAACCCACAGTTCTCAAATCAGTTGGAAACTGTACCAACTCTTAATATCAGCGACGAAGAAAGGGACAAGTGGCACCCTTTTAGCCAGATATAGGTCGACTGAGGTAGATTAACGGTTCCAAAATTTGCACCTAGTGTGGAGGGAATCTCATTGGTGCAAGGCAAGATTGTCGCTCCATGTGGTTGCAAAAGAAGGAAATTTTAGAAAATATTTGAGGGAAGTGCGAATTGTAGGACAGTTAGCAAAAAAACTTCATGGGAGCATAACTCAGTCATTTTTTGACATTTTTAGTAGAAGAAAGAGCCCATCTAGGTGTTTTTTACTGGTCTAGAGCCATTGGAGACATTTTCTTAGCATTATTAGCACTATAACTTGATTTAAACACAATTTTTTTAGCATAATGAAATAGGCCTAACCATTGGAAGCTGGACCAAGAGATGCAGCCCGGGAGGGCTGAACTCCTTCATTATTTTTTGTCTTGTGTATACTATTATGGTACTTATTTCTTCTTTATTTTCTACAAAACTGATTTTTAAAGCATGCTAATATTTTAATGAGATTTTCATAAGTGTTTAAAAACCCTAATCTTTTCACTTGCAAATATCACCATAAACTCTCAATCTTTCAAATACAAATCAATTTGGTATCAGAGCTTAGGTTCTTTGTTTCTTTGAGGGTTTAATTTTTTTGCAAATGTTTCTAATTCTTACATGGTTGAAACTTAAGAGAGGATAATGAAATCTTGTGATTGTAAGTCCTCAAGTTAGGTCAAGGACAAGGAGATCACATTTTACATAATATCCTCCACAAATTTCACCTCAAGTTGCACCTGAATCTTCAACAGTCATGGCACATGAAGGAGAGATTGACAATGTGTCAGAGGATGAAAAGGCTTTCATAAATGCATTCTTTGACATGACACAAATGGTGAAATTTCTCTATGAAGAGAGAAACACAAGGTTGCAAGGTGAGAGCTCCAATCCTAAAAAGGGATGTAAGTCTTCAAGAGGAGACTGAGGATATGGGGACAAGAATACAAAATGGAATAGAGGGGATAGTGACAAACCACCTTTGATTCCACCATTCTCTTTACCTCCATCCTCACTACCATATTCACCATCATCATCTTCTACATCAACCCCTTCACAATCACCTCCACATTCTCCAAAGGGACATGGTAAACCTCCATTTGTTAAACTTGACATAAAGTTTGATTTGCCTATGTATGATGGAGAGGTAAATTATAAAATATTAGATAATTGGGCTTATGCTCTTAAAATGATTTTTTTGTTGTATTGAGAAGACAATTTTATCCATTAGCATACATGTCAAAAGCTATAATTGATTGGAAAAACTTTAGGCAAGTAAAGGGGCAAAGTGTGCAAAGCTATACTTAAGAGTTTAGAAGGAGAGCACTGATATTGGGTGTGGATTTTTCATCTCAAGATAATTTTCTGAAATAAATTAGAGGTTTGCATAACTATTTGAGACATACAATTTTCATGTTTAACCATACAAGTTTAGATGAAATTTCTATAGAAACCACACATTAGAGACAAGATGGAAACATGTTTCAGATGAAACAAGTGAGAACACCTTTGAGTCCAGAGAAAAAGGAAAGGGTAAGTTCAAGGGAAAAGGAAAGAATAATTCTTCCATCAAAATGGAGAAATAGATGTTGATTTTTGTAGCATTACAAAGTGTTCCAAGTCTCAAATTTTGTGAGGAGGCTTGGACATCATTATTCCAAAGAACCCATAAATCATTTGTGGAAATTCCACTTGGTTTGTGTTTTACTATAATAATTAATTATTTCAGTGAGGACCCTAAGTCTAAACTTAGGGAAATAAAATAATTAAAGGGTATTAATAAAATAGAGTGAGAATATTCTATGGAATGAAGATCAAGTCATGTTTGAATCTTAGCCATTGATTAGAGATCTAATCTGGGTTGTTGATTCATCAACGAGAAGATTATAAGAGAAGGCTTGAGGGTCATTTTAAAAGTAAGTCGGGGCACACTCTCATTACCTGAAGGAAATCGATTTTGAATGAATAGAATTGGATTTCAGATGGAGAGCTGCAAGGCAAAGTTGTGGAAGTAGACTAAGGAAGGGGAATTCAGCAGCGAAAGAGAGAGTCAGGTGGAGGACGCATAGGGCCTTTGAGGCCAGCACTGAGCAGCAATGATGAGTCCCCATGCAAAGTGACGTAGTCAAGTGTAGGGACTACGCAAAAGATCACACAGAGTGACACAAATGAAGCTAGGATGCCTTCAAGGTCTCATAAATTCTCTATCATGATTTGAGGAATTTGTCTCAGGTGTTTTCTTAAGAAATTTTCTAATCTAATTATTGTAAAATATTCATTCCTGAAGAATAATACAAACCCTCATCTATTGCACTAGTTTTCCTGCATTGTGTTTTTCCGGGGACAATTGTCCTAAAATAGCTATGTACATGTGCTTGTTTCTATTATGTTATATGTGTTATGTTATTTTCTCTGCTTATGATTAAGTGATTACTACAGTTGTATTTATTTTAGAATTTATTGAAATAAATTCGTAAATAACTTATCATAAATAAGTAGGCGAAATAAATCTATCACTGTAGTAGTATTTGAGATTTGAAAATTTCACATGGTATCAGAGCAAAAGACAAGTAATAGAAGAGGAGATTCTGCAATGGAACAAAGGTTCGACATTGATGCAGAAACAACTCGGAAGGGTTAACACAGTTCTCTAGATCGCATGGAGGAGCAGAGGGATCATGACATTTCAGCTTTGGCATCCAAAATAGAAGAGAAATTTTCTTGTGTGTCAAGCATGACCTCTCTAGAGATATGGTATATTGACAGTGGAGCATCTTCTCATATGACGGGAGTTCGAGAATTCTTCTCGAGCTACTAGGAGGAGCAGATGAATTTTCAAATTATTATGGAAAAAAAGGCAAAATGTACCCATGTTGGAAGAATCACCATAATATTTCAAACAAAAGTTGGAAACAAGCTTTAGGCCACCAACATACTGCATGTACCAGGATTGGGGATGAATTGAATCTGTGTGTCTCAACTCCAGAACAAGGGTTACGATGTATACTTTATTGGCAACAAATTTTACGTCAAATGCCCAAGTTGGAAAAATAAGGCACAAATTAGAATCAGGAGCCATAAACTGTACAAATTACATCTCGAGTCCCAAATGGATCTGATAGGAAATATTGATGAGAAAGATTTGAATGAGTTATGGAATAGAATAATGGTACATCTACATCATGGAGCCTTGAGAATTCTCAAGAATGCTGTCACAGGAGCTCCAGAACTTAGCACCAAGAAAGATGATGTCTACAGAGGGTGTGTATTAGGGAAATATGCCAAGGTATAATATCTAAGAAGAAGCAATAGGGCCAAGAATTTCTTGGTTTTGATACACTCAGATATCTGTGGACTAATATCTGCGAATGATCTTAGTGGTGCAAAGTATTTTGTCACCTTCATTGATGACCATTACAGGAAGACATGGATCTACTTTCTGAAGACCAAGGATGTGGTCTTTGATCGATTCACGGAGTTTAAAGCTCTTGTGGAGAATATGACAGGGAAGAAGATCAAGACATTGCGATCAGACAATGGTGGATAGTACATCGATAACGAATTCACAAGGTTCTGCGCAAAGGAAGGCTTCAATAGAGAATGGACTGCTCCATATAATCTAGAGCATAATGGAGTCACAGAGAGGAAAAATAGGACTATTGTTGAAGCCGCAAGGGAAATTCTTTATGACCAAGACATGCCCAAATTCTTGTGGGTTGAGGCTTGTAATACAGTCGTGTATGTGTAGAATACAGTTCCTCATAATTCATTGTGCAAGGTTACTCCTGAAAGCGTGTTCACTCACAGCAAGCCTGAAGTGAGCCACTTTAGTATATTCGATAGTATAGTGTATACCATGTACTCGATGAGGAAAGGAGGAAGTTGGATCAGACTACAGAGAAATGATACCTTGTGGGGTATAGCGATAATTCCAAGGCTTACCGCATCTTATCCTCGAGAGTAGGAAGATAGTAGTGAGATGGTATGTGAAGTTCATGGAGGAGAGAGCCTTCAAGAAATCTTTGGAAATTTCTTCTTCTATGTAGTTTGAGGATGATCCATTGGTGTAGCCATAACAACCTATGGAAGATGGCTCTGGTGCCTCTCCAAGGTACAAGGATCCTAAGGATAGTTTTTCTGAGGAAGTACAAGAGGGAGAGTAGGTAAATCCACCCACCACCAATGGAAGGATGAACAATGAACTACAACAAACTTTGAGAGATGCAGAGGAGTTTTTCGGAGCTCTTATACATGAGAAGAGGCAACGCAGAAAACCTGACATGTACCAGGAATTGGTAGCACAGGTTGGAGAATCTTCTATTTTTCAGGAGGTAGCTCAACATCAGGTGTGGGTATATGCAATGGTGGAGGAGTACAACTCCATAATGATAAATTATGTCTAGGAAATAGTTCCTATGCCTCTGGGTAGATCGGTTGTAGGTTCAAGATGGATCTATAAGATTAAATATGATGCAGATTCTAGTATAGAAAAATTTAAAGCCAGGTTTTTAGCTAAGCAGTATGCTCAGAAGGAAGGGATAGAATATGAAGAAACCTTTGCCCTAGTAACTCGATACACTTCAATCAAATCTCTCATATCAATTGTAGCATAGATGGGATGGGGGATTCACCAGATGGATGTCAAGAAAACATTTTTGAATGGGGTGATAGAAGAAGAAGTGTACATAGAAAAACCAGAGGGCTTTGAGACGCATGAGCTAAAAACTCACGTGTGCGGGCTTAAGAAAGTCTTGTACAGAGTGAAGCAAGCCCCTAGAGATTGGTATGGGTGAATTGATAGATACCTACAGAAGATGGGATTTTTCAAGAGTGACACAGATCCCAATCTCTACTATCTGAGAGTAGGGGATGAGTCTCTAATATTGGTGATATATGTAGATAATTTATTTTTGACTAGATCATCTAGGCTCATCAAAGGCTGCAAGGAAAATCTAGCTACAAAATTCAACATTAAGGATCTAGGTAGAATGCACTATTTTCTGGGTTTGGAAGTTTGGCAGTAGAAGGGATAAATCTTCCTTGGGCAAGGAAGATATACTACATAGATTCTGAAGAGATTTCATATGGAGGTCTGTGGACCCATGTCTGAAGAGATTTCATATGGAGGTCTGTGGACCCATGTCTACACCAATGATAAAAAACTAGAAGAAAATCGTCACGTCCGAGGATGATGAGGTTGATCCTACCTTGTATAGGTAGCTCATAGGATCATTTGTGTATCTGGTCAATACTAGACTAGACATTTGTTATGTCGTGAATACCCTAAGTTAGTTCATGGTAGAACCAAGGAGGGTGCACTAGGCAGCAACCAAACATGTTCTCAGGTACTTGAGGGGGACAATCGAGTTTATATTGAGGTACACCAATGGTACTGATATCTAGTTGAGTGGGTTTACCGACACAGACTAGGTTGGAAGTCTAGTAGATCGGAAGACTACCAGTGAGTAT
Organism: Pinus albicaulis; assembly: GCA_034641835.2. Classification (NCBI taxonomy): domain Eukaryota; kingdom Viridiplantae; phylum Streptophyta; class Pinopsida; order Pinales; family Pinaceae; genus Pinus; species Pinus albicaulis. The sequence continues at coordinate 352,145,559 of CM076580.1, forward strand.
TGTTTTAGTTTTATATTAGGAATTACTTCTTGGTGCAGTAGGAAACAAAAGTATGTGGCGTTGAGATTAGTCGAGGCTGAATACATGGAATCTAGCACAACCTTGTGTGAGTTCATATGGCTTTGTAAGTTTCTCATGAACTTACTCAAGAAGAGGATGGAAGTGACTAGCATTTTCTGTGATAATTAGAGTTGCATCAAGCTCTCTAAAAATCATGTGTTTCATGATCAGTTGAAGAAAATTGACATCAGGTGTCGCTGCATCAGAGACTATGTCCAACGGGGAGCTGTACAATTGAATTACATTCCTATAGGAGAGCAGGTGGAAGATATCCTCACGAAAGCTCTGGGTAAGACTAAGTTTTCTTACTTCAGAGAAAAGATCAGGATGGTCAAGAATCCATTCTAGTAGGAGGAATTGGTAGACTTGAAATTCAGAGGGAGTCATAGTACAGATGAGGCAGTGACAGATATGGTGTCATGAGTAGAAGTACAGAGGGCAATAGTGCAGCAGATGATGGGCAGCAACCAAGACATCAACAACACAGTAGATGCTTCAGGTAAGAGCAAATGCAGTTGGCATTTTTCCAGAACACTTTCCTTGCTAAGAGGGATTGTTGATTTTTGTATAATTGGAAAGTGTTCCAAGTCTCAAATTTTGTGAGGAGGCTTGGACATCAGTATTCCAAAGAACCCATAAATTGTTTGTGTAAATTCCATTAGGTTTATGTTTTATTAAAATAGTTATTTATTTTAATGAGGACCCTAAGTCTTAACTTAGGGAAATTAAATAATTAAAGGATATTAATAAAATACAGTGAGAATATTCTATAGAAAAAATATCAAGTCATGTTTTAATCTTAGCCATAGATTAGAGATATAATCTGGGTCATTGATTCATCAACGAGAAGAGTATAAGAGAAGGCTTGAGGGTCATTTGGAAATTAAGTCGAGGCACACTCTTAGTACCCGAAGGAAATCAATTATGAAGGAATAGAATTCGATTTCAGAGGGGGAGTTTCAGGGCAGAGTTGTAGAAATAGAAGAAGGAAGGGGAATTCAACAATGACTGAGATATGCAATTGGAGGACGAAGAGGGCCTCAAAGGCCAGCATTGAGTCCCCACGCAGAGTGATGCAGTCCAGCATAGGGACTGTGCAGAATATCATGCAAAGTAACGCAGAGGAAGCTAGGGTGGGTTCTGGGTGTCAAAAATTCTCCGTCAGGATTTGGAGAATTTATCTCAGGTGTTTTATTGAGAAATATGCTTGTCTACTTATAGGAAAAGATTCATTGCTAAATAATAATACAAACTCTCATCTGTTGCACTAGTTTTCCCACATTGGGATTTTCTGAGGACAATTGTCTAAAAATAACTGTGTACATGTGATTGTTTCTATTGTGTTATATGTGTTTTGTTCTATTCTCGGCTTATGATTAAGTGATTACTACAATTGTATTTATTTCAGAATTTACTGAAATAAATTCGTAAATAACTTATCATAAATAAGTAGGCAAAATAAATATAACACTGTAGTAGTATTTCAGATTTGAAAATTTCAGAATAAAAACTCACATGAAAACACTATTCCAAGGATGACCACTGATGAAGATCATTTCTAGAAACTTCATTCAGAGATGAAACCTGAAATGTTTAAAAACAAGTAGAAGGATAAGACAACTACAACTACACAACATGATTTAGGTTCTGATTCCGGAGATGAAACAAATATCACAAATATGGGTTTGAAAGGTAAGGACATTGCAAGTACTAGTTCTTCAATGTTTCTTAATGATACTCAAGATGAAAAAACAATAATTGAGCTTTTCCATATTATATTTATTTCAAAGCATACCAAGATAGACACATTGTTTGATAGTGGTTCACAAGAAAATATTATCTCTGAAGACATTGTCAAGAAGTTAAATTTAGAGACTATTCCACATCCTAAACCATGTCCTTTAGGTTTGGTATGTGAGAATTCAAAATTGCAGGTGACAAGGAAGTGCATACTTATATTTTCAATCACTGCAAACTATCTTGATTAAGTTGAACCTGATTTAGTTCTGCTTGATATATGTGGTATAGTTTTGGAAAGCCCAAATCTTTATGATAGGAGAGCCATCTTTCATCAGCTGAGAATAAGTATCACTTGTTCAAGAATGGGATTGAGTATTTTGTCAAAGCACATAGTAATAAAATGAGTTTCTCTCTTATGAGTGTTGGACAAATGAAGAGAATTGTTAATGCTACTCAAAAAATTTCATTGTTAATGTTCAAGCATAAAGATGTCGTGAATAAATATTTTCAAGGATATGATTCAAATTTGAAATATTATTTCATTTTGGTTTCTAATGAATGGGATAATGTGTTTAAGGAGTCTAACATGTTTTCTCCTAAAATAGGTAAACAAGATGAAGTAAATTTGCAGTAGCATGCATCATTGTTAAACATTAGTGTGAACAAAATGCTAGTGTTAAAGAATGAAGGGATCAAAGAGAAAATGAAAAAGAAATTTGAAAAAGAGTACATTGGTTCCAAAACTTCTTCTTGTGGGTTTCATAATGTGTTGGATTTGGAAAGGGATTGTGCATGACAATGGCGATCACATTTGGTCAAGATTCAAGCCAAGCACAAGGCTAGACATATTAAGCATCGTCATGATGACAGTGTTTAAGGTTAGAATATTTTGAGATTGTTTAAGTTTCCTTGATTGAATTCCAAGGAGGGAATCTATTTATTCCTTCAAGGGAATTTTTTTGTTCTGCATATTTTGGGAAATTGTTGTAAATGTTAAGGCTTTCCTATCAAGCAAAGGGGAATATGAGGAAAAAGAAAGAAATATGGTTATATGAATTTATTGTTTTGAATATATAGGACATTTGTTTTGCTAATGTTTTTTCTAGATAGTTATTTTTTTATTGAAGTTTGCTGAGACTATATGCATTGGCTATCTGTATCTGAACAGAAAAAAATATATATAATTTATTTATTTTTCGTTTCCTGTTGGAAAAGTGACTGTGAAGAATACATATCACACTATCAGTTTCGTAAATAATTTTAATTCTTTCAACTTAAGTGAAGTTGAAGATATCAAAGGATTTGATAGAGAAATAATTTTCACAAAATACATTTGATATATGAGGTACAAGAACTTGTTTCTGAGAAGTAGAGATCAAAGTGAGGAAATTTAAAGTGTATAAAAAAAAGATCAGAAAATGCTAGTAGATGCTCAACATATTTCTAAATAAGATATCATTAGGATAGGATATATATTTGAGAAAAGAGGAACAAACCATATGGGTAAATCTCAGTCGTTCACACACAGTATGGTTATGACTTCTTCTGCCAACAAAAGAAGGAAATGGGCTACTAGAAGAAAAGAATTGGTTGTTGATAGGCTATTGAGTGGCAGGGATGACGAAGAAACTCCATGTAGAGTAACTCTAGAAATAACTCACACCATTGATTCATTTAGAACTAAGAGCGTGCCTGAAACTAAGAGCATTGAAGAAGTGGTGGACATGGAAGTTGATAGCATTGTCCTACCTGATTGGGTTAGTACTTGTTTGAAAACAAATCATAGAATAATGGAGGAAATTGTTGAAGAGGAAATTAATTTTGATGACAATTTTTTCACATTACAGGATGAATAAATTATGATAGGGGTGATAAGACATTGAAGATTGAAAGGATACAATTTTCCAATAGAAAGGTTGTTTATCGGGAGAATTGAATGTTGATATGTCTTCAGTTGCAATGTCAGGGCTAATGAAATTGCATGAAGCTGGTGGTGAAGCACTTGTGAATTTTTTTGGTCGATTGTAGGCACAAAATATAAAGTTGAAGGAAAAAATAAAATATCTAGAAGATACTTGAGCCCAGGTCCTTTACTGAAGACTTCACTAGTGATATGCGAACCGCCATTGGAAATTTCTAGAGCTGGAATATTTAATAGTTTTAAGTAACCTATCAAAATTCTAATTGTAGTGAAATCATGTATCATTAGTAATATATCTGAAATATTGTAGATTATTAAATCTTCATGGTAAGTTACTTTTGATCTATAAAATTTAAAGTAGAGAATTAGGTCTTCTATCGAGTTAGTCAAAATTGAGATGGAGATAGACAAGGAATTCGTAGACAATGACCTATTAACTTTTAATCATAATCTTGATTCATTGTTCTAACTAGAAAAGGATAAATAATGGATATTGATGTTGATCAAATGAGGTAGATTAGGCTTGCATGGCATGGTAAAATCATAACATTGAAAGACTTTATTTCTGAGTGTGGAGACATATAAAATCGAAAATAATATGCATATCTCAAGTTAATAATGATTGTTCAAAATTTAAATGGTTTGTGTATTAAATATGAGTCAAGATTAAGTGGGAAGCACAAGTTGATGACTAATTTGGATAATCTCAAAAAAATCATAGTCAACAGAGTTCGATGATATACTTTATTTTAGTTTAGAGTAAATTAGAAAATGTATAATTAATTTTGTTAGTGTCAACGAAGTGCACTCTACTTTGATTTCGCAATTGCAAGAAGAGGAAAAAGAAATTTAGGAGGAGATATATTTCAAGAACATCATGTTAAGCATGACATAATTTTTGTTGCAATGAAATAATTCATTGAAACTAAGGTGAAGGGATTTGTTGCAAGAAACCTAATTGCGAGAGATAGTCGAGAGTTGAAGAATATCAGGATGTGTTTTTGCATATTGTAAGTGTTTTAATACACTGGAACATTTGTTTTTTGACTTCAAATCATTTTACTATTTAAATATCATGTGTTTTTATGATGGAATAGTCTAATTCCTAAATGCAATTTGTTGTTACCTATTGCATATGAATTTTAAATATTTCAATTGACAGGATTTCAATTGGAGTTCGCATTTGGAAAAATGCATTTAGCTTTGCGATTGAAGTATTATCACTTTCATAAATACTCTATGTGACATAGCCTATTTTCTCGACCATGGCTCTATAATCATAACTTATTTGAATTCTGATTATTGTCTTTTCTATCTCTCAGTATGTTTACTAATTATGTAGATAATTTCAAGATAATTTTTAGTATGCGATATTGTATGGACCTGGGTTCTTGAACGTTTGACAAAAAATGGTAATTGAACACCCGTTTTCTAGTATTTTCTTTGAGATTTTTATATATTAGGTAATGTTTTGAAATGAATGATAATTAAAATGGATTTTTATTTACTCCTTTCTAATACTGAAACTTTTTACCATTTATATCAATAATTATTAAATAATGTTTTAAATGTAAACTTGTATCTTTTGCATTTCTTGTGGCTAGAATTTGAATCTTAATACAATTATACTTGTTGTAACTATGTTGATAACTATTGAATGATTCTTAACCGTAAAGCCTAACTATTCTGTTCCAAATGTATTTGTTTATGAATGCACGTAGAAAATAAAGAACCGTACACATGAGTGTGTCATTGTGTAAAGTTTTCATTCTATCAGGATTATGATGATAGTTTTCATTATGTATAGGAAGCTTATTTCCTAGTGTAAAAAATTTTCACAACATATCATGATAATAATAATAATAATAATAAACTGAACTATGAGATTTGTTTTTTGAAAGCATTGTGAAAAAAATACACATTTCATTTTCGAATAGTCAATTCACTAGTACAAAATGGCTAATTAGTTACTAAAAAAATGACTAAAATTTGCATATAAAGGATTTTCGGTCGGTGACCAATAGTAGCTAATTTATAGTATCTTATAATGCGACCAACGTTTGGTCATTTTTAGCTTAGTCATTAATTGGTTATCTCAATTTTGTTGTCTAGTTGTATATTTGGTCATTAATTTTGTCATTGATTTAGCCATTAATTTGATCATTAATTTAATCACTGAGTTGGTCATTAGTTTGGTAATTGATTTGTTCATTGATTTAATCATTGATTTAATCTTTGATTTGGTCATTAATTTTCACAATTAATTACCAAATATACAACAAAATATATTACTATATGATCACCCAAGAAAACCAATTAATGACCAAAGAAATATGACCAAAATGATGGTTGTGTTATAAGATACTGTAAATTAGCTACTAATATTCACATATATGCAAATTTTAGTCATGTTATAGGATACTATAAATTAGCCACTAATAGTAGTATATATGCAAAATTTATTCATCATTTGTAGTCACAAATCAATTAGTTGCAGTAGTAATGTATTCATTATATAAATGACTAATTTGGTAGTTTATATTCATTTAATTTAATTTCATTAATAATCATTATAATTGACTAATTTAGTCATATATTCGTTTTATTTGTGTTCATCATTAATCAATATAAACTACTAATTTGGTTGTTTTAAATTGATTTTGTGTTCATTACTAATCAACATAAATTAATTTGTATGATTTAAAAAATTTCATATTATGTGCATGTTCATCTAATATGAAAACAAAAAGTCACATATTTTAATTACAATACTAAACAATATCAAGTGTAACTATAAATAATTTCAACCACATAAATTATATTATATGAAATGTTAAAGTATTATAATGTGATTTTCCAACTTAATATTGGTTGTACTACAATTTAGACATGAAATGGTGTTTCATCACTTCAAAGCATTATCATTGTGTTTTCAAGGCATTGCAAGTGAATTCACCAACTCTGAAGACTTGACCATCGGTCTTTATATGTGTGTCTTATGGGGGATATTGGCTCTAAGGGTATTAGTGGACCATTTCTCCTCTCTCTCTTTTTTCATTTGTCGGTTCAATGTTATTACTCCTCTCTTTTTTCAATTCATGCTTCTTACCATCAATACTGAGTTTATTTTTTGAAAACAAAAGAAGATGCAATGCAGAGTGTAAAAAATGGAAGGAACTGAACACTAGAATATAAACTAAATTATACTATAAATATTTTATACGACATATACCTTAACATCAGCAATGTCAAAGCCATTTTTCCCCATACAAGTAGGAAACTCGAACAAATTTTCTTCATTGAGGCGATAATTGCCACTACAATGTGGCCAGATAACCTGTATAAACAAAGAAAATAAAATATCACCATATATAGAAAATGACACCTTAGTAACTTAGTATTCAACTTTCAAGGAAAGCTTAGGAACAATCATGTCAACTAAGTTATATGCTAAAAATCTCAAGCTATAGATAACTTGTGAAAACAAATAATTTGAGGTATGATGTTTAATCCTTGTCGTTTTATTCACAACAACATTTCATTTTCTAAGGCATGAACTTAGTCAAGTATATAAACAACATGTACTCAAATAACAACATGAAAGTAACTTTTTCTGATAGTCATGAAAATATTGTAACACAACATAGCTATAAAAATTCCAATCAATATAGTGTAATACTAATTTCATCTTCAAGCTTTGGTTGTTGTTTAAATGGACATGGTACTAAGTATTTTCAATTTCATAGTTAAAAGACAAAACAAAATAAAAAGAAATGTCCAAAATACAATCAAACAATAAAGAGAGGATATCATGGAATGTAAATTGCAATTATAATTTTTTTTTTTACCTATCCACCTATGTCGTGTCTAGCATTCCTAAAAAATTTTCTTGCCCAAAATAACCATCAGGTGAAATAATCACAACATTAAAATCCATAGGAATTCCTACTATAAAAATTTCCAAATTCGATGGCTTGGGTGTCTAAGTGATCTCTAACAGCGAGTGAACCATATCCAAGATGTGATATGCATCGTCTCCCCATTCTTTTTCCAATCAAATTTCCTGTAACTTGCCCACATCAGAGTCAAGTAATTAACAATCAAACAAAGACATTTATTGTTAGGTACTTATATTACTAGTATAATCCCTTATTGTTGTTAGTGTAACCCCCTTATTTTTATTGTTGTACCCGTGTAACCCCCATATTGTCATTATTGTGCCCTAAAATTATTATTGTTAGGTTGGCTAGGATTACATTGTGGCCCCACTAGGATTACATTGTGGACCCATGAACTCCTATATATAGAAAGGAGGTTTTGTCATTTGGATCATCCAAGAATTGCTAATTTATGTAATGTATTGGAGGTTTCCCCCTTGAAGTGGATGATTTATAAGGCATTGATATTTCTTTTCTTCTATTTTTGGAGCTGGTTTCACAACATTTGGTATCATAGCTTTGGATTCTACGGTTTTGCTACTCCAAAAAATTCATCGTGGAATTTTCGCTATAACATTTTTTCTACGAAGGTTCATAAGCTGAAATTTTTAAAATGCAAAGTGGAAATCCTGAGGAACATTGCCGCAAAATTTTTGAGTTTGGTTCACAATATTTTTAGAGATATGATCTATGGAAGTTTTGTATTTTTGTAGGCTCCTGAATTTAACCTAAACAGGTCATCGCGGAATTTTCATTATAACTTTCTTTCTACAAGTTTTGAAAGGATGAAATTGTCACAGAGAGAAGCTGAAATCCTGAGGAACCTTGTTCAAAAATTTCAAATCTTGGTTCGCAATATTTTTGGAGATATGATGTGTGGAATTTAGGATTGTTTCAGGCTCCCAAATTTCATCTCAAAGAGGCGACTGTGGGAAAAAAATCATAGATCTCTCTCTGAGCATCAGATTGGGATTCTGTAAAACTTGGCTACAATCACACGGACTTTAGTTTTTGGTATATCAATTTCAGACCCAAAGGAGGAAAAAATGACATGCGGCAAGTCTTAAAAGTTCACTCTACTGAACCAGTCCATAATTAGGTCATTGTGGGATATTGGGCATAAATTTGTCTTGAAGAATCTAAATTAGGTCCAGCTTGTGGAATTCAAAAGAAGATTCAGAGGGCTACTTCAGGGCCAAATTTCAGATATTGAAGATCCGAAATCACAGATATAATTTAGTTTCAATATCGATCTCCTCAAAAGCAAGAAAAGGGTGTGGATTTTTTTCAAATTACATAAGTCTTGTTTGAAAAAAAATAGTTTGAATTTATTCCAAGGGAATATTGAAGAATAGATATCAGTATTGGCTTCTAAAATCCCCCCTAAAAATAATTCAACACCCATTAAGCCTTTATAAGGCTCTACTACGACTCATGAAGAAGAAGAAACACAGCATGAGATATCGAAATTACAAGAGAAAGTGCACCAAATTTCGCTATCGCAAAGAGCAATAAAAAATGAAATGGAAGTTTTGAAGAACGACGTGGAAACTAAGATGGATGGTTTGAAGAAAGGCGTGGAAGCTAATATGAATGGTTTGGAAGCTGAGATGGATGGCATGGAAGTGGGCAAGGAAGCTAAGATGGATGACATGGAAGCTAAGATCGATGAAAAAATGAAAGAAAACATGGAAAACATGAAGAATGATCTAATAGTAGACATCGAAGGTTTGGCAAAGTTGATACAAGAAATGTTTCCTAATGGTGAAAAGATAGTAGAGGAAACTCATGATGAGAAAAAAAAAAAATTAATCGTGATTTTATAAACTCTAATGTTGGATGGAAGAACCACCATATTCCAAAGATGGATATGAAGAAGTTTGATGGCAAGGACCCTGTAACATGGATACTTTTAGGAATCTGTAATTAGCAAGATTGGCAAAGTCCAATCACAGAAACAACATCATTTCAACCACTTTGGGACTCTAGCATCTAGCCCTCCTGAATCCAGAGAGGTATCTCTCCAATAAGTACAAAGATGGATTTGTCTTTGAAGTTTTGGGTTATGATATTAGGCTAGTTATGAAGGCCAAGGGTTTTGTTTGTTTTTGGATGGTTGAGCATGATTACTGTTTGAAGTGGAAATTCCTGAATGCAAAGAGTTTCAAAGGTGATAAGTTGCAAGCAATGAGAGTAAGCTTCGGCCAAAAAGATATATAATTGTAGGTTTTAGTCCATTGAGCTAAGGAGTCATAATAGGGTTTAATTGAAACAACAAGAGGCAAGAGTGGTCCATGGGGCAAGTCATCTATGTCTAAGGATCTCTTTGAAGTTTGATTTATGGAATGAAATGATACAAAAAGAAGGAAATTAAATAGATGCAGAACAAAGAGCAGCCCTGGATCTGGTAAGTGCTTTTAAACTAGCCAGCCTTTGAAAAACACTTAGGGAGAACATAAAAGCAAACTAGGATCTGGTAAGTAATTCTAAACTAGCCAGCCTTTGATACAATTTTAATAGAAAAACATAATAAAAACAGAGGGAAACTTGAAGGCAACTGTTGGAGTAGAAAATAGTGGGTCGGGCTCACCACAAATCCTCTCCTACTTCTGCTTTACTTGGTCACCATCAAGACAAACACAAAGATAACACAAAATGGCCTAAGATCTGGTAAGTACTTCAAAACTAGCCAGCTTTTAACACATTCCAAGGGAAACATTCAGACAGCCTTTGGGGATAAAAATAGGACTAGGGCACACCATATCTTCCATAGTTCATCTCTACTTAAATAATACTGAACATAAAATTCAAGAATAATATTCAGCTAAGGCAATAAGACGAGGGAACGCCAGCATTTCTATGCTTAAACTGAATTGAATCATTCCCAAATAACACAGATGAGAGAAAACATTCAGATAAAGATTTTCAGTCAGAGAAGGGTACTGATATACAGTAGGTCCTAACTCCATGCATGGTGTTCTTTATAAGAGAATATGAAACACAGTGAAAACAAAAACAAAATGACAAGTTACAATGAGAAAAACATCACCGTCAACATAGACCAGGATCCCATAAATCAACTTGTATTGATGCTCCAAACCAGTTACAGCTTTAAGTCCAATGCTTTAGTTTAGCAACCATCTACACATCTCAGCCTAACCTATCTATCACTAGCAAAGCTCCAAGAGCCAGTGAACACTATTTACAATCAGAAGTTTTCAGCTCGAATGTATTTCAAAGTTCTACAACCAACCCCTCACTCATCTTCTCCAGAAGTATATATAGGAGAATGAGGAGGTGATATCTAATAAAATATCTCCAATTACAATTAATATAGAATTAAATGGCTTCTTGGCCCTTGGGGGGCTCAATGAAGAAACTTACATACATATCCTCTGTATTAAATGATTTACATTAAATATTAAGCTCGGTGGGAGCTTTTGTTGACCTTTGAGGCTCTGTGTGATGTCGAAGTTACTCCGCTGATATTTTGTCATTAGTTTGTCAGCATAATTTATCCTCTGGCTACGTTGTGAGGAAGATATTTGGTCTTGATAATAACTTCAGCCTTTGATTGAATACTTTGAGGCATAGGTGGCATCGTGGTAGATAGAGGGATCAATTTGCCTCAGCTATGGCGGTGGAGGCTTTCCTGTCGATAAAACACTTAATATTTTCTTCGAACTGTGTTTATTTGGGGATTAGGATTTTGATAAACCATCTTAGACATAATCCCCACAAAAACTATCTTCAATCCTTTTCTCTGGTATATTTTTGTTGTCAACATTGATACTCTTTGATTTGTGATTGACTTGTTGTGTTTTGCTAGTGTGCAGGGCTATGCAGAGATGATATGGCATCGATGCTTCACGAATCCATTGATGAACGTGGATTTTAAACCTGCAAATTATTTTCTCTGATGGATCAGAGGCGGGAGGGTCATCACCCTCTGTTTTTGAATTTTCTTCAGACATGGAAGAAAAACCATAAAAACCCTGCAAAACAAAAAAAACATTATGAAATCCTGCATGTATAGGTCTGCTGCTTCAGAAAGCATGTGGAAAGAGTAGGGTTATTGGATGGCATCATCCAACGGTCGAGATTGATCAAAGGGAGTCAAAGGAAGGTGGAAGTGGAATTAAATCGAAGTCGTCGATCGCGCAGAGATCAATGGTTGGGAGCGCAGGTGAAAATATCATGAAGGGGTCATGTTATTTTGGAAAAATAAAATAAAATCGAAGAAAAAAGGTTTGAAACCTTTGTTATGGTGAAAAAATGGTGAAGAATCATGTTCGGGGTTCGAGATGATCGTGGGTCGTCGAATGAGATTGGCCCAAGCGATCAACGGCAAAGAATAGGCACCAATAAACCTTAGAAAAATACTTGGATCTGCTGACTGGATGAGAAGGCATGGAGATACGCCCCAAAAATGTGCCGTGTGGACGTCGACGTGGCACTGGGACTACCGGCGCTGCCATGGATGAGGGGACCGAGGGATGGAGCATGGGCCGTCGATCTGCAAATCAGATCGAAGGCAGAGATCATTCAAAGACCATGCCATACCCTGAGTTATCACGTGGGCATCTTCAGCGAGCGACCACCGTCTAATGAGTGGCCTCAGATTGGACGGCATGCATCAATATCGCTCCGGGTCCACGTCTGAACTTTAATGCACGATGAACGACGGTTTTTTGAACAGTGGCGAGACCATGCATCAGCCGGTGTATGGAATTGCTGCGGAATGGAAAGAAACCATACCGTCCTCAAAGCAGTGCGATGGATACCCCGTGCTTTTGCAATCGGTGAGTGGATGGCAGGGACCACTGGGGTGATGGACTCTGCACCGTTGATCCGTAGGTCAGATCGACGATGGATATTGACTGGGATTTTTGCACCGGCGGAAATTTTATAATAAAATAAAAATCAAAAAATTAATATAACCAAAGGTTTATATTAATTTATAATGCATCTTAGCGCCCGATTGCGGGGCCTTTGGGCGCATGGGAGATAATATGACCGAGGGTTAAAGTAGAGGGCTAATCGGCATCGAGTGATGCGATAAGCGCCTGAAGGGTTGGCGCTTGGTTCTAGCACCAAGATGCATGGAGGGGAGGCTTAAAGACTTAGCCCAAGGGGGCTTAAGTCCATAATATATAAAAAAATATGATTTTGATAGATTTTCAATGATTTTCAAATGGGTTTGGGGGGTTTCGATAAGGTTAAGAAAGGGTCTTAAAACCTTATCACAGGGTTTTTGATGAAGGGGGAAGGGGAAAGACATGAAAGTGACGGTTTTTGATGGGGGATGAAGGGGTTATAATGAGGTCAGTTTTGGAAGAAAGGAAAAAAAAAGGAAAATGGTGCTGGCAGCAGTATTCTTCCTTGGGAATCAGCAGGATTTCAGAGTTTTTAAGATAGGAGCAGCAGTGAAGATTTGGAAAGAGGCATGAGGCCTTCCAGAGTCTTCAAGAGCCAACACTTTTTAGCGATAAAATTTGTTCCTCGAAGGCTCTCAATAGTTTTAGCCACCTTTTGCTATAAAAAACTTATAGGTGGCTAACAGTGGCTCCACTTGGGGATGGTGCCTTCTTGAAGGCATCAAGAACTTTAGACTTGAATTTTTTGGGAGGCTGACCTGTGCCTTATCCTTTGGGTTGCCCTTCCTTTGCTGGGATGATATTGCTTTGAAAACATGTTAGCAGTCATAGAAACAATGGATCTTCATCAATACAAATTTCTACCTACCCAATCCTACTGATCTAACATTTTTTTCTTCATTAGAGTGCACTTGGATTGGCAAGCTCTCTTCACAAAATTTTATTATTTTGAAAACGGGAAAGATAAACTATTTCTAATCCTTATTTCTCCATGGACTCAGATTAAACAGTTGAGCCCACATGATTCTCTACCTAATCTACTGTCTGTTGGGATTAAACTGTCCAACAGACTTCATTCTTTAAACTCTACAACAGAAATTTAAAAGCATTCAAGTTAGGATTGAACAGTCTAACTCGATGCTAATCCATGGCAGAAAGACAAGGTGCACATAGACATTTATTTGCAGAAAATTTAAAACAAAAATGGGAAGGCTTGAGACCTAAAATTTCAGAGTACTGCCTTCTCTTTTTACAACTTTGTTTTGAATTTTATTTGAGTTGTTCCTTCTTTGTTCTCTGGTTCAAATTTTGAGCTAATTAGAACCAAATTTACATCTTTTTTGACTCAGAGAATAAAATAGATTTGATTCATCTCTCTTTGGAAGCTTAGGTTTAGATTTTGATCTTGTTTGAACCTTTAATTTCTATCCTAAAATATCTACTGATAAGCCAAGATTAAACAGTTTGGCAAATCGAATTCACTATCCTATCAGCAGAAAATTTAAAACTAATTAGTCAATATTAGACAGTTTGACTAAATAGAAGTGTGTTCTTTAGGAGTGGCATTTGGGCTTGCCCACTTTCAGATTTGTTTCTCTTTTTTGGTATGGGGCTATACCTTTCTTCTTTTGACAATGTGCCCTCTTTTCTTTCTTCTTCTTTTTTTATTTTTGTTTTTTATAACTTTGAATGCAATGGTGGGTGAAATATTTATAATGAGAAAAAGATAAAAATGCCTTCAAACATAACATGGATCAAAATAAGTAATGTTTAAGCATCCTGCCATTGACAAGACCCCCAAACAATTCTGCTCCATTCAACTCCTGCAAGAAAAATGAATTGTTACCAGCAGCTGAATGGATAGAGTAAGGGCCAAGCCATAAGTTGTCAAATTTCCCGTGCTTGCCCTTGTCTTCCCTCCTTGAGTCCCACTTTAAAATCTTCTCTTGTCCCCACCTTAAAGTTACCGTCTTTTTCTTTTGACAAGACTCTCTTGATACTTTCTTTGTTTTCAAGGTAATGCTTTATAAATCTTCTTCGGTTCGTCAAGACGTAATGGTCCGATTTATTCTTCGATCATGCCATTTTCTTCGATCGTTAAACTTCGGAATCAACTTTAACTCGGTACACCAATTTTTGTTTTAAAATTGCATCGCACCATACACAAGCCGGAAAGGTGACATACCATCGACTTTCTTTTAAAAGTTTAACAGCTCAAAGAGCAAAGTGCATGAACCAAATTTTGTGTGCCAAGACTTTATTTTCCGCTGTGCTTTCTTGATTATGTTTCATTAAACTTTTGTTTATGATTCTGTGTCCTACTTTATAGTAGCCGTGGAATGCCCCAATGTTATCTAATATCTATGACAGAACTCAACCATCTTCTTTGATCCAAATGTTGCTACATTATCAGTGATGATCTTGGTAGGACAGCCAAATCTGGAGAGAATATTAGTCTCCATAAATTTTATGATAACTGAATCATTGGCTTGCCTACAAGGTATGGCTTCTATCCACTTAGTGAAGTAGTCTGTGGCAGTGAGAATCCATCTATGCTGGGCAGAAGATGGTGGATGGATTTCTCCTATAAAGTCAAGTCCCCACTGTTGAAAAGAAGTTTCAACAGTAATGGGATGCAGAGGTAGGGTTAGCAGTTTTCTTTTGCCTTCAAAAAGTTGACATTTATGACAGGCTATGATCATCTTGTGCACATCATGGAAAAGAGTAGGCCAATAGAAACCAACCCTCAAAAATTTGTTGGTTGTTGTCTTCCAGTACAAATGACCTCCACACTCTCCTTCATGGAACTGGTATTTAACCTTCTCTGCATCAAACTCAGGCAAACATTTAAGCAATAGAACACTTGCATTTTTCCAATAAAGACATCTATCAATAATGCAATAGTTTACAACTTTCAATTTAAGGAATCTTGCCTTTGTTTTTGTCAAACCAGGAGGTGTATTCAAATTAAGCAAAAAAAAAACAATATCAACATACCAAGAGGAATTCATGAAATGGTTTTCAACAATGGGAGTTGAGATTTCCCCTTGATCATCCAAAGCATTAATCATATCAATATCTATAACTTCAAAATTGGATTCAGCCATTAATCTAGCCATACCTTGGCCTTTAATGAGCTTAGTGGGTTTTATCTCTAGATCATAGTCAAGAATAACAGCAATCCACTTACCTCTCTTACCATCTGGGTCCTGTGTTAGAATGTATTTCACAACTGAATTTGGGACAAAGGCAATGATGTGTGAGTGAAGAATGTATACTTTGAAGTCTTTCAAAGCTTTGACCAAAGAAAAATATTGTTTCTCCATAATGTTATACTTCAAAGGGGCATCCCTCAATGCCTTGCTAAAGAATGCAATAGGCTGCTCTTGCCCTTGTGGATTTTTCTGTAAAAGGACAACAGCTATGGTATGTTCTGATGCAAACGAAAAAATATAAAAATCCTTTGAAAAATTAGGAATTATAAGAACCGGTGTTTTGGTCAACACTTGTTTCACCAGCTCAAAAGACTTCTTTGCTTCCAAGGTCTATTTTACCCCTTGCTCCTTTTTTAACATGTTTGTGATATTCCTAAGGAGCTTAGCCAAGTTAGGGATGAATCTTCTCAAAAAGTTAATCTTTCCAATGAAATATTGCAACTCTTTGATGTTTCGAGGATGAGAAATTTGCAATATGGCCTCAACCCTCTTTGGATCTATCTTTATACCCTCCTCAGAAATAATGTGCCCAAGAAGCTTACCTTCTTGGAGACCAAATAGTGTCTTCTTAGGGTTTAAAGATATTCCAAAGTTTCTGCATTTCTCGAAAACCTTTCTTAAATGTTCTAAATTCTCTTCATCTTTTTTTGAAAACACAGTAACATCATCAAGGTATATCATGATGAAGAAGCCCAGTTCTTCCAAGAATGCTATGTCCATGGCTCTTTGAAAAGTTTCTCCAGCATTTATTAGACCAAAGGGCATTTTCACATACATGAAAGTGCCCCATGGTGTATAAGTAAAGGCTGTATTTAATTGATCAACAGGGTGAACTAAGATCTGATTGTACCCTGAGTAGCCATCAAGCAAAGAAATTCTTCTAGACCCTACCACCCTTTGTAAAATATGATCCATCTTAGGTAGAGGGTAGTTGTATTTTAATGAATCTTTGTTTAAGTCTCTAAAGTCTATACAAAGCCTGATCTCTCCAGTTTTCTTCCTATCAGACACCAGATTAGACACCCACTCAGAATATGTAATAGGGACAATAATACCAGCATCATACATTTTCATGATTTCCTTTTGAACCAAAGGCAACTGAACAGGGTTTATTCTGCGCAGTTTCTGTTTGAATGGTTTTTGGTTTTATTTAAGAGGGATTTTGTGTTGTATTATTTCAGTGCCATAGGACTTAAGATCTTCGTAACTCCACGCAAAAAGATCAGAAAATTCTTTAAAAAAACTCTATGTATTTGAGTTTAATGTGAGCTGGTAAAGTCTTAGACAGTTTAATCATCATAGGTTTAAGTTCACTGCCTATATAGCACTCTTCCACTTCAGTCTCTACAGGTTCCATTTTTGGTTTCTTGGCCACATCATTAAAATCGAACAACTTCTCTAAAGGGGCCAGACCGCTTGGAAAACTCTCATCTTTGGAGTGCAGAGTTTCTAACTCCTCTGTTTCTAACTCTACATTCAATTCTGTTTCGTTTTTAAGTTTGCCAGTCGGAAGATTGATGTTGAAAATTTTAGGAGGCGGCTCTTCTTCACCAACAAAATTTTCTTCGCTACAGTCTGCTTCATAGTCTGAGTCCGAACTGTGTAGTTCAAATTCATTTCTGAATTGCATGAAGTCTTCTATTTTTTTATCATTGTAAAACACCTAGAAATACTTCTCATTATCAGGCACAACTAGTCTAAATTTTATCTGAGTTGTGCAGTCTTTGGTGTTATATGGCGTTAAGCATGTTCTAGCTGCAAAGGCTAAATTGTGGGTGGTAATATTTCTTTTTCTTGGGACAAAAATCAATTTGGACTCCTCAAACATTTTCAAAAGGTCCATGACATCGTTTCGGTAGGGTCTAAGTTTGGGATGGTTTGTGTTATACTCCCCATTGACTTGCCTAATGACTAATTCTAAATCCTCATGCACATTGATTCTTTTGACTCCTAACTTTTTCAATAGATGCAAGCCTAAGAGAAGAGATTCATATTATTCTATGTTGTTAGAACACTAAAATTTTAGTTTGTAGGAAATTCTTTCCGTGTGGTTGTTTTTAGTGTTAGTAATCTAGACACCTGCACCAGCATTAGTCTTAGTGCATGACCCATCAAAATACATACTCCACAGAGGACTATTTTCGGTTTCATCCTGGTTACTGTCCTCTTCAACTAACATGTTCAAGGGTTGTTGTAGAATCTCAGCACTTAGTTGTATTTGTTTTGATTCCCCAATATTTTCATTTATTTGAGGGATACTCTCTTGACTCTCAATATTTAGAAGAAAGGGACATATGATTTTTAGTTCAAGACCTGTGTTTGGTTTGCTAGAATATTCAAATGTAGCAAACTGTGTTGACACTCCTATGTTATCTTTCCCCTCCTCTTCGTCCGTCATTAGATCAGACAAGGCCACTCGTTCACTAAGTGTTTCATCATTGAACATAATAAAAGAATCAAGGCATGTATTTACAGAATACAGAGTAGAGTTTTGTGGTCGGTCTTGACTTGTAACTGTGTATTTCATATGGGATTCCCTGTAAAGTCTTCTATTCTGATTGAAAATAGGAATAGTCGCATAGGCCATGTCCATCTGCATAGTCCCTTGTAACTTAGCCCCCCAATATCTTGATAATAGCATTCCATACTTTGGGGGCACATCAGCCACAACAATATCCATTAATAAGCATTTGGCTAGAATCTAGGCTAAGTTAACACAGAGGTCTTTGATCAATCCTAAAAATTTTACTCTGCTTGAATCAAAGGAGTAAAGGTATTTGTAAGGTCTGGTGATTTCTAGACCTAGGCTCTCCATTATAGCTTTAGGCATTAAATTATGAGAAGCCCCAGATTCATGCATAGCGTTGTGTAAAATTTTTTCATGAACGTTTAAAATCACATAAAAGGGAGGAACGGGTCCCTCTTGATACATACCTTCTATCTTTGGACCAAAAATAAGCTCTGGTTGGTCATCATTAAGGTTGACAGTGTCTTTCATTCTCTTCAATGTTTAAAGCCTTCAAAATTTAGGTCCTATACACATGTTGGGTAGCTAACTTAGTAAGGGGAACAGAGATTTTGATCTTTGAAATTTCCTACTCTAGGCTGAAAGGAATTTGGTTCTTTGAAGTACTTGTTTCAACCTTACTAGCTGTCGTTCTATCAGCAATATCAGCTTGCTGATTTGTTTTATTTATTTTTGACAAAATGGTTTTCACAAGAGTACTAGCTGAAGTGTTAGTACTACCAATATCTACACTCTATTTTTCACTGTTTTGAGTGCCTTTCTCTTCACCTTTATCATAATTTATAGCAACTATTTTCTCCCTTGGTTTGACAATTTTAGGCTTGGTTGCAGTGCTATTTTGTGAAGATTTATCAGAGGTTTTGTTGTTGGGAGTTTCTTGACTAGTTTTGCTTCCAAGGTCATATTCTCTTTGAGACTCTATGATGACATTTTCCATGTCTTTATAATAAATTTCATCATTATCTCTTCTGTCATCATAAGGAGTATAAATACCTTGTTGTCTATCATAATGAATCTCAAAGTCATCATTATCTACCCCCAGCATGTTGATATCATCTTGCTCTGTTATCTCATCTGTTTCCTCAACCTCACTTACATAGTTTTGATGAAAAGGAGGAGTGATCTGTTGATCATCTTCCCTAGGTCTGTTTAGAGGTTGATTCTTTCTAAAATTTTGGTTTTGGTTTTGGTTACTATTTTGAGGAGCAGTTTGGTTTTGGCTGGGTTGTGCTCTCTCAAGGATGCTCATTTTCTTCATCATCTCCTCCATCATTCTTTCCATCTGTGAGTTGGAAGTAGAAGGTGTAGGTTCCTCTCTAAAAGATACTTTATTTTCATTTTTCATTCTTTCTCTCTTCTCCATCAACTTAACTTCCACAGAAAGAGCACCATTTTGCATCTCTTCAAGAGTTGCAAAATATTTTTCCCTCAGTTGATAGTCCATCTCAGGGTCAAACCCTTCAGGAAACTTGTTTAAAGATGAGCCTTGTGGAGGTTTTAGATATGGGGAAAGTGCATTATATACACTGTTAAATCTAGTGCAATAAGCTTGTACACTTTCCCCCGTGTTTATGTGGAGATATTTGTAATCAGAAAGGACTTGGAGAGGGTTTTTCTTTACTTCCCATTGTTTTAGGAATTTTTGATGGAAAGCTTGGAGATCATTGATACTATGGGGGGTTAAGCCCTTAAACCATTTTCTTACTTCTCCCCCTAGACTCTGAGCAAATAATCTAAGTTTGACATAATCA
The DNA here is from genome assembly GCA_034641835.2 of Pinus albicaulis. Taxonomy (NCBI): domain Eukaryota; kingdom Viridiplantae; phylum Streptophyta; class Pinopsida; order Pinales; family Pinaceae; genus Pinus; species Pinus albicaulis. Next base: position 352,165,588 of record CM076580.1, read on the forward strand.
TCATCAATTTCATTTCTGTCAAAGTAGTCATTCATCTTATCCACATGTTGTGATGCAGTGGTAGCATTAGTAGCATCATATAATGGAATTTTCGACTGATAGTCCTCTGGAAGATTGGCTAATGGAACAGGAAGGACTAAGGGAGCATACCATGTTTCCATGATATGTGGTGGGGGTGGATTTAGAAAAGGGAAAGTGGGTTGAAATGGAGTGGTTTGAATAGTGGACGTAGGGTGAGCAGTAGTGGATGGACCAGGAGTGGATTGATGAGTAGATATTGGATGAGAGACACCTAGGTTATGAAGGAAGTGTAAATCAGGAGGTGTTGTTTCTCTGCTACCAGGATTTTCACTTGTTTCAGGATATGAAAGTGAAGACTCAGAATCTAACTAATCTAAATCACCAAGAGACCTAGTTCTAAAGGGATTTAACAAGTCAACTTGTGATTGTTGTAGAGCTGAAAGATTTTTAGGGACTGAATTAGCTCTTAGGGGTGATCTGAAAACAATTGATAATTTAATCTTGGGAGACTTCCTAAGGATACTTTCTGGGTTATCAACTATTTCAGGTGGATCAGGGTCAGGATGGGCTCTAGTGTGAATATTTCTAGGAGCCACTATGCTATGTTTTTCAGACCCAAATAAACAAGAAAATTTCAGGTAGATATAACAATCTTTAAGAGATTAACTAGTCTGTTTTACAAATTTACATCCTACAGTCTTCTAACTGAGTTTGAATGATATTATAATATTAAGGGTTTTTCCCAGTGGAGTCTTAAGTTCTGCTGAGGATTGTGGAGTCGCCAGGTGGAATTTTTTAGCTCTTTTCAGAGGTAAAAGGTTTTATGGTCCACCAGCATGTTTATTGGATACCAATCTGAAATATTTTTGGTGTTTTTCTGAAAACTTAGCTATGGTTATGAGGAAAAGACACTTTACTCCTATGGCTAAGCCAGCTAATTTTTCAAGGTTAGAGAAGGTCTTATGAGAATCTTAGGGTTTTCCTAGTTTGTCATTGATTCGAACAAGTTTCACCATGATTATCATTCCTTGGTAGTGCTTGAAAAGGCTGCTTTTTACTCACAAGTTTTATGAAGTTTTTAAGGGAACCCAAAGTGATTTGATGTCCTATGGTTACCCTCAAATGAAAATGATTTTGGGTTTGGGTCCCAGTGGAGTCACCATAAATGTTAGGAATCTGTAATTAGCAAGATTGGAAAAGTCCAATCACAGAAACAACATCGTTTCAACCACTTTGGGATTCTAGGATCTAGCCCTCCTAAATCCAGAGAGGGATCTCTCCAATAAGTACAAAGATGGATTTGTCTTTGAAGTTTGGGGTTATGATATTAGGCTAGCTATGAAGTCCAAGGGTTTTGTTTGTTTTTGGATGGTTGAGCATGATTACTGTTTGAGGTGGAAAGTCCTGAATGAAAAGAGTTTCAAAGGTGAGAAGTTGCAAGCAATGAGAGTAAGCTTCGGCCAAAAAAATAGATAATTGCAGGTTTTAGTCCATTGGGCTATGGAGTCACAATAGGGTTTAATTGAAACAACAAGAGGCAAGAATGGTCCATGGGGAAAGTCATCTATGTCTAAGGATCTCTTTGAAGTTTGATTTATAGAATGAAATGATACAACAAGAAGGAAATTAAACAGATGCAGAACAAAGAGCAGCCCAGGATCTGGTAAGTACTTTTAAACTAGCCAGCCTTTGACAAACACTTAGGGAGAACATAAAAGAAAACTAGGATCTAGTAAGTACTTATAAACTAGCCAGAATTTGATACACTTTTAATAGAACAACATAATAAAAATAGAGGGAAACTTGAAGGCAACTGTTGGAGTAGAAACTAGCGGGTCAGGCTTGCCACAAATCCTCTCCTAGTTCTGCTTTACTTGGTCACCATCAAGACAAACACAAAGATAACACAGAATGGCCTAATATCTAGTAAGTACTTCGAAACTAACCAGTTTTTAACACATTCCAAGGGAAACATTCAGACAGCCTTTGGGGATAAAACTAGGACCAAGGCACGCCATATCTTCCATAGTTCATCTCTACTTAACTAATACTGAACATAACATTCAAGAATAATATTCAGCTAAGCAATAAGGCGAGGGAACGACAACATTCCTATGCTTAAACTGACTTGAATCATTCCCAAATAACATATATGAGAGAAAACATTCAGATAAAGATTTTCATTCAAAGAAGGGTATTGATATACAGTAGGTCCTAAATCCATGCATGTTGTTCTTTATAAGAGAAGATGAAACACAGTGAAAACAGAAAAAAAATGAAAAGTTACAATGAGAAAAACATCACTCTCAACATAGACCAGGATCCCATAAATCAACTTGTATTGATGCTCCAAACTAGTTACAGCTTTAAGTCCAATGGTTTATTTTAGCAACCATCTACACATCTCAGCCTAACCTATCTATCATCAGCAGAGCACCAAGAGCCAATGAACACTATTTACAATCAGAAGTTTTCAGCTCGAATGTATTTCAAAGTTCTACAACCAACCCCTCACTCATCTTCTCCAGAAGTATATATAGGAGAATGAGGAGGTGAGATCTGATAAAAGATCTCCAATTACAATTAATACAGACCTAAATGGCTTCTTGGCCCTTGGGGGGGTCAATGAAGAAACTTACAAACATATCCTCTATATTAAATGATTTACATTAAATATTAAGCTCGGTGGGAGCAATTTTTGACCTTTGAGGCTCTGTGTGATGTCGAAGTTACTCCGCTGATATTTTGTCATTAGCTTGTCAGCATAATTTATCCTATGGATGTGTTGTGAGGCAGATATTTGGTCCTGATCAATAACTTCGGCCTTTGATTGAATACTTTGAGGCACAGGTGGCATCGTGGTAGATAGAGGGATCAATTTTCCTTAGTTGTGGCAGTGGAGGCTTTCCTGTCGATAAAACACTTAATATTTTCTTCAAACTGTGTTTAGTTGGGGATTAGGATTTTGATAAACCATCTTAGACATAATCCCCACAAAACCTATCTTCAATCCTTTGCTTTGGTATTTTTTTGTTGTCAACATTGATACTCTTTGATTTGTGATTGACTTGCTGTGTTTTGCTAGTGTACAGGGCTATGCAAGGATGATATGGAATCGATGCTTCACGAATCCATTGATGAACCTGGATTTTAAACCTGAAAATGATTTTCTCTGATGAATCAGAGGCGGGAGGATCGTCACCCTCTATTTCTGAATTTTCTTCAGACATGGCGGAAAAACCATAAAAACCCTGCAAAATGCAAAAACATTATGAAATCCTGCATGTATAGGTCTGCTACTTCAAAAAGCATGTGGAAAGAGCAGAGCCATTAGATGGCATCATCCAATGGTCGAGATTGATCAAAGGGATTCAAAGGAAGGTGGAAGTGGAATTAAATCGGAGCCGTCGATTGCACAAAGATTGATGGTCCGGAGCGCAGGTGAAAATATGGTGAATGGGTCACATTATTTTGGAAAAATAAAATAAAAGCAAAGAAAAAAGGTTTGAAACCTTTGTTATGGCAAAAAATGGTGAAGAATCATGTTCGGGGTTCGGGACGATCGTGGGCCGTCGGATGAGATCGACCCAAGCGATCAATGACAGAGAATAGGCGCCGATAAACCTTAGAAAAATACCTGGATCTACTGACTGGACGAGAATCCATGGAGATCCACCCCAAAAATGTGGCGTGTGGACGCCGACGTGGCGCTGGGACCACCGGCGTTTCCATGGACGAGGGGACCGGGCGATGGAGCATGGGCCATCAATCTGCAAATCAGATCGAAGGCAGAGATCATTCGAAGACCACGCCTTACCCTGAGTTATCGCGTGGGCATGTTCAGCGAGTGACCACCATCCGATGAGCGGCCTTAGATCGGATGGCGTGCATCAATATCACTCTGGGTCCATGTCCGAACTTTAATGCGCGATGAGTAGTGGTTTTGTGAACAGTGGCGAGGCCACGCATCAACCAGTGTATGGAATCACTGCGGAATGGAAAGAAACCACCCCGTCCTCAAAGCGGTACGATGGATACCACGTGGCTTTGAAATCAGTGAGTGGATGGCAGGGACCACCGGGGTGATGGACTCTGCACCGTCGATCTGCAGGTCAGATCGATGATGGATATTGACTGGGATTTTTGCACCAGAAAAAAGTTTATAATAAAATAAAAATCGAAAAATTAATATAACCAAAGGTTTATATTAATTTATAATGCGGCTTGGCGCCCGACTGCGGGGCCTTTGGGCGCATGGGAGATAATATGACTAAGGGTTAAAGCAGAGGGCTAATCGGCATCGGGTGACGCGATAAGCGCCTGAAGGGTTGGCGCTTGGTTCTAGCACCAAGACACATGGAGGGGAGGCTTAAAGACTTAGCCCAATGTGCCTTAAGTCCATAATATATAAAAAATATGATTTTGATATATTTTCAATGATTTTCAAAGGGGTTTGGGGGTTTCGATAAGGTTAAGAAACGGTCTTAAAACCTTATCACAGGGGTTTTGATGAAGGGGGAAGGGGAAAGACATGAAAGTGATGTTTTTTCATGGGGGATGAAGGGGTTAAAATGAGGTTAGTTTTGGAAGAAAGGAAAAAAAAATGAAAATGGTGTTGGCAGCAGTATTCTTCCCTGGGAATCGGCAGGATTTCAGAGTTTTTAAGATAGGAGCAGCAGTGAAGATTTGGACAGAGGCATGAGGCCTTCTAGAGTCTTCAAGAGCCAACACTTTTTAGCGATAAAATTTGTTCCTTGAAGGCTCTCAATAGTTTTAGCCACCTTTTGCTATAACAAAGTTATAGGTGGCTAACAGATACTACAGATGGAGCAATATTTTGATCTCAATAATTTGCAAAACACACAGAACGTATGCATTGCAACTTTACATTTAGAACAAAATACATGTGTATGGTATCGATGGCTTTGCTGCCGTAAAAAAATTATCACTTGGTCAATTTTTACAGACGAAATGATAGCACATTATGTGGATACAAAGATCAACACCTTCTTTAGCCAATTAATAAATCTCAAACAAAAGGGTTCAGTGGCAGAGCACATTGAGGACTTCCAAAAATTGAATATATGGGTAATTGATATTCCAGAGGAATAGAGGATTGATGTCTTCATAGGGACTTTAAAGGATAACATCCAACATGAAGTTCACATTTGGGAACCTGATTCATTGGAGAAGGCATTCAGGTTGGCAAGAAAAATTGAATGTAAAATTATGGTGACAAGGAAGCCTACCACTCACATCTATAAAGATGGAAGTGTTGCTACTCGTAGAATTCCACAACCTACAAGGTTGAAACCACAACAATTGGAAGAAAAAATAGCAAAAGGGATTTTCTATAGTTGTGATAGAAAATATACTAAAGGTCATAAGTGCACTGAGAAGAAATTATTTTACATAGATTGTGAAGAGGAGGAAGAAAATGATTAATAAACTTCAAAAGTAGAGGATATACACCAGGAAGAAACCCTAGAAGAAGAATAAATGAGTCTGACCATATCATGTAATGCATTGGTAGGAATTACCACTCCTCAAACTCTCAAGATAGAAGGACATATCAAGAAGAAAAAGTTAATAGTGTTGATTGATTCGGGTAGTACCCATAATTTTATTCATTGTAAGGTAGCCAAGGAATTTAATTGTTTCCTATACCTAGCACCAGAATGTCAAGTGATGGTTGCAAATGGAGGAACTATAAATTTCTTTGGAAAATTCCATAATATCAAGCTATCCATGGGGGAATATGTATTGAATAGTCCAATGCTTTCCATCCCAATGGGAGGTGTTGATGTTGTACTAGGAGTACAATGGTTACAATCTTTGGGGACAATAGCTTTTAATTTTCAAGAACTTTTCTTGAAATTTTTTTCAAAAGGAAAGGAAATCGAATTATGGGGTATCGCAGGGAAGCCAAGAAAGATAATAAGATCTAATTTCATGATAAAGATTCTGAATAAAGAAAAATGGGGCATAATTGCACAATTATTCTCACTAGAAGTTCCAACATCAAAATCATCTATTTCTCCAGATCTCCAAAAATTCTTGGAAAATCATTCCAAGGTGTTTGATACTCCCAAAGGACTCCCACCTATTCATGATCATGATCATGCTATTCATTTGATTCTAGGAATTGTTCCTCCAAACATCAGGCCTTACAGATATCCTTATGTCCAAAAGAGTGAAATTGAACGTATGATTGCAGAAATGTTAGAGGCTGGTATAATTCAACCTAGTTAAAGTTCTTTCTCTACTCCAGTAGTATTGGTGCACAAGAAATATGAATCATGGTGCATGTGTCCAGATTATAGGGAGCTCAATAAGCTCACTATTAAAGATAAATTTTCCATTCATGTGATTGATGAATTATTGGATGAATTACATGGAGAAATTTATTTTACAAAGTTGGATCTTCATTCAGGATATCATCAAATTAGAATGAAGACTAAAGATATTATGAAAACAACATTTTGAACTCATGAGGGTCATCATGAATTTTTGGTCATGCCTTTTGGCCTTACCAATGCACCTTCTAAATTTCAAGGGTTGATGAATTCCATTTTCAAACCCTTCCTTAGAAAATTTGTGCTAGTATTTTTTGATGATATACTAATCTACAACAAGTATTCAAAGGATCATGTTCTAGATGTTGACAGGGTGCTCAAAGTATTGGAGGAGAAACAATTATATGCAAAAACATCCAAATGTTTCTTTGGAGTAAAAGAGGTGGAATTTCTAGGTCATATTGTATCTCATGAGGGTGTTAAGGTAGACCATAAAAAAATTAAAGCCATTAAGGAATGGAAAATCCCCACAGCCATAAAGAAGTTGTGCGGATTTCTCGGGTTAACATGCTATTATCGCAAGTTCGTTAAGAATTATGGGGGAATAGCAACACCTCTAACAAAATTATTGAAGAAAGATGAATTTTCATGGACTCCTAAAGTAGCTAAGGCCTTCGAACATCTTAAAGAGGAAGTGTGCCTAGCACTAGTCTTAACTACGCCAGACTTCACAAAAACTTTTATTGTGGAATGTGATGCCCCAGGAACTGGAATTGGTGTTGTTTTAATGCAAGAAGGAAGACCCATTTCTTTTGAAAGTCGTTCAACCAAAGGAAAGTATTTACAAAAGGCTATTTATGAGAAGGAAATGTTGGCAATACTACATGCACTAAAGAAATGGAAACCTTACCTAATGGGAAGACACTTCAAGGTAAAAACTGATCATGATAGTCTTAAACACTTTTTGAAACAAAGACTATCTTAAGAAGAGCAGCAAAAATGGGTCACAAATACATTGGGTTATGACTTTGAAATCGTCTACAAAAAAGGAAAGCTAAATTTTGTTGTAGATGCACTCTCAAGAAAGGATGAAGAGGTGGAAGCATTGCTTTGTGCCATTTCAATTATCCAACCAGATTGGATAACCAAAGCAAGGGATGAATGGAAGAAGGATGAAGAAGTTTGGAATCTCATTCAAAAGTTGCAGCAAGATCCTAGTACATCTAATACATTTAGTTGGAAAAAATATTCCTTATGGTACAAAGATCGCTTATATATTTGAAATAATTCCCAACTAAAACAAAAGATTCTTTTGGAATTGCACACTTCTCCTTTAGGACGACACTCGGGATTTTTAAAAACTTACCACAGGGTGAAGAAAGATTTTTTTGGGATGGACTTAAATCTGATATTCAAAAGTTTTTGGGGGAATGTTTGGTTTTCCACCAAAATAAAGTGGATACAGTTAAGATCCCAGGTCTTCTACAACCTTTATCCATTCCAAGTCAACGTTGGGAGGATATCTCAATCAATTTTATCACATGTTTACCTAAGTCCGAAGAAAGGAGTGTCATCATGGTGGTAGTTGATAGACTTACCAAGTATGCATACTTTTGTGCATTATCTCATCCATTTAAAGCGAGTATAGTTGCTAATGCATTTATGGAAACAATTCAAAAGCTACATGGAAACCCGAATATTATTGTAAGTGATAGAGATCCCATTTTTACAGGAAATTTTTGGACGGAATTATTTTCTTGTTTGGGTACTCAACTAGCTCATAGCTCATCTTATCATCCTCAATTCGATGGTCAAACAGAGATAGTGAATAAATGTTTAGAAGGATATCTTCATTGTTTTGTATCTGATAAGCAAGCACAATGGGTCAAGTGGTTACCTCTGGCTGAATGGTGGTATAACACTTCCTTCTATACTGCAGCAAAAATGACCCCATTTATGGCACTTTATGGATATCATCCACCATCCATCACATCTTCTTTAAGGGAAAGGGCTAGGGTTCAAGCAGTGGAGGATCACATCGAGCATCAACATGAGGTTCTCCAACTCTTAAAGGATAACCTAAATTTGGCACAAAATCGAATGAAACAACAGGCAAATCAACATTGCAGTGAGAGAAGTTTTGATGTGGGAGATTGGGTATTTTTATGGCTACAATCATATAAAAAAATGTCCCTCAAGCAAGCTAAGAAGGATAATAAATTATCACCAAAGTACTATGGTCCTTACAAGGTTTTGAAAAATATTGGTATTATGGCATACGAATTGGAGCTTCTTGCTTCTTCGCGAGTGCATCCAATTTTCCATGTTTCATGCTTAAAAAAGGTTATAGGGGACAAAATTCTAGTTCAAACAATATTTCTAGAATTTGATGACGAAGGAAATACCATATTGGAACCTAAAACAGTCACGGAAACAAGAACTCAACAACTATGAAATCGATCAATTTCAGAGCATCTCATCAAATGGAAGAACTTACCCACAGAAGATTCTACATGGGAGGATGAGAATTTTATACAAAAGCACCTGAAGCTACTCAAGCATTGAGGACAACACCTTTTTGAAGGAGAGGAGCATGTTATGTCCTTATATTACTAGTATAGTCCCTTATTGTTGTTAGTGTAACCCCCTTATTGTTATTGTTGTACCCCATGTAACCCCCATATTGTTATTATTATGCCCTTAAATTATTATTGTTAGGTCAGCTAGGATTACATTGTGGCCCCATGGACTCCTATATATAGAAAGGAGGTTTTTTCATTTGGATCATCCAAGAATTGTTCATTTATGTAATGTATTAGAGGTTTCCCCCTCGAAGTGGCTGATTTCTAAGGTGTTGATCTCTATTTTCTTCTATTTTTGGAGCTGTTTTCACAACATTTACATTTATTTTTATCTTTTGTATCTATAAAATTTTAATCTGATTTGTTTCATGAGCATATTAATTCATATTTAAATCCTTCCTAACATATGAGAAAGTTCAAACAAATAGGACATCAGAAAAATTGACCTCATTGAGGCCCTCAAACAATTTCTACAATATCAATATTTTTCTTGTTGTGATATCTTGGTAGAAAAAATAACATATCTACAAAAGAAAATGCATATATTACTTATGGTAAAACTTTGTATATGGTGTGTTCTTAAGTAGTTTTTAAGATGTTTCTCTTCCTTTACTAAAGTGAATTGTAGCTTGGTTACACTGTGTATCCTTTCATTCAACATAAATTTCTGCAAGATAAATGTCACACATTATTCTTTCCCATTTCTCAACATGCTATATATGATAGTTGAAAGTTGCATAAAACTAAGAGAAAACCCTTTTCTAACCAAAACAAACAAACAAACAATGTCTCTAACAAAACTTCATTATAATATTAAAAAATGAAAAGAGAGTGGACCATTTTTGTTGTTTGACTTTGCCTATTTTTTTATGAAAGTGATCAAGCTTCAAGAACCAACAAATGTGAGGGAAGTCGTAAAAGTGAAAAAAATTATGTTGACCTAATTTGTAGACTTCAAAATGATGTGAATGATTCCATTTTCGGATGTGGTAAATCTCATAATAAGAAATGACATGTATTCTAATAAATTACATTGCAATGACTACCACGGGCCTCTACGGGTTATAGGTCCTCAGTATGTTAATCTTGATGATGAAAGAGAGATGGAAACAATAAGTATGGGTGGTCTAAGTTTGTATGGTGGATATCTTCAAACCAAGGTCGATATCTCAATGAGCCTGGGTTCTGACATGGTAAACCTAGATCTGGTCTTCACCCAATTTCATTCTGTCATACTTTTTCAAGACTCAAGAGGACATAATGGTCCTTCAACTTATAATAGGGTTGCTTTTGAGGTTATAAGTAAATTTTATCCAAATCAAAAGGATTTTTGGGCTCCAAGTGATATGAATAATTTAAATTATGACGATTATATGTCTTTTTCCCAAGATTCAAATGCAAGGATACACTTTGTGGATTTTACTAATAAATAGAATGAGAGAAATAATACATGAGGAGAATCTATTGGTCATTGCGATTAGGGAAATACTCGGAGAGAATAAGACTATTTAGGTTCAAATCAAATATGATGTTGATTCTTGTATCTCCTCAGTTGTTGGTAGTTTTTAAGGTAGGAATTTCAGTTCTTCAAGGGTGGGTCCTTCAGCATAATTGCATCTACCTTGGTCATATCACCCAAAAGAAAAACATAATCAACAAAGAGTAAATATTTCAAGTTTAAGGAAAATCCTATTTGTATAGTTGTCAAGCTTATATTTCTTTTTTACTCTATTATTGATCCGGATTTTATGCAGGAACGCAACAGAATACAGAAATAACCATGAACATAGAGATGCAGCGGAAATAATGCTTCATTTCATTAATAACAGAAATATGCTTACAAGCATAATGGAAATAAAATAGCTAGGGTGCTGGTAGCGAATCTCTGAGAAGAGATGTGATGGCTACAGACCTCTGAACTGTGTTACAATGAGGCTCGAGGGCCTATTTATTGTTGAGAAACAATGTAGAATCTGAAACTTCCAAAAACCTAACCGTAGGAGATGAGGCGCCAAAACTGTGGGCGCCCGTTTGGGTAAATTGGTGGTTCAACTTCCCGGGGGCATAACTTTGGCACCCGATCTCCGTTTGACGCGTTCAATAGCTCGTTAGAAAGATCTATCCGAGGACTTTAATTTTGGAACGGGCAACATTGGTCCATGGACCCATGTTGCCCTCCGTTTTCCCAAAAAATGTCGTTTAGGGCCTCAAAACGGCTCCGGAAGTTCAAGACCCGAAAAAACTGCTAAAAATAGTAAGTTTTGTTGCAACTTGAAAATTGAAAGAACTGAATATGGGGGTTCAAATGGAATAGGTGGGTGGCCACCAATATCCACCTGGATCATTAAGCCCCCAAAACGGCTCCGAGAGTGGAGGACCCGAAAACCTCCTAAAAATAGTAAGTTGTGCTGAATGTGAAAAGCTGCAAGAATTGATGGTGCTGGTCCAAATGGAATAGGTGGGTGGCCACCGATATCCACCTGGATCATTCCTCCCTCCTTAGGAAGCAATGGTCCCCATTGCGTTGAGATTCTCCATGAGATGAGGAAAATTCTATTGAACTGAGTATTAGATGTGTTGAAGATGTCATGGACCTGCGGGTGGACATGCTGGATGCGTTTAGTAAATTTGGTTTCTTTATCAGCCTCATACAGTACATGTTTGGATTCTGTATGTGTAGTTGCAAGATGTATGGCAACATCAGGTGGTGGTGCATTGGGAGTCAGATCAATGGAGTGCTTGTCCTGACAGTGTAGAGGAACCTCTATGAGTGAGGAGAAATTGTCATCGTATTCCTCCATGACTTTGTCCATCTGCTGCAGCCGTGAAAGGGAACCCTGTTTCGAGGATGTGGCCACAATATTCTTCTTTCCCCGTGAGTGAGTCGTAAGGAAAATGAATTTCCTGGTCTGGGAAACAATCTTAATCGCGTTGTTTTGCAAAGAGTCAAAGAGATGGCAGAGGCGGTACTACCCCTCCCGTATCCCGTATGCTATTTCCCAAAGTAATACAACAGAAACAACAAAGATGAGCCCAGACTTCGACTCATACACGCATGTCGCTTCCACAAGTGCATGTGGTTGGCCCAATAATACATCAGCTACATCAAGAGGGAGCAACATCACACAATACCTCATCCGAATGGTTTGATACCGTTTGAAGTTTCCAGATCACGCGTATGTGCGGAGATCTCTCCCTGGGTGGAGCCACCCAATGGTATACGGTTGCGGGTGTGCTATGGTTGGCAGGCCGAGCCGCTTCACGACGTCTGCTGAAATGAGGTTCTTTTGGCTTCCGCTATCGACGAGAAACTGCAGCGGAGAACCCTTCACCCACATCTGCGACTGGAAGAGGCGCTCCCCCTCCTCTGGATCCTCTGGACCCTCCTTCTGGATCTTGGTGGTGGCCACAATGGCACTGGGATCCGCATCAATGATCTGCTTCCCTTTGTCATTGCCTTTGTCTGGTTCTAACTCAGGATCAGAAAATGCATCTGATTCGGGTGCCTTTAGTTCAGCCACCAAAGAATGTTTGGCCCGACACTCATTTGTGCTGTGAGTGGGGCTGTTATGAAATTCACACCACTTCCCTCTGTCCTTCTTTGGATTTGTGGTGTTGTTCCTCAGCCGCACGCTGGCCTTGCCCCTGTTCCCTTCGATCTGGGCACCTTGGATCTGGCAGCATCCAAAGTCTCGCCGCTTCTGCTTAAATTTCTGCTTGATCTTGGCGGCATAGCGACATGCCGTGCCAAGCGATGTAATGTCGAGGAACTCCATTTCTTCCTGAATGTGTTTTTGTAGACAGATGCAGTACTTGAGCACCAAATGTCTCTCCGAATCTTTAATACCCAACTTTGTGCGCAGGGTATGGAATGTATCTGGCTAACAGGCACATCTTGATCCCTTTGCTGCCGCAGTGTGGTCCATTGGATGTACTTGTCCTCATAGCTCCCCACGAGGTAATATTGTTCCTTGATGTTGTCTCAGAATGAATTCCAAGTGGGTGCGACCGAGAACAGAGAGGGTTCTATCCTGTCCTTTTGCTCACAGTAGGTTTCTGACTAGCCTTTGACATGGGGGGCGGCTTTGAGGAGTGCAAAAATAATATTTTCTCGATCGAAGAAATCATGGACCGAGAAATACCCTTCCAACAAATTCAACCATCTATCTATGATTTCTGCATCTATCTTCATTGAAATACAGGAATGTCAAAGCCACCCAGACCTTTGGACAAGCGTGCCTCCAAGAGTGGTCAGCCGTTGGATGCGACAAGGCCATATGTGGGCAACATAATGATTTGGAGCAAAGTTATCCATCATTGCATTCCTTTGTTTCTCGAGGGCCTCCTCGAGCAATATTTTGATAGGATCTCCTGCTCCCTCGTCTTTCTTTTCTTCCGCCATGGAGGTCGTCGGGGTTTGCGAGGCTGATCTTGCAAGGGTTCAACTAGATCGAGCCCTAACTCCTTATACCCTGACCGCATTGGGGACATGCAAAGAAAAAACAAAGAAAGAGCAGACCCCCTCTTATACCACTGATCCAGATTTTATGCAGGAACGCAACAAAATATAGAAATAACCATGAACATAGAGATGCAACGGAAATAATGCTTCATTTCATTAATATCAAATAACAGAAATATGCTTACAGGCATAATGGAAATAAAATAGCTAGGGTGCTGGTAGCGAATCTCTGAGAAGAGATGTGATGGCTACAGACCTCTGAACTGTGTTACAATGAGGCTCGAGGGCCTATTTATTGTTGAGAAACAACGTAGAATCTGAAACGTCCAAAAACCTAACCGTAGGAGATGAGACGCCAAAACTGTGGGCGCCCGTTTGGGTAAATTGGTGGTTCAACTTCCCGGGGGCATAACTTTGGCACCCGATCTCCGTTTGACGCGTTCAATAGCTCGTTAGAAAGACCTATCCGAGGACTTCAATTTTTGAACGAGCAACATCGGTCCATGGACCCATGTTGCTCTCTGTTTTCCCAAAAAATGTCGTTTAGGGCCTCAAAACGGCTCCGGAAGTTCAGGACCCGAAAAACTGCTAAAAATAGTAAGTTTTGTCGCAACTTGAAAATTGAAAGAACCGAATATGGGGGTCTGCAATGGAATAGGTGTGGTCACAGATATCCACTCCGGATTCATTAAGCCCCCAAAACGGCTCCGAGAGTGGAGGACCTGAAAACCTGCTAAAAATAGTAAGTTGTGCTGAATGTGAAAATCTGCAAGAATTGATGGTGCTGGTCCAAATGGAATAGGTGGGTGGCCACCGATATCCACCTGGATCAATTATAACTCTATTGATACCACCTACTCTACAGTAAAAAATGGCAGAGGAGAAATTAGTCATACCTACCCATGGTCTCTTGTAGGCATGATAGAAGAATAGGCTGAGCCATTAATTATAATTTCACATATATCGAGAAAATAAAATTCATTATCTAGTTAACCAATTTCACGTTGAACCATATATGGATGAGTAGCCCTAAATAAAGCCAATTTTCTCTATCATATGCCTTGGAAAGAAAAACTAATATTTCTTGTAATTTTTTGGTTTCATGTTATAAATTCCTTCTTGGGAAACTCCTATTCCGTAATGGATTTGTTTCCCAGGAAGGATGCAAAAATTTTATAATGACATGGAATCAGCTTAGTGGATTTTAACCACACATGACCAAGGCACTTAGGTTCCTTGGACGTATCAATAGTAGCATCCTCCAATGAAAATAGTACAGTCTCAAACCTAGAAACATCAAAATTATATATAGTTATAATTCATAATCGCAAATTACTATAGACTGTAGCAGTCCTTAAATAAATTCAAACTTCAATAAGAACAAACACAAAATTTCACATTACCCTTCAGTAAGTTGTCCTTGATTTAGCAAGAAAGACTCAGAATTGCATAAATGTGTAAGTAGATTCCCCAAAATATCAATTTCAATAGCTTTCCTGAAAAATAATCTAATATCCAAAGTGAAACCATAGTTGAATGGAACAATGGTGCTTTAAGGTCATCTACACAAAAAGTTGCCTCCTTCAAATCTCTTACACTGGATGGTATGTCATGTAAAATTAAGAAAAATTCAGGGAAACTTGTCGACTTCTCTAAAATACATAATGAAAAAGCATGGAAGCTTTGTAAAGGAATGTACCTATAACATTTTTTTATTTCCATTTCAGCCTTTTCCCTAAGTTGAACCTCAATGAGTTGTGAAATCAAAGTTCTTTGAGAAGAATGTTCTTATAGTTGAAGTTCAACATTTGTAGTCTTCCCACCTTTGTCACCTGATGATTATGAATTATTAAGCTCTCTTATGTCATTATACAAAACATTTATTTCATGGACACATGATTTTGCAAATAAAGGCTTTTTTGCAGCATAAGTTCTTGTCAGAATTTAATCCCTCATACCAACTGGCATCTGGTCAAAACTGCAACCTGAAATTGGACCTACACTTGTTCATCTATTACTCAAGATGTGAATGGTGTAATATCTGCTAGAGCACTCTTAGCATATGGTAGAGGCTGAGACCTCCCTCTTATTCCCTTGCTAAGACCTCCCTTAGGACCAAGAGTCAAGTGGCCATCATTAGAAGCTTTGTGTGTTGAAGGACTTGGCATAGACTGCTTTTCAAATTGAGCCCTATCCACAATCTGAGCATCTTGACTGGTGAATCCATGGTCACATGGTCCCATATGGGGTTGTGGCCCTTTAATCCCACCCATATGTGGAAGTGAACCCATCTGTGCACCTGCCATGTAAGGTGGCATCGCAGGTCCTTTCACACCATGATGAAGTGGTGTCACAAGTCTCCGACTTGAATGTCCCATATTGGTACCTCGAGATCATCCTCCCTATCCATGTAGTTCTTTCACAACATCCCGATGCACTTCCTCTATTTTCTTGGGGCCCTCAACTTTCTTCCTTCGTTTCCATTCATTCCTCCTCAGATCAATCAAATCCTTGAACATGAACCTCAGCCTAGAGGGAAGCCCTTGGTTATTGGATATTTTTGTCATCCTATCGAAGTAAGCATCAATATGTTCTTTGGCCTTTGAATGGTAAATCATATGACCAATAGTTCTCACTAGTTTGCACAAAGCTTCAAAATTTTCCTCCTCTGGATGTTGAAATTCACCAATTAATTTCTTGATGCATGCATGCATAATTTTTTCAGTCAGTACACTTTCTTTATAAATCTCACCAATAAACCTTATATTTCCTAGCATTCGTCATCGTGCTGCAGCCTTATTCTCTTGTATTTCTTCTGATGAAATTTTTTTTGACCATGCTCTTCTGCTTTCTCAGCCTCAACCTCTTCTCTTTCATCTTTTTCAAATTCTTCCTGAGATTTGTTCAAAATAACTCGCTTGAAAACAACCTTCTCATTATCTTCATAAAATTCTAGTATTCCTGCAGCAAGCTGAAAACTGAATTTTGCATATATTTCACAAAAAGCCAGCTCCATCAAGGCTTAGTCAAGTATTTGAGATATTATGCCATGAAGACATGATGCCAAGTCAATTTTCACTTATTTGACCTATTCAAAAAATTTCTCAAAGTTTTGGGGCGTTAATTTATTAACGATGGATTTAATTTGTTGTTGTTTCAACTGATCACCATCAGAAACCTTGCCCGCTTCATATTGGTTCTCTGATATATGAATTGTGGGCAAAGAAGGCTATGGAGGAGGAATCAAACCCTTCTGTGAACCAGAAGCACACTACCACCTATCAGCATCAGAATTATTTCTCACTAGTCCAACTTGTGGAAGTGGTGCTTGCATATAAGGCCCTCCAGGAAGGATGAAATTCATACTCATTTGTGTTGCACAAGTATTTCTTGTAAATAAAGTATTATAACCTTGGCCGGTTGAAACACATCAGAGGAACCACTAAGATCTGCATCCATCCGCATATCACAACCATCAACAAAATCATCCATTGTCTTAACCCATCTATCATCATCTATACTAGAAATATTTCTCCCACGACGTTCAAGTACAAAATTCTCACTCAGCTACCTGTCAAGTCCTCTTGCAGTGCTTGCTAATGTATCAGCCTCTCCGACATGACTTGTAAGTTCTTAGGAATTTTCAGGTAATTCAATAATGTCTGGACAAATTTCAAAATGATTTGGTAGATCTTTGCACTAGTACTTGATTAACAGCAAAAAATCTCTGGAGTACTTTCTGTCTCCTGAACATTCAGTAACTAAAATATCTACTTGATTCATAGGAGTTTAAAGCTTGACTGCATCTTCCTAGTCATCCACTTCTTTCAGGACTTGCTTCTCAAACTCTTTTGAAGAATTCTTACTCTTGACAGCATCGGTTACTATTTTGGATGGATCTGGAAGGTTCACATCTTCCTCCTTCTCCTCTTGAACCTTATAAGCATTATATAAATCCCAGTGGCAGCTGCATAATTTTTCTTACTGGAAAAATCCTTCTTTTTCTTCTTCTTGTTGACAATTACTACCTTGGAAGCATCACGAATATTTGCAACACTATTCTTCGCAAAAACATTGGAAGAAATTTTATTCTCCTTTTCTGTCAATATAGCTACTAAATCCCACTTTCCTTCAGTTTCAATAGGAAAATATGACACCTAAAGTTGAGGAGACATTTCACAAATATCACTATTAGTGGTGGATACTTGACCCTTATCTTGTGTGTCAATTGCCTTCACATTGGCAGTTGAACCTTCCCCAAGTACTTTAGCACTATCATGGTTAACCCTACCTTTGTTTCTATATCTAGAAGATTGTTTGTAGTCAAAAAAAAATTTACTAGATAGAAAACATGGTTTTTCCTCCAAAATAGCCATATCAGCTTTAGGGAGGACTGTTGTAGCTTCTGATTGTAATTCCCATTCAAACACCTTGCTTGTATCTGTTGTTGACTTCTCAGATACAACTAACACTTCACCCTTTTTCTCTTTGAGAAATTTTTTATCAATAACCATTGTTCCATTGTCATGTGTAGCTATTTGAGATGCCAACCTACTCTCATGAATTCCATTGATTTTTCTCTCCCCAACATGAAAACTAGCTTTTCATTTCAAATGATAGAATTGGAAAAATAATCCATCTCTTTGTTTATGTCAACATTAGGTGAACTTGAAAACTTATATGGGGAATCAAAAACCACAACAGTCCCATGATAAATATGGAGAATATTTCCAATATCTTGCTTCTCTCCAATTACAGAATTAACTAAATTAATGATGCAGCTTTGTCTAGCATTATTGCTTGTTGATTCAGATTGTGTATTCTTCACATTTCCAATTTTTGAACCTGATTTAATGCCATCCTCATTTCATGTTGGGATCTTCAATGTTCCTACAAGAACATTATTGTTATCAAACTTCATATCTTCTGCTGTTTTCATTACTACTCCATCATCCTTTGTAGAAAACTCTATAACTAGCCCAGAAGTTTCTGTTTTTCCTTCATACCCCTCACCATAGATTCCTAAATATGAAGACATATCACCAATGATCAATTCACTTACAGATTCTAAATCTTGTAAAGGTTCCAAGGTTCCCCTGGAAATATCTGTTTCAGTGATCTCATCTATAGATGATGAATCTCACGATATCCTTAATGAGGGAGTGTCCACAACATTAACCATGTTTCCTAAGGAATTCTTTGGAAATAGTATCTTTTCACATTTTGTGGGATTTATAAATGAACCACCAGGATGGGCTAAAAAATTGGGGTCTGGCATTGAAGAATATGAAACTGTTTCTATAGCTAGGTTAGAATTAGCCCCTCCATCCATCAACAACTTTAACTATCTTCTGTAGGGCTGTCATTAAAGGAGTTGTTGAGGTAGATGATGAAGTTTGACTAAAAAGTAACTCCTCCACCTACCTATGTGAGCCACTAAATTTAGACTCATCTACAACCACCTCTCCTTTTGACTCCCTTTCCATATTTGAAGAGCTTCATACCAATGACCCATGTTGTTCCATCTACCGCCTTTTAGGCTTGTGCTCAGATTTTGTCATCTTATTTGAACATTAATTTATTGAAAGACCTGCTTGTTTTTTAGATATGTTTTTCTACTTTTCACTAGTATGATGATCTAATCCAGACTCAAGTGCAGAAACTACAGAACAATTTTGAAACCATACCATCACAGAGATCACATGTTGTCACAGTAGGCATGTTCACTAGTGACAATTTAACTCCATCTGCTTTATCTATAGTCAATAATTCAGATGGAGGAATGATGGAAAACTGTAAACTAAAACTATCTTCGTTGTTGAAAAATGAAACTATAAGAGAACTTGATTAATTGCCAAGAGATTCTGGCAAGGAGTTTGTCTTTCCATCCATAACTTGAACTGAAGCCATAGTGGTTTTTGAAGCTTGTGGGAATGGTTTCAATATATTCAGCATCTCACCAGAATGGATTGTAACCAGTTTATTTTGTCTTGTTAATGGGTGTGAATCATTTGATATGTTGGTTTTTGTCCTTAAAGGTTGATGAAAAGTAGATGAAATGTTACCATATGACCTAGCTAACATCGATGAGTAGAAATTCATTGGGCATGAACCACTTAAAGAAACAAAATTTGAAAGTGGAGGTCTGTATGTAGGTAGTTCTGCTAATGGAGGAATGGAATCTTTAATTGATGACACAACATCAAAGATCAAAGCAATGAAATAAAATCATTGTGGAAAGAAATATGAAAAAAATTCTCATTTTTTTGCATATCAAATATGCTCCAAGTATGGGCACAAACATGAGAGTTGAATTTTCAACTCTCTAGGCTCCTGTTAATATGGTCAACCAAAAATATGTCAAAAACCTAAATATTTTGGGGGATTCAAAACTTTTTGTGGATTGAGTCTACGAAAAATTCAGGATAGTGGCACCTCATTTGGCTCACATTTTTCAAGGTATGAAAAAATTCTACAACAAGTTGGATTGGTTCTCTTGTGGCCGTATATACCATGAACTAGATGCCCTATCAGAAAATTTCTCCAAGGAGTCTCTCCAACTTATTCCACAAGTGCTAGAAAAACAAGAGTATTTGTGGGAGTTGTTTCCTTCCATATCTAGTTTTTTGTCTCACTTATTGCTATATTTTGTGATTATATATGTAAACAATCCAATGATATTATCTGAAAAATTATAGAGATTTTTTTTGGGTTTTAAAAGCTCGCACAATATATTATTGGAACAAACTTTTATTACTAGAAATCAATCAGTTAATTCTACATACCACTAAAAGTGGAAAACTCTCTATAACTTTTGATCACCTTGAACATCAAGCACACTAAGAACCTCGACAATGGGGTTCTAATAACATTTCCAAAGATCAAAAATTGACAAAGCACAATTTAATGAGTATTGATTAGTCAAAATTACCATGTGGATCAGCTACTCATGTCGAAATGATGGTATATTGGATTAGGTGTGGGTTGCACTTGCATTTGAAAGAGTGAACACAACTTGGATAAAGAACATTGACTACACTAGGAACCTAGAAAATGAGGTTATAATAACATGGCCAAAAATCCAAAATTAACAAAGTACAATTTAATGAGCATTGATTAGTCAAAAGTACAATGTGGATCAACGACTTGTGTCAAAATGATGATATATTGGACTAGGCGAGGGTTGTAATGGCATTGGAAAGAGTGAACACAATGTGAATAAAGAGTCACTTGGAGAAGGAATACAAATAATCGTAGTCCTACTAGGAATCACAGTCTTTGAAAAGAAATACAAGGAATCACAGTCTTACCGGGAATCACAGTATTACCGGGAATCACAGTCTTGGAAAAGGAATACAAGGAATCATAGGAATAAAGAGCACTGCTAATATAAATGGACATATAAATAGTTTCACTTCAATGTGGAAACTAAAATAATGGGCACGAATAGTTAGAATATTAGCATAGGACACAACGCCCAGACATTTCTTTTCCAGCACAACCTTTATATCGTCAACCACATTGAATGCCCTGAGACCCAAATTCTGCGAAGCCTTCTTCTCTGGTTGGTTACCATTATAGCTATCCAGAAGAATGGATGCATCACAGCCCTAAAAAAATACAGTGTTAACCTAATATTTTTTCAATTTCTTTTCACAATAAGTTTATGAAATGTAATTTTGGTGGCAAAAGTATTGTTTTTCCATACTCTCAGATATGCTTCACATTGGTTTTCACATAGTATTAATGCTTCACATTGGTTTTCAGATAATATTAATGCTTTGATGTTTCGAACATGGCTTTTGAAGATAAACAGTGTCAATGTTTCTAACTATCAAAGATGGATTCTGAAGATAAATCACATCAATGAAACTTCCACACTAAAACTACTTATACAATAAATTCAAAAGAAAAAATTGATTCTAATTCAACTCATAAAAAAATAAGGATGCTAAATACTACTCCTGAACTTAAGTCATTGCAAAATCCTGTAATAGACATGAGTGAGATCAAATAATTGACTTTACCTATGAGTCTATTGTAAAATCTTGTAATAAACATGAGTGAAGTCAAATAATTAACTTTAAATATTTTGAAAATAAAAAATCTACTTTAAAAAAATACCCAAACTCTACTGAGCTAAGAAGATCATGGTGGGAAAAATAAATCCAGTGAGAAAATTATGATATGTTGGGTGAAAACAACAAATTCGGATTTTAAAATAGATGTTCTTAGTGTCATAAGAGTTCTTGCCATGATCTTACCTGTTGAAGTAAAGATCACATGGTAAAAAGGCTTCCACTGCACTCCCTATATTTCTATTTCAATCTGAGAGCTGCTTCAAATTCCAACATCTGATTCATAAATTATGAGAGTAGTGGGATGCGGCACACACTCACAGGAGGAGGCAGCAAGATATGAGTGCAGTGAGAGCGGAGAGCTGCGACACATGCTCACGGCTGGAGGCAACGAGATATGAGAGAAGTATGTGATCCAGAGCTGAGTAAAATTTCACCATGAGCGGGAGCCGAGTAACAAGGATCCTAGTGAGCGAGAGTGGCTTGGTTCTCGAGAAAAAAACCAAGGGATATAACCAGGTAAAAATGATTTATCCTAATTGGAAAAAAACAAGGTAACAATAACCAGCAAAATAATGAATAACAACAGACATAAGAGGAAAATGAGACAATATTACAAAAGAGGGATACGTAAACTTACATTTGGGAAAACCAGCTTCGTGCAATAGAAAAAACATGGCCTATTGCTCAAACCTGCAACTTCTTCCCTTCCAGGCTTCGGATCTACTTCAACTTTTATAACAGACACCTAATTCAAATTCCAACACCTCATTCATAAATTATGATATATCAGAACAAACCTCGACATCCAGAGATTCCTAACTCTTAGACAATAAATAAAAATTAAAACTTATTTGTCAAGCATATGAGACATTAATGTATTAGATTTTATCTGACACAATTTCCTTTCGGTGAAGGAAGCCTCAGCTCTGTTATGGTTTTTGGGAGGCAAAGGCAAGGTAAGGTGATAATGTTGCATCGGCCGTGGTGCTAAATGTGAAATTGGTGGTCAAGGGTCCAACGGGAAAGATAAAGATGAGTATTTATCCTCCACATCCCCATTCCCATTCCGACATGGATGAAGAAGATCTATACACAAGATTTAAATCTCTATAGAGACAGATGGATTTCATCGAAATTCAATAAGAATACATGAAGGATGAGAAAAAAATCTAAAGAGAGAATTGTTGAGAGCCTAGGAGGAGGTGAAGAGGATCTAGTTGGTGCCTCTGGTGATTGGGCATTTCATAGAGATGGTTGACCAGAAAAATAGAATAGTGGGTTCAACAATAGGATTGAACTACTATGTGAGGATTTTGAGCACAATCAACAGGGAGCTCCTGAATTCCTCCGCCTGGGTAGCCCTCCATTGACATTCGAATGCCCTGGTGGACATCCTCCCACATAAGGCAGACTCCTCTATCTCACTCCTCTCCTAATCTGAAAAACTAGACATAACCTACAATGATATTGGAGGTTGTGACTTACATAAACATGAGATTCAGGAAGCTGTGGAGCTTCCACTCACACACCATGAGCTTTACAAGCAGATCGAGATAGACCGTCCGCGGGGTGTTCTTCCTTATGGCCCTCTAGGTACGGAGAATACCATGCTTGCCAAGGTGATCACAAACCACACTATGGTTGCTTTCATTCATGTCATTGGCTCTGATTTTGTTAAGTATTATCTTGGAGAGGGGCCAAAGATGGTTTGTGATGTCATTCACCTTGCTAAAGAGAATGCACCTATAATAATATTCATTGATGAGGTGGATGCAATCCCATTAACACGGTTTGATGCTAAAACTGAAGATGATAGGGAAGTTGAGAGGATCTTGATGGAGCTCTTAAATCAGATGGATGGTTTTGATCAGACTGTGAATGTGAAGGTGATTATGGAAACCAATAGAGCAGATACACTGGATCCCGCACTTCTGCATCCTATAAGACTTGATAGCAAATTTGAGTTTCCTCTGCCTGATAGGAGGCAGAAACGTCTTTTTTTCCAGGTTTGTACAGCGAAAATGAACATCAGTGACGAGGTAGACCTTGAATACTATGTATCTCAACCTGATAAAATTAGAGTTGTAGAGATAACTGCAATTTGTCAAGAAGTTGGTATGCATGCAGTGTGAAAAAACTGCTATGTTATTCTCCCAAAGGATTTTAAAAAGGGTTACAATGCCAATGTTAAAAATCTAGCAAACTCTTTGACTTTTACAAGTAATCTAACCTTTTTAGGCAACAGATGTATATTTGTTAATTTCATCAATAGACATATCCTTTATGTTTAGTATAAATGAATATGGACGATGCCAATTTGTATTTTTTGAGTATATTTTTACAGGATTAAAATTGAAATAACTCACAGTTTATGTTTTATTCAAATGTGATATCGAGATATGTGAGGATGGAAATTCTATGTATTATAATTAAATTCATATATTTTACCTGAGAAATGACCCCATGGCCAGTCCTACTATCTTCGTCTATCGGGCAACTGTGTGAAGCTCTTGCCATTAACTGTTATCTCTTTACCCTTATCACTCGGTTTGTTTTGATTTATCAAATGAAAGTAACCAGTGGCAAGAGCTCCCACGATAAGTACATAGGGCTGTGAACGTGGCTGCAAGACTAGGGAATGGAAAATTATGTCAAGATGAGATTTCAGTAGGAGGAGATTTAAAGGCACCTGGAAGGAATTGTAGTAAGGCAGTTGCAAGAACAAGACCCACAACAAAAGCCCTAATCACTAAGCCAATGGGAGATGACCAAAAAAAAGTGGTGTGTTTTGGGCGGGAGAAATGTTATTTTAACTCGATATTTAAAATTTAAACGAAAAATGAATACTCCCTCCCTCCATTTTTCCAAACATCATTTTTAATATTATTCCCTCCAAATATCATTTTAATATCATACCCATTGTTGTTTTGATGGATGTTGAGTGCACTGGTGATTCCTTGTAATGTCAACAATTTTTTTTAAAAGAATCTTCAAAAATCAATTCAATTTCATTCTAATAAATTTATTTTAAAAACATTGATGATGAACCATACAATGAGTGGTTTGAAAGGCATCTGACCTTAAAAAATTTATGTGATTTATCGAGAAGAGTTTTTAAAGAAAATGATTAATTAGTTATTAAAATAAAATTGAGATAAAATAGTAAATTTAGGAGAGGTTTTTGCAACCAATGGTTTTTCTCATGGTATTCCACCTTGCCAACAAGGGGGAATTAACCTGATCGTAGGTCCAAACTAGACCTACTCTTGTTTGGAATGGCTAATCCCAATGGGTTTTAAGTATTGTTATAAGGGTTAGGGGAATAATGAGTGAGTGGTTAAGGGATTGAGTATTAGCGGCATAGGGGTTAGGGGAATAGGGGCTTAGGGTTAGAGGTTTAGGGTTTAGGGGTTAGGGGAATAATGAGTTAGTGGTTAAGGGGTTAGGGATTGGGGGCTTAGGGGTTAGGGGATTTAGGCATATTTAGGGTTAGGGGAATAATGATTTGTTTAAGGGATTATTGATTGGGGTTAGAGGAATAATGAGTTATTGGTTAAGGGGTTAGGGATTGGGGGGTTATGGGTTAGGGGATTTAGGTGCATTTAGGGGTTAGGGGAATAATGAGTTAGTGGTTAAGGGATTAGGGATTCGGGTTTATGGGATTTATGCGCAGTTAAGGGTTAGGTGAATAATGATTTAGTGGTTAATGGATTAGGGATTAGGGGATTAAGGGTTAGGGGATTTAAAAATTAAGGATTTTAGGGGTTAGGGGTGAGGGGTTAATGGGTTATGGGTTAAGCGTTAATATTTTAGGGGTTTAGGGGTTAAGGGGTTAGGGGTTTAGGTGTTAGTGGTTTAGGGGTTTAAGGGTTTAGAGGTTTATGGTTTAGGGGGTTAAATATGTTAGGGTTTTAGGGGTTTAGGGGGTTGAATGGGTTAGCGGTTGGGAATTAGGGTTTAAGGGGTTAAGGGTTAAGGGTTTAGAGGTTTAGGGTTTAGGGGGTTAACTGGGTTAGGGGTTTAGGGGTATAAGGGGCTAAATGGGTTAGGGGTTGGGAATTAGGGTTAAGGGGTTAAGGGGTTATACGCTTAGGGTTTAGGGGGTTGAATGGAGGGGTTTAGATGTTAAGGGGTTAGGGGATTTAGTAGTTAAGGATTTTAGGGGTTAGGGGTTAATGGGGTTAGGGTTTAGGGGGTTAAATGGGTTAGGGTTTTAGGGTTTTATGGGGTTAAATGGGTTAGGGGTTGGGAATTAGGGTTTAAGGGGTTAGGGGTTAAGGGTTAGAGGTTTAGGGTTTAGGGGGTTAAATGGGTTAGGGGTTAAGGGGTTAAGAGGTTAGAGTTTAATGAGTTAAAGGTTTGGGGTTTATGGGGTTAAATGGGCTAGGGGTTTATAGGTTTAAGGAGTTAGGGGATTTAGCAGTTAAGGATTTTAGGGGTTAGGGGTTAGGTTAGGGGGTTAAATGGGTTATGGGTAGGGAATTAGGGTTTAAGGGTTAAGGGTTTAGGGGGTTAAATGGGTTAGGGTTTTAGGTGTTTAGGGGGTTAAATGGGTTAGGGGTTAAGGGTTAAGGGTTTAGAGGTTTACGGTTTAGGGGGTTAAATGGGTTAGGAGTTTAGGCATATAGGGGGTTAAATAGGTTAGGGGTTTGGAATTAGGGTTTAAGGGGTTATGGGTGAAGGGGTTAGAGGTTTAGGGTTTAGGGGGTTAAATGGGTTAGGGTTTTAGAGGTTTAGGGGGTTAGGGATTTACCGGTTAAGGATTTTAGGGGATAGGGATTAATGGGGTTGGGGTTTAGGGGGTTAAATGGATTAAGGTTTTAAGTGTTTATGGGGTTAAATGGGTTAGGTGTTAGGAATTAGGGTTTAAGGGGTTAGGGGTTAAGGTATTAGAGGTTTAGGGTTTAGGGGGTTAAATGGGTTAGGGGTTTAAGGGTTTAGGGGGTTAAAAGGGTTAGTGGTTAAGGGTTAAGGGGTTAAGGGTTTAGAGTTTTAGGTTTTAGGGGTTAAATGGGTTAGGGTTTAGAGGTTTAGGGGGTCAAATGCATTGGGGTTTGGGAATTAGTGTTTAATGGGTTAGGGGTTAAGATGATAGTTTCGTTGGTCTCTGTTTGTGCACAATAGTTTCTTATTCTTTGTGTCTCAATGTAAAAAAAATTTAGGTATTGTTTCTTGTTGCCATGTCTTCTCTATTTATTAATTTATATTATTTGTTAGTCATTGCTTTACATTTATTGATGAAAATGTCTATTGAAATTAAACCAAATGTATGTTCAATATCCAGTTTCAAACTCGGCCACAGTGTTGTCACATAATTTAAGTCCAAATAATGGCCATCTGATGAAGTCTCAATAACCACACTGCACCTCATGACTACTAAAAAAAAACTTAAGTTTTAGTGTCCTGCATTCAAGAGAAAGTTGGCTCTTATACTCTTGCTCCACCTGACATTAGGGAAGACAGAGGGAGGTAGGAGAGAAAGGGAGAGAGAAGAAGGACGAGAGATAGGACTTAAGAGAGAGGAACCAATATCATAGATGAAATAATATGTGACCAAATTACTTTATAGGGAGATGGGAGATAGGGGCACCCTACCTAACTAACTAAATGTATAAACTAAATGTGGTGTAATTGTATGTAATGGTGGTTGATTATACGAGGAGAGGATTTTACGAGGAGGCACTGGATTTTTAATGTGATATGCAAAAAACAAGTACTGAACCTAACCATTTCACATTCACCAATTTTCTCTATGCATGTGCTAATTTGGTAAATTTGGAACATGGCAAAGGAGTCTTGTTTTGTGATCACCTCCCACGCGGATTCACCAATTGTGAGAACACAACGCTTGTGGTTGCATCTTCTAAATCATCATCATTTCCATCAACACCTCATCTAATAACGCTAGTATAAAAGTCTCAGGCTCTCGGCAGTGAAAAGGAACATACTTTATGCACCCTCAATCTCTTCTACATACTTGTATCTCTCCTCCCAAACCAAAGCCACTAGTGTTGTGTGTTCACTTTCCCCTTAATCTTGTGCAAACATCCTAAGGTAAGGAATTATTGCACCAAAGTATGGATCCACTATGTGTCATATCCACTAAAGGAGAACATGTTCCAAACAATAGTTAAATTCTCACAATTATCCCTCTGTAAGACTTTGAGAACTCCAAAATGCCACATGCTCATTAATGAAATCTATAAATTGAGAACTTTCGTAGAATACTGGAAGTCATACTGAACTTGGACCAAGAGGCTCGGGATCTGGGTAGTGCAAAGGAACATCTGCAATATGATTTATACTATTCTCATCTAGATAATTTTGCATGGATATCTCCTGGAGTTGAAATGCATATTCCAGGTTCCATAGAACATCTCCCAAGGAAGGCTCATCGAAGACCGTCTCTTCTAATAACTTTTCAGTAGTCTCCCTAAATATTTTCAGAGAACCGGAGTTGATAGTCCCAACAAGGTGAGGGTCAATGATTTTTTCAAGCTTACCCTTTTTATTCCAGTTCATTTCCCACTCTTCTATATTGAATTTTTCTCTGCAAAAAAACAATATTAATGTTTTCGCTTGCACACAAGACTCCAGTAACACTACTCCAAAAGAATACACATCAGATTTATCTGTCAGTTGCTACCTTCTAAAGTATTCAAGATCAAGGTACGCAAGGGCCAAAAATACCTTTGGATCCATTCTTTGAATTTCCAAAGTTCGCCACCTTTTCCCATAGTCATTTTATCGTGGATATCTTTGACATCTAGATAAGCGCATATGATTCACGACAAGGGAATTAGATTGAATTCACCATATATTGGAGCCTCATTGGTATCTTGCTAGTCAAATAGTTTTCCAACAAGTCGAGGGAGTCTAAATTGGTGTAGTTGAAAATGAAAGGCAAGATTGTTCTATCGAAGCCAAATCCCATGATGCTAAGCTTGAAACCCCTCTCATTATTGTAGGTCACACCTTCAAGCTCCGAGATGGTGATGTTGTATTGGTTTTTATCTTGTTTCCAATCCACGGTCACACCTTTGAGCTCTAAGATGGTGACATTGTAGGGGCTTTTATCTTGTCTCTAGTCCACTGCGTGAGCTTGGGTACATAAACCTAGCACCATGTCAGGTTAAGGGACATTATGAGTATTCAACGAATAAATCTCGATAAAGAAATGGAATTATGGAGATATTGGCTATCATACATATTTGGTTTCCTCTGTCAATGTACCAAAGTTGTCGGTCCTCCAAAAGGAGCCTTCTTCCCATTCTTTCCTCCAAAATCAGGGTTCATTAGTGCTGCCATATATGCTAATAAACCCCCTTCACCATCTCCCCCATTAGGAAATCTGAGTTTTCAAAAAAAAATGTGAAGTTCAACCTCTCCATCATTGAGGGTTATATGGCATGTCATGTAACTATGAAAATAATCTTCTTTTCAATACATTGCCAGATGGTGGTATGATGAAAATATCCCATTTAATGTTGCTCGCTCACCATCTTACAAAGCTATGCGGGACTCTATTATAGCTACAGGAAAGGGCTTCAAAGTCCCTAATATGCATGACTTGAGGGGAGCTCTTTTGCAAAAAGAGATTTACTACTTTGATTATTAATCAAATATAAAACCAATAATATTGTTTTATTTAAAGCTTAATTTGATATAATCATGTAAATTGTGTATTAAATGAAATAAATATATTCATTGGTACAATTCTCATAGAAATTGATAAAACTAAACACATTTATCCATTATTACACAATAAACCATACTTAAATATTTTTTAATTACATATTTATAACTGTTAATAAAGGTTTATATATTATTAAAAAATTAAATAAATTTCATAACTAAACAATTAACAAAAGTTCATACACCATTAAAAAACTAATTAAGGTTCATAAATAAATTAACAAAACTTCATACAATACTCCGCGATGGGGGTGAGGTCTGAGCAACACGTGGAAGGTGTCTCGCATGAGTAAATATAAGTGGAGCGAGGGTGAGGGACAATACTCCCAGTCCCTTCACCATAACACATGCAGCGGGAGAGTTACTGGCTTCACGTTGACAATTCGTGTGAAAAGTAATTATGCATTGGAGTTCAGAGGTGATGAAAGGATAAGGTGAAGGAAGATGAGGAAACCCAACATTAGACTCATAAATATGGTTTGGTGCTAGTCCCGATGGTGGCCTCCAAAGGGGAAGCATAAACGTCGCAGGAAGGTTTACGAAGGGAGTGGCTTGTGTGTGCTTGTCATGGGCATTTGCTGGTGCAGTGTGTTCAACCAGTCACCTCTGCTCAGTTTCTTAGCCATTAACTGTGTATGGGTTAAGGATAGGAAGTTGAAGGGAAGTGAGCTCACTGGTTTCCATTTTTCTTGGCTTTCAGTGAGCCAATTTTTTCATGATAAGAGAGGAAGCTAGAATTTGCAGTCTAGGAAACCTTGAGGGTAGTGGAAGAAAACTAGTTTCTTTTCCAACTTTCGTGCCCTCTAGCGTGGGTGTGACGGTGTTTGGTGTATTGGTGTGTGGTATCTATGTGGAGAATTTGGAGGTTGGTCACTACCCTAGAGGATGTTACGATCAGGCGTCGGCTACTTTATTATCGTTTGTTGTTCAATTTATTGTGTTGGTTTGGTGGGTAATGGTATTTGGTTTTTCTGGTGGTCGAAGTATTTATCTGGTAGTGGGAGGTGTGTTTGTGCTTCCTTGTGGTGGTGGGAGATGACATTTGGCTCCTTCGTTGGTGGTGTTTGTTTTCTATAGTGGGGGGTCTGCTCTCTGGACTCTGCACACAGCGGAGTTCCTTGACCTTGGCGAACTATGAAGCCCTTGGTGTGGTGTGGATGTTCTCCCTCCCCTGTAGTCCATGGCCCTGTGGCGGTGGAAGGCTCAGAAATAATCATGGCGGCTTCACGATAGGGTGGAAAGATTGTGGGGCCTGTGCGGCTCGCTAGTGTGGGTGCGCATGGGGTTTGTGGAGGAGGTAAGCGAGGGGATAGCAGAGGTGGGGGTTTGAGGGTTCAAAATCAGAGTCGTCATAGTGGAGGAGGTCGTGGTGGCAAGGGGAATCATGGGTTTGATTGATTTGAGGTAAATGAGGGGCAGTTTATCCAACATTGCTTCCTAGAGAACTGTCGTGCACGTATCAACATCCTGATGGAAAGAGTGGACACAACTGAGAGATTATGTTGTGAGGAGCATGTGGATCACATGGCAACACTGGAACGAATGCACTATTTACAGTGCCAAGTCCGGGAGAGACTGGTAGTGGTTTGGCGAGGCCAAAATCAACTTACTGAGAAAGTAGAAAAGTTGGAGACTTGGTTGGCACACTTTGAAGGGCACGGTTAATGTGACTTCTTTCCTCCACCGAATCTTGGAACAACCCTGGACAACCCTACATCCATCACGTTGGACGATTAGTATACTATTTAGTGTTCTTTAATTATGTTTTATATTTGTTTTGGTGTCTCTGGGCCAACCGTTTATGGACAGTGTCCCTAGTCCCTCTTTTGTATTTTTTTTCATCTGGTGCAAATATTTTTCAACAAACCCAGTCAAGGTGAGACCCCCTGTTTTGTAATTGGCTATATGTACTCCCTTTTTCCTACATGAATATAACATTGACTTACAAAAAAACAAAGGTTCATACATCATTAAAAATTTAATTAAGTTTCATACTTAAATTAATAAATTTCCATACATGTTTACTAAATAGGTCGATAAATATATATTTTAGGTTTATCTATTTAGTATTTATCAAATATAAATATGATGATTTAACACTAGATTTAAATGAGCTCACATGTTTAACATATGAAATGTTATATTTATCTATTTATTAAATGTAAATATGAAGATTTAACCTTCGATTTAAAACAACTCACTTTTACCATAAATCAATGAAGTTTAAAGATTAAACTTTATGGCCGAATATTAAATATAAATATAAATATTAATTTGGCTATCTAATTAATATAATTATAACCTTTACTAAAATTGTAATGAAGGCATTAGTGTATAGTTGATAGATGATACATGCAATTATGTTAATTGTAGATGAATTCATCTGCACTATTAAACTTTAGAGAAAAAAACGTATTCATAATTTTAACACTGTAAATTTAGAGACCCCTTTGTCTCTAAATTTTAACACTGCAAATTGATTCAGAGATACATATAGCTAAATGTAACACTTCGATACCACAATAGCAATTCTCCATATATGCAGTGACACAGTTAAAAATTACTAACTTAAATGAGTAATTCATATACTTGTTGTACTTGTTATTTGGCCATATTTTTATTCTTTGATTATAATAGTCATTTACATTAATCATTATTAATTTTTTCACTTATTATCTAGTCATATATTTTAATCGTAGACAAAATTAATCATTTAAGTTAGTCTCTTTTCCTTTAGTCACTTATTATCTAGTCATATATTTTATCCCTAGACTAAATTTGTCATTTAAGTTAGTTTCTTTTAGTTTAGTCACTTCTTATCTAGTCGTATGTTTTATTCCAAGATTAAATTAGTCGTTCAAGTTAGTAGATTTTAGTTTAGTCACTTATTATCTAGTCGTGTATTTTAGTCCAAGACTAATGTATTTTAGTCCAAGACTAAATTAGTCATTTAAGTTAGTCATTTTTAGTTTGGTCGCATAAAATTTCTCAAATTTAATAGTAATTCACTTGAAATAATTGTGGTGACTAACATTTTTAGTCACCTAGTCATTAATTTCATCAATTTTTACTAGTGATTGTAAATCAATCTTTGTAAATAATTTGATTATAAACATATAGAGTTTGTTTACTTAAAGCAAATAAGTATTTGAACAAGTCTTACTAAATATAAAAACCTATTTTATTATAGAGATATTTTTCTTATTTGAAACTCATATTAAATCTTATATTGTAACTTTATATTGTAAATCATAAAAGTTACAATAGTCAATTGTAAATGAGTATTTATAAAGCATTATCGAATATGAAGTAGCTATGTGGAAGTTGTTGTGTGAACGCCAAGGCTATGGGAAGAACAAACATCGGAAGTAAGTATTTATATGTGGAAGTCGCTGTGTGAACGCCAAGGCTATGGGAAGAACAAGGCTATGGGAAGAACAAACATCGGAAGTAAGTATTTATATAACTCATGATATATATAGAAACTTGTTTCACTATTTGGAGTTTTTCTTGCATCAAGCATGTAATAAAGCTTATATTTTACGCACGAAGCTATTTATGTAAAATGAAATATTTTATTAAACAACAATAAACCTAGAAATCATAAAACTAAATTAAATAATATTATTTAATTAAAAAAATATATCAATTTCAAAAAATAATATAATAATGTTGTGGCTGAAGTTTTACTCATGATTGTAATCAATGTGATAGGTGCATGTTGCATATGCAAGAGATGCAGAATTACAAAATCGTGTAGAGGCAAAATAAAGAAGAAGAAAAATATGCTTTAATTTTGCAGTGTGATTTCCTCGTTTTTACTCGGCATAATGACATTAACAATTTTGTTTTCTTTTGATGAATGGAATGATCAACACGTAATCAACAACATAAATTGTATTACCTATAAACTGACATTGTTATAGTAGTGGATATCTTTGTTGACATTTTATAAGGTAGTTATCATTATTAAAATAGTTTCACGTTTAATATTAGAAAAGTTTCACGT
This sequence comes from Pinus albicaulis, assembly GCA_034641835.2. Classification (NCBI taxonomy): domain Eukaryota; kingdom Viridiplantae; phylum Streptophyta; class Pinopsida; order Pinales; family Pinaceae; genus Pinus; species Pinus albicaulis. Next base: position 352,198,734 of record CM076580.1, read on the forward strand.
TCAATATTTTATTTTAAACAATTTCTATTATTTCCCAGAAAAGTGTGCTTTGCTATTTTTAAATTTCTATTTATTAAAAAAAATATCGTCAAAAAAATTTCACACACAAAATAGTAACACAGCGGAAATAGAAAAGGAAAAAAAATTATTATTGTCAACCATTACTTGGTTACCGAAAATCCTGCACCTTGACAATTATAATCCTATTTTCCAGAAGATTTTGCCAAATTTTCTAAAAATAAGGTTGGAATTTCTATTTTTTTAAAGTCACAATTATGGCTCATTTAGATTATGCAAATCATTCTACTACTTGTAAATGAAAAATTTTCTATACTGACTTGTTATATATTGAAGGTGTCCCGTAGAAGGTATTTCATACGAAGACTAGTAAAAGGTGGTGGTTGTTAAGAAATCGATGATCTCTATCTAAAGTGCATTTAAAATGTTGTTGGTTGACATATAAAATGTTGTTGGTTGACATAATATTTTAAAAGTACAAAGAAGAAATGGCTTCCCGGGAAAGGAAAGAAAATTTTTGCATTTATATTATTATCTCACTTGTACTCATCGATCATAGCTTTCGGTGGTCTAGTGCATATCAACAATATGTCAATCTGTCTGTGTAGGAGAAGAGTAGCGATAAGATTTGGTTTACATGATTGGTGAATGCTACATGTGTTCCCTAGCTATTTGATTTCAGTAAAATCATTTATTTATGTGCAGAGAAATTTGATTTAACAATAAAAGCAATTAGGATACCATCCAAAGGTACTTGTATTTCTTTGTCTTCAAAAAAAATTTGGAACATATTGAAGCTACTGATTTCGAACATGCGCTTAGATTTGTTAAAACGAAATATTTTTTTTTAGAATAACAGGAAGGTGGCTTGAAAATCATACAAGAGTGTTTTTCGCTAGTTTATGAGGTTTCTTATAATCTTTCCTCTCTAGATATTACTTTTTTTAAATAACCATTTAGAGAGTTTTATTCATTGTATGCATGTTTAATGGGCCAAGAAACTATGTCCCAATTTCCATTCAATATGTGCTTCATTATTTAGAAATTTTTATTTATTTATTAGACTAGGCTAATCTTATTTCAAATAAACTATGTTTAAAATTAGTAAATTTGTTCAAGAGTGTTAAGATATTCATGATGTTCTATTTAATAATATCCTTAATGTTGAGTCCTAGTTTGGATGAGTTGCCACAGAACCATAATTATAATTTTGAGAAAGAACAAATGCAGGTTCGCTATCCCATATTGAGGAAACATGAAGCTATTTCAATTCCTTTTGTATAATTTAGAATATTTTTGTAAAGCAATTTATTTGCATGATAACTTGATGAGAGCCCTGTTGAATATCTGGAAAAGAATAAATTTTCCTCTGGGGAAGGGATACATGAAGACAGAGGGAATAATACAATTATTTGAGTTTATGGGTTTCGAGGTAAATCACTATTTCTTCCAAGAATTGTTATGAACATGTATTTTGCTTCCAAAGTCTATATGCAATACTGCAATTGGAAAATTAAATTTGACTAGGAAAAAACAATTTATTTATTTTCCATTTACTGTTGGACGAGCCACCATGAAGAATGGAAGCCACCTTGCATATTTTGTTAAGTATTTGCATTGTTTTAATTTAAAAGAAGTCGAAGGCTAGCGAGACATTGATCTAAAAGGCCTATTTATCACACATGTAGGTTCCATCAAATGTGAGAGCTTGTTGACAAAAGTTGAAAGTGAAAGCAACAAGAGTCACATGGATCCAAGAAATATTCAGGAAGGGGAAATGACTATTAAAGAAATTTCTAAAGAATCAAGTATTAGCACTAAAAATTTAGGTTTTAATCCTTCACATGAATTGTATGCAAACAAATTCTTAAAACGAGAAAATAAACAATAGTGAGAGCATAAAACATAAAATAGATATACATAGAGATTTTCTCCTGGATCCCAAACCAAGACTACCAGTTTGATTTTTCATTATATTATTTTCAATGTTACAACACATATATATGCATGTCGAAGCATTCATAAACACTAATCCATTAACCCTAGATTATAACTTAACTGTAGTTTCCTTGACCAGATCTACAAAATATCAAGAGCAGAAAACCATCATGCCCAAAACCATGTGCAAACCCATGCACAAAACCATAGGTAGGTCTGCCCATCTAATCGTGGAAAGAATACACACCCAAAATTCTCCCACTTGTTTTTTTATTTCCACAGGGTGCCACAGGAGATCTTATTCATTGGTCTAGCCCTATAACACCCATTGTTTTTCTACACCAAGAGAACTTTTCAGTGCTACAGACTTCGACAATGCATCTGCAACATTCCTCAAATTGTCCACCTTTACTAGCAACACCTTTTTATCCTCAACAATATCTCTCACAAAGTGATAATGAACATCAATTGTCTTTGTCTTTGAATGATAAGTAGGGTTCTCAGCTAAGAAAAATTCACTTTGGCTATCACATTCTATCCTTATAGCTCATTACACCAACCCCATACTTGAACACAATCTATGAAAAAAAACTACTTCTTCTCTTACATGAGTGGTTGCCATGTATTCTACCTATGTAGCTGAAAGAGCCACTACATACTGTATTTTACTCATCCAACTGACTACACCTCCAAATAGGTTAAACACATACCCACTTCTAGATCTTCTTTGATCCAGATCTCCAGTCTAGTCTACATCAAAAAAACCACAGATGTCCAAAACTCTGTCCAATATTGGTCTTCCCTAGTAGCACAAACCATAATCACTAGTACCACACAGATATCTAAAAACCTGCTTCATTGTTTTCTAATGCTTCTTCCTTGGTTTTGACATAAACCTGCTCAATACTCCCACTGCATGTGCAATGTCGAGTCTAGTATAGACCATTGCATACATCAGGCTACCCACTGCACTTTCATATGGAACATGGGACATATTCTCCTCTTCTTCTTGTGTCTTGGGACATTGTTCAGCATATAGCTTTACAACTATAGGAATAAGAACCTTCACTAATTTACTATCCTGCATATTGAACCTCTGCAATATTGTCTCGGCATAATTCTTCTAGTTCAAGCAAAGCTTACTCTTTGTTCGATCTCTCTTAATTCCCATCTCCAAAATATAGTTTGTAGCACCAATATCCTTCATGTCAAATTTGGATCAAATTTGGGTTTTCTAATCCTAGATATTTTCTTTTTCATTTCCAACCAGCAACATATCATCCACATACAAGACCAAATAAATAACATGGTCACCAATTAATTTAAAATGCACACAATGATCCTCTTTTCTTCTGGTGAAGCCAAGTCTCCATATATAGATATCAATTTTTTTATACCACATCCTTAGTGACTATTTTAACCCACACAAAGATTGTTTTAACCTGCATACTAGTTCTTTCTTACCCTTCACCGCAAATCCTTCAGGTTTTTTCATGTAGAGCTCCTCTTCCAGATCCCCATGAATAAATGTTGTCTTCACATCCATTTGTTATACCTCAAAATAAAATGCAACAACAACAGATAAAAGTAATCTAATAGAAGTCACCATGGCAACCGAAGAAACAATATCACCAAAATAAAATCTCGGCACCTAGGAATAACCTTTTTCTACCAACTGAGCTTTGTATTTCTCCACCTTGCCTTCTGCATTCTTTTTCTTCTTAAACACCCATTTTCTCCCAATGGACTTCCTTCCATCTGGAAAATCCACCAGATCCCATGCCTCATTTTTGTGCAAGAATGCCATTTCATCAACCATGGCCTCCTTCCAAAGTTTTCCATCCTTTGAATCCACTGCCTCCCTAATGATGAACCACACTGGTTGGTTCGAAACACGTCGACATTGTTCATTGTAATGCGATTATTACTGAAAGATTTCATCATAGTTTTGGGATCATCATCAGTGATAGTTAAAAAAAAATATGAACAAAATGCAGATGGACTATACCTTTATCGTTTCCTTCTTTCTTAGACTGATCTTCTCACAGCTGGAGTTTTTGGCTCTTCCTCTTCTGAATCTTGTTCTATTGTATAGTTTTATTCCTCCTCCTTTAGCTCAAACTCCATATTCTCAGGTTCCTTTGGTAGGACTTCATGTTTAACAACATCCTTCACCTCTCTAAACACCACATCTTGGTTATACAAAACCTTCACTACTTCTGAGTTACAATGCTTGTAACCATATAAACCATCCTTATACCCAATAAATATGCACATTTTAGATTTATTATCCAACTTGGACCTTTTCTCCTTTGGAACATGTACATATGAATCACATCCAAATACCCTCATATGTGAAGGAGAGGGTTTCTTACCATTCCATACCTCATATGGAGTTTATCCTCCAACGGTGATGAAGGTGATCTGTTAACCAAGTAACATGCAGTCTCCACTGCCTCTGCCCATAATTCATGTCCTAACCTGGTACCACTGAGCATGCTTCTTGCCCTTTACATCAATGTTCTATTCATTCTTTCTGCAAATCGGTTTTGTTGAGGTGTGTATGGAGTATTCTTCTAACATGCTATACCACACTTCTTACAAAACTCTTCAAATTCCTTCTTGCAGAACTCTCCACCATTATATGTCCTCAAAACCTTTATCTTCTTCTCCATCTGGTTTTCCACTAAAGCCTTAAATTATTTAAATCTATCAAAGACTTCAGATTAATTCCTTGAGAAATATATCCATGTATTCCTTGAGAATTAATCTATGAATGAAACATAGTATACAGAATTACCCAGTGATGGAACTGACATAGGTCCAAATACATCACTGTGCACAACCTTTAATATATTTTCGCCCTCTTAGCACCAAAAGGAAAACTCACCGGATTTGTGTCCCATATACACAATGTTCACATAAATCAAAATATAGAGAGGTATTAGACATAAATTCTACCATACCATTACCATGCAGTATCTGAAGCCCCTTCTCTCCAATATGTACAAGCCTTTTATGCCATAGCATGGTCTTTTTTCCAGAGACCGCTAGGCTTTCTACTCCACTTTCAGGAACCATAGAACTACTAAACCCATCAATAATAGTGCTACCCAAAAGATTGTACAAAGTTCCAATCTAAACACTTCAGATCAATAGTAGTGATCCCTGAACCATCTTGTAGGTATCTCTCTCGAACATTGTTTTTACAGTTGCATCATCCATCTTGCTTACATAAATCTGATTTTTGGCCAATGTAGGAATATGTAGAAAACCAAGAAGTGTTCTAATGATTCCTCCTTGTAGCTTCAACTTGAAGTTTTTGCGTCTGACAATTATGGCCTTCCTATCATCCCCTAAGAAGACATCACCACCATCATAATTCTCATACTCGCATAACCACTCCCTACGGGGAGTGAAGGATGCACCTAAGTCAATCAACAATGCCTCATGATGTACATGTGTATTTTAACAAGAAGCCAAATACACATCCCCACCTTCATATGAGGTGGTTTTCTCCTTTGCAGAAGGAGTAGCATTAGATCCCTTTCCTTTCTCAAGAACTTTAGATCTGCAGTCCTTTTTGAAGTGCCCTTCCTTTCCACATTTCTAGGACACCTTTACAGGCTTTCTTGGAGATTTAGATCTCCCACTCGCAAAATTATTTTTATTTCTATTCTGGGACCTTCCTCGTACAGATAAGGCATCTCCATCCTGGACCTCCATATTTTTTCTTCTCATTTCCTCTAACAACAAGGCTACGACAATTTCATCAAAATTCAAGGTAGTTGTATTGCTACCTATTGCAATAACTAGACTATCCCACAAATTTGGTAGAGAACAAAATAAAATGATGCACTTATATTCATTTGATATTTTAATATAAACAGATGAAAACTGACTTACCACAGTGTTGTAGGCGTTCAAATGCTCTTTCATCAAGTCTCCATCCTTCATCCTTAGGTTATACAACTTTTTTCGTAGGAACAATTTATTCACTAGAGACTTATATTGGTACAAATTCCATAACTTGACCCACAAAGTCTTCACCTTAGCTTCCCTAGATACATTCAACAATATTGAATCTGAGATACAAAACCATATTGTGCTCTTTTCCTTCCAATCCAACATCACCCAGTCTTCATCTGACATTGTCATTATTTTAGTACTCGGATCTATCGCGATACACTTATCTTTATCCACCAACAGATCCTCCATCTTGAACTTCCACAACTCAAAAATATGACCATTAAATTTCTCGATCTCTATCTTTCCACTGCTCGCCTTCTTCTTTCATCGCAAGAATCGATCCCACAGATCTCCCACTGAATAGGGTTTACCATAGGCTCGAGCAAAAAAACCCCTCAGCAGCAAAGGCATCCTCTTGAATCTGAAACAACTCTGATACCAGATGTAAGTTTTAACTCTGTACAGAAATTATCTACAAATAAATTCTTAAAACCAAAAAATAAACAATAGCGAGAGCATAAAACATAAAATAGATATACACAAATGTTTTCCCCTACATCCCAAACTGATACTACAAACATGATTTTTGATTATATTCATTTTAGTGTTACAACACACACACACACACACACACACACACACATATGTACATGTTGAAGCATTCATAAACAACAATCCATTAACCTTGGATTAGAACTTAATTGTAGTTCCCTTGACTAGATCTACAAAATACTAGGAGAAGAAAACCAGCATGCCCAAAACCATGTGGAAACCCATGCACAAAACCATAGGTGGGTCCACCCACCTAATATAGGGTCCAAATTTTTTTTCCCAGGGTGCTGCCTCGGACCCCCTGTAGGGGGGCTGTCGCCCCTTGCTGCACCTGATTCTAATCATGGAAAGAATATAATACACACCCAACGAAAGAAAAGTGCAAATAAAGAAGAATAAAACATATGCAACCTTATATTTGCATATCCAAAATTAAGTTGGCTTCATCTTTAAGTGGAATAAAATGAAAATATACCAAACTTCACAACTGGTTCACAGTAATTCATCAATTGTTAGAGATGACAAGGAGCCTTGTCCAACGTTTCTTTTAGAGGAAATGCACATGACTGAATTGGAAAAATGCAAAATTCCACTACAAGAAATAAGCATTCAAGAAGCTATCAACGAGGAGATTCAAGATACTCTACCTGATTGGGTCAATAATGCTTTAAACGAAAATAATCAAATAATCAAATAAACTGCCAAATAATTTTCTATTTTCAATTATCAGTTTGCCACATTTCAAGATGGAAACTATAATAGGGACGAAAAAATATTGAAAAATGAAAAAGTAAGGATGCAAGATAAAAAAAAGATATTGATAAAGTAGAAACAAATGTTCATATGCCTGGAATTGTAGCCATGAGTGTTTTTACATTGCATGAAGTTATCATTAATGCACTTGTAGTGTCTATTGAGCAATAGAAAGTAGAGAACCTAGTACCAAAATAAAAAATAGAAATTCTAGAAAATGCTTTAAATATGGATCCTTTGTTGATGACTTTGGTCACAATACAAACTCATCTATCTGCAATTCTCATTACTAGCACATCTCATGGATCTATTAGAGCTCTACAACTAGTTAATGTTGTAAAATGTCATATTGTCGGTAATATATGCTAGAGGTTAGAAATCATTGAACATGCGTGGAAAGTGGGTTTTGTTCTGCTACGGTTAACATTGGAAATCAACCCATTTTTCGATTTGGTGAGAAGTCATATAATGAAGACAAGTATTTCATTAAAAATGACTTACTTGCTTTTAGTCAAAGGCTTCAATTTTTGTTTGATTTGGACAAGAAGAAAAAAATGACAAATGATAATCGAATGATTCTAATCAAAGTTGTATGGTCTAGAAGACTAGTACACTAAAAAAAATTATATATCAATTGACAACATAAATAATATGAGAAGTGATGCATTTCTGAAGGTGATGCAAAATTTTCAAGATGTATACAACAAATGCATTGTAAAAAATTATGTAAATGTACACTAACCTTTGATTTGGATAAGGGAAATCATTCAATGGAAAAACCATTTTATGATACAACTGATTTTACTTTAGAAGAAACTGGCAAAAGGTTAGTTTGATTTTTAGTATTAATGGTAACAAATCTATGTTAACTACTCAGTTACAAGAAGAGGCGATGGATATAAAAAATAAATTACTCAGTCAACATGTGAGGCTAGATATTACAATGGGACCAATGAAATAATGCATTCGAGATAAGTTTAAGACATTGGTTCAACGGGTGATACATCTGGAAGATATTTGATAGTAAAATAATTAGCATATATGCTTTGACAAATTGTAATTGTCCTTAAATATTTGCATATTCATTTTTTGTTTACTAGTATTTAGTCATTGTGATTTGTTAATTTTATTAATGTCACATAGTCTAGTTGTTAAATGTATTTCCTTGTTTTCTTTTGCAGCTCCCTATTTCCATATTACAGTTCATGCATTTACTTTTTCTCGGATGTGGGAGTAGGTATTTAAAGAGAAGATGGTAGAATAACATAATGAATCAACCAATGAACTAAACATTTGAGAATTTCATTACTAATACAAGTGATTCCTGCTGAGAATCATAGTTCTTAATGCTTTCCATCTAATCTTGCATTCATTTCTATTATGTTTATTTATTTTAATGATAGATATGATGATTAAAATTTGAAACTCTGTGTATTTCTTGTTACTGTGACTGTATTTCCTAATGTTACAGATTTATGATTTGAGCACCTATATTATGCCATCGATACATATATGCCAACAACATGAAATATGAAAATAGTTATCTTCACTATGAAACATGAATAATGTTCATTGTTGTAATATTTTTAAAATTTTCTATAGCACGGTACTCTAGAAAGGGATTTTATTATGTTTTCTTTGTATATGTCTATTGTAAATAATGGAACTTTTTTGTTTTCTTGGTTTTGTGTTTCACTATGTAACCTTTCGACACAATGTAATCTTAAAATATTCCTCTACATAATGGAATTCATCTGTAGTTCCACAGATATGCCTATTTACACAGATAACCATAAACTGAGCTTTCACTATGCAAAGAGAACAACCTTTAATCAATTTATTAGCAAAGTTTTTAGTGAAGAAGAAGTCAATTTTTCTAGAGTGCAGAAACAATACTCTGTTTTCAAGAGATGTTCACTAGAATTTGTGCTTATACTCGACGGTTGTCCCGTTGCATAATTTAAGCCTTTTAATTTTCACATAAAATATATATGCGGAGGTAAGAAAAGGCACATGAATTCTTCATACAATAAAACTTTGGACTCTACTTCCACATTCCTCACAAGAATCATATTAATATTAGACTTTTAGTAAACAAATGTGAAAATTAGGCTATTAATAAGCATCAACATTAGATGTGTTTTGGTTTTGAATTTGAATGTACCTTGGCATTCTATTGATTACCTCAATTAGTAATAGTCTATACAATAATATTAATATTTTAATGCTTTCAGAGTCATAACAAAAGCTTCAAATCTTTGCATTTGTATTAATTTTGAAAATATACGTTAATATTAATATTTCAATCCTTTGAAAACCATGATTTTAGTTTTAATATTTCAATGCTTTGAAAATCGTGATTTTATATTTTATATTTCAATGTTTTGAATTAATGCCAAGTTGAAGAAAACTGTGAGGTGATAACGATTTTGTTTGTATATATTGAATTGGGTTCCAAATGAAACCTTTTTAATCAAATTGCTCAGTTCATAATTAAAAAACAAAATTTAAATACCTTTACCATAATCATCAAGTCTGCTCAAGAGGAATAAAAAATTTGCGAAGCATTTCTTGTGCGAACAAGCAGTGTGTAGAGCTACCTATGGAGTGAAAATTCCACTCAGGCACAACTCTGCACATGGTATATTAAAATAATAAATATAGAAATATACTTTTAAATTATTATTTCGAACATATTTCACAGGTATGGAAGTAGTTGTGTAGAACTGGTTGTTCAGAAGAAGCATGTGCACATAACAAATGCATTTGTACAGAGCATCCACTGTGCCCAAATCATTTGGTAAAATTTATTAAAATAATAAATGTACAAATCTATTTTTTTAATTCTTATTTAGAAACATATTTCACAATTATTTCTTCCTCCCTGTGATATCTTAAACCCACATCAATTAATAATAGCATCTAATGTCAATTACTGATCAGAGGGAATTATTGAGTATGGGAGTAACTATGTAGATGTAGTTATGCATATGCGGAGGCTATGCATAGAAAAAATGCATGTGTGAAATAAAGGAGTTGGGGAATTCCCATGGAATGACACAAGTAGAAAGACATGTTTTGATTGTAATGCATTCTCAACTCTTTTGGAGTTAGTGCAGTTTCAATTTGATATTGGAATATTTTGAAGAGTATGGAGGTCTGCACAATGAAACTTGAAATATTGGTTAGCACTTTGGAACAAGAAAAATTATTATTTTATTATTAATAGATTCTGCAGAGTGCACTTTGAAATATGCATGTTGGTGGCCTATATTTCTACATAGGAAAACAGTAACCAAAGAAATGGAAGAAATAAATTACAAACATGTTACCTACTAACCTTATTAGCTAAATTTGAAATTTTTTAAAATGCAAACGTAATTTAAAATTAATTTCTTCTATGTGAATGAAGTTCCATATGCAACCCATTATCTAGCACATAGCCTTCCCTTCGTACAGGCGGAGAAATAGTTGTGGCATAGCATATTCTTTGCCTCTACTGCTAATTTTTTTATCAAGGCTGTGTGGGATCCACATTTCATCATATAATTGTAACTAATACAATAATGATTCTAATATCCCTAGATCCTAAAGTGATATCTTCCATAGGGTTTCTCCCTCTAAATCTATACTCCCTCTAAGTCTCGATCTCCTTATGGGAAATATCTATGCTTCCTCCTAGCAACTTGAACTATCTGTTATAGCCCAAATCCACCTCAGGCTAAAAGAAGGCGGGATTCAGGGTAACACCAAACCACGCTCAGTCTGGTAGCTAGCCCTACCAGAACAGGAGAGGCCTCTCTCTGGGTCAATCTCAGGAAAAATGTATCAATAGGGCTTGAGATGATTGAAATGAGTGCTAATTTTAGGCTAGGTATATTAATCAAGGAGTTTTAAATAATTTTTAGGGGTTTTTTGTTGGAAAAGGGGAAAAGTAGTTTTGGGCTTGGGGATGAGGCCAATTTCTTGCAGAGTTCAAGTTGGGGCAGGGAAGGCAATGGCTTTGATGTCTTAGATTCAATGAATAAATATAAAATACTGCTGAGGAGCTGAAGAGAGCAAGAAGGTGTAAGGATTCTCTTCAAACGAAGGAAAACATATAAAACTAAACAAAATTTTAAGGCAGAGCACCAACAAACTAATGAATTCTACCTTAGTTACTCATTTGTTTAATTCAGAGGCAAAGAGAAAGGAAATGGCATACATATAAAATTAATGAAACTTACAGATACATGGAGAAAAACATCATCAAAACTTAGAGCCACAATGATCCCAACAAGTGCTGCAAAACTCTGGTCTTTCCTTTGCCAAAAAGCTGAAATGAATATACAATGAGGTGCCAAACTTTTCCCAAGAGTCCAACCCTGAGAATGACTCAGAAAATACAATATATAGAACATACTAACCCCTTCCCATGCCTCTAGGGGTCGATTTCATCCTTATAGGAGCTGTTTCAACCAATTCTAAACATGGAACTGAAAACTAGGCAGCCAAACAACTTGCCTCTATATGATAGGGAACTGATCCATTCACTTAATTTTCACTTTTTAGTGAATGAATCCTCTAGAAGAAGTAAATATGAGCCAAATTTACATCATAGCCACAAAATTACATCAAGATAGATCAAGAGTTACATCAAAAAGTAAAACTATTCAAAACTGGGCGAATTTCTGAGCTGAAGAGTTAAAATGGGGCCAAATTTCTCTATGCGCCGCGCCCAATTTCTCTATGCATCGCGCCACTTTGGAGCTGATTTTTAGGAACTTCCGGAAGTCCAAATTGAGCTCATGATAGCTCGTTGGAAAGACCTGTCTGTCTGCTATCCAACCCAACTGAAATTTTTGGATTTCGATGTCATTTGCCCCTCCAAAACTGCAATCTCCCAAGACTGGTTTCTGCTGGTGCAAAAAATGGCAGAAAGGCCATTTTTGGAGTGTTTTTGACCTTTAAGACCACCCATAACTTGATGAAATCTTTCAGCCATTCCTGAGCATGCATAATTTACCATAAAAAACCCAAAAACATCAAGTTTTCCTCCAGAAGATATCCCAATCATAACCACACGTCGGGTGGGGCGACGCGTTGGGCAGAAAAACTTGTTTTGCAACCAAAATTTTCAAAAATGACAAAATTTACTCCAAATTTGCTGAAATTTGGAGTGAAGGTCTCCCATCATGTCTCATGCTTAGCCAAGGAATCTTCGACCAAGATTCGGAGTGGATCCAACCTTTTCCGACGTTTCAGTGCTGTCTTCAACCTTGCCTTCAGGATCTTCATCCTAGCTCTACAAATGTGTGTGCGGGCCCAATAGTGATTCTTCATGTGTCTGAGCATGTATTTTTCCCTATTGGACTTCACCAAAAACTTCTCCAGATGAATTTTGACTCTCGTATGGCAAGTGTCTCGCTCAAATGGTGTCATGTCACCTGGTCTCTTCCGGGCTAATTCCTGGTCTTCGCGGATTCTCTGCAGCTCCACGAGTGTGTGCTGATCCTCCAGTTGTTTATTCCGCTAATCCAAGTAATTTATAACCCACTAAGATCTCTAAAATTTCTCGTTCAGTGTGTCGATCTCAGCTTTTTTCTCCTGGATGATTTCTTTCAACTTTGAGCAGGGAGAGCTTGAATCACCATCGATGAGTATAAAATCAGTGTCTTGGCCTCCTGAAGGGCCCTCATCATGCATAGGCCTCTTGTCTCATTCCTATACCTGTGCTAATGTCGAAGGCGAGACCCCTTCCACGCCAAGTGGAGATAGTACTCGCGCTGCTGATGAAGGTAACGAGACCCCTCCCACCCTTGGTGGAGATAGTACTTGTCGTGCTGCTGCAAATAAGGCTCTGTGGCCTCTCTGATATGTAACACACATTGGGGCACTGATAGGCTCAGTCTCAGGAACCTCAAACTGATGTGAAGGCTCTCCCTCATCATGAAAAATCTCGGGAGGAGGCTGGGGGGATGCAAAGAAGTCACGGGAAATGAACTCATCCCATGTGATGCCCTGCAATCCAAGCTGATGTACTGCAATGATTTTAATGAGTGCATAATGATAAATGTTGTTATGTTGCTGCTCTGGAGTCTTCTTCTACACAAGGGTAGTCATCCGCTCTATGTTTCGGCACATGAAGTATGGAATATTCATCAGTCTCACTCTCGTGAAATGCATCAAAAGTCTGATATGGTATGCATAAAGGCATGAGAATCTACCCTCACAGCTGACGTATCTAATGATGAGTTTCATTAATGACGCATAGGGCTCCTTCAGAAACTGGAATGGGAATACCCTGCTGAGTTGCCTCAAATATCCAGGCCTGATGTAAGGTTCATAATATGCTCTATCCAGCTGTTGTCTCTTATTCCACTCCTCACCTATGTTTGGTATCCTGGTTGCCTCAGAAATGGTCTCTGGTGTCAAGGTGAAGTTCACTCCAGCAAGGTTTACATGACCATCACGCTAATGTAGGACAAATAAGCGAACCAACTTCGGATGGTGCTGAATCTGAGATATCATCTCACAATACTGAAAACACGAATCTTGCTAAAAACATGTCATTGCAAGTGGGCAGGCCTACAATTGAGCCAAAGAAGTGGGCTCCTCTCTGACGTTCCTGCCACTTTTATGAGACCTCCTTGGTACATTTAGCTCTACATTTGAATCATTGTCCTGCTCATATGATGAATTTGTCTCTGACATGGTGCTGAAAACAAGGTGTTTGACAAGTATATGTTGATATATGTGTGGTGAAAACAAGAGTTTTTCTTTCAATACCAAGTGTGCCACATATGAAATAAGAGGCTGTGAGGAAATATACAGTGGGATAATGGACTGTCAAGTGAAATTGGAATGAAAGGACAGTCACTTGATAGCTTTTAGGGAATTTGGGATTGGGAGATTTTATAAGTGATATGGGAGTGGGAGATTGTTAGTATGAATCCTTTGTCGAAGTGTATGAAAAAGGACCACTTTAGCTACGCATAACTAATAGCCCTAACAACAAAAGTGGCTGCTAATATCTTCAGATCTGCGGTTAGTTAGACAAGAAAAGAGCTACAAAATACCAGATCTATATATGGAAAGACATTAAGCAGTAAAAACAAGGGTTTGCTCCATATACCAATAGACAAGACAAGAACAATTTTTGAAAGAATTTTTGTATTAATGGGGCACCTGTGAGGAAAACTAGAAGGAGTATTCAATTCCCCTCAGTGGGATGGGTTCTTGGAAGTCCTCAGCACTTCAGATCTAAGATTTCTCTCTCTAGTTGATGCAGAAAACCCAATGCAAAGAGTAGAGCTCAATGGGAGAAAATGATGGAGATATGTGACCAAGTGTATAGATCCAGAGTGATCTAATAGGCAACAAAAGGTGAAGAATGGTAGGAAAAACCCTCCTATTTATAACAAAATATTGGGTCATTCTAGATCTTGGTGCATGGGTTAACCAGACCTAGATCCACTTTTTATGGAATATTTTATTATATTTGTTGGAGGGAAAAGGTATTTGACTTGGGTCAAATCCCTTAATTTGTCAAAAATAAATAAATAAATGATTTATTTATCTTTTTAAGGAAGCGGTTAGAAGATAATCAAATAAATAATGATTTATTTAATTATTTAAGGAGGTGGTTGAAAGATAATTAAATAAATAGTGATTTATTTAATTATGTGTGGGTGATTTGGTCATATTTAACAAGGAATATCATCTAAATAAGGTTTAAATGATTATTCCTAGAAAATAATAAGATAAATAAAGGTTTATCTAATTAATTTCTTTGATTTTGGGTTAAACATGAATGGGAATAATAATTAAATTATGGTTTAATTAATTATTCCATGAGGAAAATCAAACAAATATGGGTTTGTTTAATATTTCCTTTTGGGGTTTCCTGTTTTAACATAGTGAAAGCAGTTTTATTTAGGGTAAAACTGGTCTTACATGGTGTACTTGGGTCCATCTAATGATAATAGGTTAGATGACCAAAAAATGGTGTAACAGATTGCCCCCCAGCGTGCGAGTGTCAAGAGCAAATCGTATGACCGAAGTACGTTGTAAGAACACAATCACTAGACAACAAAAGGGGTGTCAGAGAGAGAAATGTGAGGTAGATAGTGTGTTGAAGGACTAGACCCTGAGGAGACGAGACTCGCAGGTGCAACAAGTCTCTTTTTATGAGAGGGTACCTGTGCTGAAGGTGGCGGGGGAGGCATACCTATGCCCACCGAGACAAAGTACAAAAGAATAGTGTGTCCAGTAAACAAGGGACCGAAGCATAAAGTACAGCTGGCATAATCATGAGCCAAATAAAAATACAATGAGGAATCCCATATACATGTTGTGCCTGGGATAACAGCCAGGACTTGTACAATAATATCTGAGTACATGAGATACAAATACAACCCAAATGCCCCCTGTAAATGGGGAAGGGCTCACAAAATCTGACTGATACATGCAAATCGAAGAGGCGCTGTAAGTGGCTATGGCCAACATCATCAAATATCTGGAGCTGCATCGAAGGCTGCAAAGAAGAGGTCATCGGGGCATGTGGGGGGCTACCTGTAGGGCCACCCCCTCATGAGGGTTGAAACATCTCACACACACCCAGGAATCATCAAGAGTTGCTGCTGGATCACTGGACCATCAAGTATACGAATCTCGATCATGCTGAAGGAGCTGGAGAAACAATCAAGCCAAAGGGAAAGGAGATATCCCTTTGCCTGATTCGAGGCACCAAACAAGAGTGGAAGCTGGAACCAAGGTACACCGCCCTCTAGACCTGGCTTCTGGAATAAATGAGCTGATGTCGACAGAAGGAGGTCCGCCATAGTTGAGGCAATGAGAGACCTGCAACTAAGGCGCGAGAGAAAAGAGTAGAGCGACGGACAGACTGACACTAATGATGATAGTGAAGTGGAAAGGACTGAGTAGCTAATGGACGACTTCCCTTGCTAGAGCATAAAGGGCATGAATGACATGGCAGTGATTGACACAACATCATCAGGGATGGGGGACAGTGGAACTGAAGGTCATAATGTGCGACACAAGAGATAGACCAAGAAATGACGGATGGAGGGCTATAGCAGGGTACAAAGGGACTCGGTATAGACTCCATGGAGGGAATGATGACTCAACTTGGATGCTCTAAACAAGGGCAACTTGAAGGTGCTGCCACACATTAAAGGCCCCAATGGGGGACCGTGGAAACATGAGTACATTATGGGAACTCATGACAAAAATCAACACGAACGAAGACAAGTAAGGAGGCAAGATGGTGCCCCAAGTACAAGTGTCGTAAGTGAGGAAATTCGATTTTAAGGAGAGGTGAAGTGACCCTTCTTGGACAAAATGTGTCGTGGTGAAGTATTAGATCACAAAAAACTAACAAGTACCCATTTTAGAGTTCGGTGAGAGCTTTCCAACGGTGTAGATGGTTCGTCAAACGGGGCTACGGTGTGGTCGCAGCAGTCGAAAGAAGAAACAGGGGTTCTCTTTTAATAAGGCAGTTTTCCCTCCAAAATCACTCATTAGCTATTGTTGTTGTGGTGAATGTGGAAAGGAGAGAAGGCCCTAAATCTTGCAGCGAATGTAGTGGAAAAACCGACCGTTGGAATCGCGATCCGTCAGTTGCAGGTAAGAGGTCTAACCTTTCTCTTGCATTTTGATGGATTACATTTTCAGTTTAGGGCCCAGAATCCCAGAAACAGCCCCTCCTTCATCTCTACAACCGGGTCGCACTTTTTGGGGCAAAAAGTGCGACCTAGGACGCAGGTATTAGGGAAAAAAGTGTGACTTGGTCCAGAAAAGAGCAGAAAACTGCGACCTGGGAGATGAGGGGGTTTTGGTGCTGTTTTATGGCTGGAAGTTGGGTTTTGGTGTTTCGTTATGGTTTTCCCGATCTGTACGCTGAAAAAAATGATGTGTTTGTGCAGGTATGGCAGAGTTACGGGTCAACTGGAGAGAGAGAGATCTGGGGACACTACGGACAGAGATCCAGGCGGATCAGGGCGTCCGCCGTGTATTGGCCAGATTTGGGGTTCTCAAGTTTTTGGAGAACCCTTTGATGAGAGCAGGGGAACCGTTACTGGCCCGGATTATCAGTTACTGGGATCCAGATCAGGAGATCTTTGTAGTGCAGGGGCACAGGATTGAACTGACGGTCCAGGACGTGTACTTCCTGACTGGTCTCCCACCACTAGGGATGGTGGGAAACACACAGCCGGTGTTGCCGCGGGGGCGGCATATCATGGAGTTCGTGGAATGTCATTGTCGACCGGGTCTCCAAGTTAAGGGGACTCGAATACCGATCGGGGATCTAGAGAGGCTAGAAACCCGTGCAGTGGCCGCAGCTGTGCTGCGAATCCTGGGCATCCAGGCGTTCCATCACATCACTGGGGGGCAGATGATGATAGTGGAAAGTGTGTTGGGTGGGACCTACTATGGGTGGGCCCAGATGTTGTTGGTGTCGCTAAAGCGACAGTTGTCACTATGTAGGCGGCAGGTGAACCATGACTGCTCATATGGGACTTTGTTGTGCACCTTCTTCTTTGAGAAGATCCTGACCTTGAGGCCCCGTGTACAGCTTCCAGATGGGGGCCCGAGAGAGCCCAGGATGCGCCGTTGGGGACGGCTACTGTGCAGAGGAGGAGGAGGGGCATTCAGGCGAGTGTTTCGATCGGAGTTTTTTGCCCATTGGGATCAGATGCCTTTGTACATAGACGACTATCCCTATAGTGGGATGAGCTACTGTGGAGATCCGGATCTGCCACTTCCGCCTGGTCGAGTCTGGGGGCCCGATGGTAAGTGACAGATTGCTATTCTTGTGTGGGCATGTTAAAGTTTTTTGAATAGTAATTGATGGTACTGATTCATGTACTTTTGGTATGCAGATATAGCACCGGTAAAACCGGCCGGATATATGGGACGACCGGCAGCGTCTGGAGCTACAGGTCCAAGTGGGTCGAGAGCAGCGCAGAATGAGGATGCAGCCGCCCTGCTGGAGGACATCCGTCGTAGATGCGAAAGGTTGTTGACCGGAGTATCAGAGCGCGGGTGGCAGGACTTAGATGACCAGTTCATAGAGCCATGTGTTGGTCTACCCTCGGAGTGGCGAGGTGTCATGCGGCGCATGGCGATGGCCGGTCAGGCTATGCGCGATCTACATGCTGCAGGGGCAGAGCCTTTGGCCCGGGAGCCTCCAGATAGTGATTAGGGGTGGGGCATGTGGTGCCCCCTATGATGTATGTAGGGGCGGGTGGTGCCCCTAGTTTTGGGTTTTGTTTGTAACATGCTATGGGCATGTGGTATGTATCAGAGTAAATGGACTCTAAACACATGTTTTGCGACACATATTATGGATATGCATCGTTTTTTTATGGTTATTAATGTTATTGTCTTGTATGAAATGTGTGTGATAAATGCCAATCTAGAACATGGTTTGCAATACTATCTACATAGTGATTATGTTCTCGAGGTACATGGTTGAAAGTTATGATTTCAAATGCACGTATCAAGATTTTCACTCGTAAATAGAGTATAAACAGCACAGGGTTATGCACATGATAAACACCATTTAGTTTCATTACAAGAAGTAGGGAATCCAAACGAACGTGCAGATGGAGGATGCAATGAAAGAGGGCATCGGCTAAGAGACCACGCACTGCATCATATTCGGCCTGATTGTTGGTGGCAGAACCAATGCATACCCCATTAGAAAGAACAAGGGCATGCAAGGGGGTGAAGATGGCCCAACCTGCCGAGGCTAGATTCCTGGAGTAGCGACTTGCACCATCGGCGTAACCGATAAAGGGTGTGGATGGGGGGTCCTGCAGAATGGTGTGACAAGACAACAAATGAGGGGAGGAAAGGTAATGACGGCAGCGTGAGTGTACAGAAGTCATCGGGCGGCAACCGCAGGAGGGAGTGCAAGGGGCAAAATGACCATGACTCATACAGGGTGGTATATGAGGGCTATCGGAAGCATGGTGAGGACTCGGGCTGCGGAGGTCAACAGAGACACGGGTGGAGTGATCTCGTGTATGAGGAGGACAAGGGTGGTCAAGGGACACAACAGGGGAGGATGCAGATGGGCTAGGCTCCGAGTGTCTCGCCGAGGAGGATAGGTAAATAATGGTTACAGTAGACTCTGTCATCTGAACATCAGGGGGGGGAATGTCGATGGGAGCGGGGGAATCCTCAGGCTGACCTGAAGCGTACTGCGCGAGGATAGGAGAGGCGGATTGATTTTGTTCAACCTCATACTCTCGGATTACCTCTAAAGAGGCGCGGTAGTGCATCAGGTGAGGACAATGGTGGGAGTAATGGCCATGAATGCCGCACAAAGCACAGGGCTTGTTGGTGCGGAGAGTCTTGGGGTTCTTGGTTACGGACGAAGAAGGAATGGAGGCTTCAGGGACCGTAGACTCGGGGAACGCGACTTTAACCATGGGCTGAATACGGGGCAACTTGGGACAAGCATGGGTGGCATGACCGGTGACATCACATAAAGCGCAAGGCTTCGCAGGCGGCGAAGGGGCCGGGTCAGTCGTGATAGTCTTGTCTTTGGGTGCCCCCTTGCGGGCTTTGCCTTTCTTCCCGGGTGCCGTCACGACAGGAGAAGGGTCCTAAGGAGGTGCTGGGGGCACAGAGGCAACGGAGGAAGCTAGGGGGACCGGTTGAACCGGTGTCAAAGCCATATAGGGCTTGGGATGACCAGGAGGGGTGGCGGCTGGGGGATCAAGGTACCAGACCGGTATGCCCAAGGTCAAGTTAGGGAGAGAGAGGGTGGCCATGACGGGGACAGAATATACTCCGGGAGGGGGAGCTAGGAAAGGGATCTGCCCAGTAGGGTAATGACTAGGAGGGACGGCTTCGAGATGGTTAAGGCCAGGAGGAACCGATCCAGGAGGATAAAGGGGTTCAGGGATACCAGCTGTAGGGGTAGGGCCACAAGGAGGAGGTCCGGCTGGCTGAGATGAATGGCTAGGAGCAGGTTGCAGAGGGTGAGGAGGAGGTTGCTGACTAGCCGAGGCAGGCCGCTTACGGGCAGCCTGGGATGATTGCATCATGCAAACATTCGATGAGCTGGGATCGGTGACAGGAGGGGGGGGGGAGGTTAGGGAAAGTTCCAAGAAGGGAGGAATCTTTGTAAACGCTGGGGGAGACACTGGTCAAGGAATCAACGGTTTGCTTGTTGGCTATAGAAGAGATGGTCGTCTCAGGGGAGGTCTGAGATTTTGGCTCATGATATGTCAACTGGTCAATGGTGACTATCTTTCCATTATGGGGGAAAGACATCTTGCGAAAGACCGCGGATGGGACAGCAGACATATCATAGGTGTAGCTTCGCCCCAATAGAATGTTGTAATGTAGCGGGGCATCGATGACTTCGACGTCAACGCAAACAGTCTTACCGGCGAGGGTGATAGGACAATTACGAAACAGGCCAATGGGCTGGGAGGCATGACCATCCCACACTCAAAGGGTGTTTGTGGAAGGGGCCAGTTTAGGGGATCCGAGTTGCTTCCAAACCGAAGCGGACATCACGCAGGTGGATGCCCCCTCATCAATGATACACCGGGACACGTTGGCGTTCCGAATTTTGACTGGGATTTGGAAGGCGACGGAAGGAGGGAGAGGAGGATGGTCCGATTGAGTGGCATCGAAAACAATCATTTGGTCATCAGCAGGATCTACAGTGCCCACGACAGATAGTAGAGCCTTCTTTTGGGAAGGGCACGACTGGAGGAGTTCCAGTGTGGAAATGGCAGCAGGAGATTGCGCCAAATCATCTACTATGCTATACGAATGGGCAGCTCGACTAGGAGCAGCGTTTCGACGTAGTGGGCCCTTAGGTATCTTGGTATGAACCTCAACTTTTGGTTGAGGGATATGTAAGGGGCCACTGGGTGACGAAAGAGGCTCTGGAGAACCTAAAGAAGGAGGCTCGGGAGTAGACTAAGCAGGAGGCTTGGAGTACTGGCAAGACTGAGTTTGAAGGCGAAGATCGACGGATGGGTTAGGATCGGAGTGCATCATAAGGATCTGGTAATCAGAGGAACCAGAAAGGGAAGGGGGGGTGGTTACCTGGCTGTCAGGCGGTTGGGTAGCCACGAATCCTTGCTGAGGGAAAGGATCAGTAAACACAGCTGGCTGGGTAGTGGCCACATTAGGAGGAGCATGAGGGGAGGCGTGCTATCCGCGCAATGTGGCTTGAGACTCCCACATCTGCCGCATCTGGGTAATAGGGGACAATCATGGGTGTAATGAACATAAACACCACAACACGAACAAGGCTTACTTGTGCAAAGCGGCCTGTCTGGCTTGGGCTGAGTGCCCTGTTGCTGGTTGGCAGTGTTAGGGTCCACACCAAGATTGGGTCCACGGGTACCAGGGGCAGATTGGTTTGGATTGCTTCTCCGCCTTCTTTGAGAAGAAGGGGGATTAGTCGCGCCCTGCTATGCAAATAATTGCCCTGGAGGGGGCTGTAGGTGCTGGTGCTGGGGTTGAGGAGGTAAGGGAGGAGGAAGCGCATATGCTGGAGGAGCTGGCGCACCAGGCTGCGGATAAGGGTAATGGGTAGGTTGGGCAACATTGAGGTAAGCAAGAGGTTGGGCAAAAGGAGGAGGCATGCCGTATCCTAGATACATGCTACCGGGAGGGGGGAGAGTGCTGGAGGAGCTGGCCCCTCCCTGAGGGAGACCATAGCCCATAGGAGGTTGAGCGTATGGATGGGAAAGGGCTCCAACGATACCATCGGTGGAATGAGATTCCCCTGGGGCATTAGTGCCGCCAGGCTTGGGGAGGTCAGGGAGAACGGTATAAACATAACCAGATTGAGCGTAGATTAGGTCATATTTCAAGGCTATTTGGAGGGCGGCTTCTTCATTTTGAGAAAAGTTAGAGGCGACATCTTTGCCGATGGGAGCGGGAAGGGTGCGAAGGAACCAGTCCATGTAAACCCGATCTTCGAAGGGAGGGGCTCGACATAAGCTCTGTCTTCTTCGCCATTCCTGAACATGGGCGGAAAGACGTGTTGAAGAGGATTGCTTGAAGGAAGTCAAGAGCTCAGTGCCAGTATCGTATCGGAGAGGGAGCTGGAAGTACGACAAAAAGGCTTGGGCAAGAGTCTTAAAGGTGGTATGGGTAGAGGTGGCTTGTTCGACATACCATTTAGAAGATTCGTCGGTGAGCGTGCGTTGGAACAAACGAAGACGGATGGAGTCATCGGTAATGGAATTGGAGGAACACCACATGTGGAAAGATCGGACATGATTGGTTGGATCTTCGCCATTAAGGCCCTCAAACTTAGGGATGTCAGAGGGGAGCTTGGTTGGCATAGCAGGCCAATTATCATTGTGGTGAATGGGGTCATTGATCAACTGATGGAAATCGAGGAGGCTGAGGCCTACAATGTACGACAGCACAGGGGTGGCCGGGGTAGTTCCTGTGGCGGTTCTGCTAGTAGTAGGGCCGGCATTAGGGCCGGGAGAACCGCTATCATTAGGCCTTGGACCAGACATAGTGAAGGTGACAGGGGGAGAACCAGGTGGAGAAGGAGGACCCAATGAATCAGGAGAGGAGTCGGAGTGCAGACTCGAAGGTGGACTGGCTCGACAATGGCGGGGCAGAGTAGGTTGATCGACTGGAAACTGAGGATGAAGGCCAAGAATTCTCCGAGAAAGGCGCCTTGGGGGCGCAATAATGACAGGAAGAAGGGAACCGACAAGGGCAGAAAGGGACAGAATCAAGCGATGTCAAGGGCAGATAAGGTGCAGTGACAATTGATTTTAGAGTCTTTGCCAGGCAGTGTTAACCAGGCGCTTCTTCACTTAGGGTCAGTTTGTCGTGTGCGTTAATTTTAATTTTTAAACCCTTTTCGTTTTGAGAGCAAGAAAAAGTGTGCTGCGTAACTGAAAAGAAATCTGCGTAGAACAATATAGATTGCTGAAAGGACAGAAAATTTAACAGCTAATTATGCATCAATCTAACCCACAAAGGCGGGTCTCTCAAAACTACTCTAAAAGAGGGCAAAAATCTACTCAAAACAAACATAAAAAGAGGTCAATAGATCTAGGGTCGAAAGGGACAGGGATCTAGAGGATAAATTTGCTGAAAAGAGGTGCAAATCACAGCCAAGAGACAGGGGCAAGGTGGCTGGAAAAAGGAAGGAAATCAACAAAAAATAGAGGGGGCAAGGGGGAGGCCCAGAAAGTAGGTCCAAACAAATTGAAAGGAGGTTATTTGAAAGGAAGAAAGGTTGATTTCAAAGGATCTGAAAGGGAGGTAACAGATCTGGAAAAAAGGAGGCAGAAGCTCTGAAAAACAGACGGCTGAAACAACTTAAAACTCTTCCACAAAAAGTGGAGGGTACTAAAGCCCTAAGGGGCTAGGTTCCCACTTAGATGAGTAAAAACAGATCAAAAATTGGTCAAAACGGGCTGAGACAGAGACTGGAGGACCCTGGCAGAGGCTGCAGCAAAACCCAGAAAAATTGCAGAAAAATTGCTGAAAAAATGGCAGGTCGCAGTTTCTGACCTGATTTCAGTGCAGGTCACAAGAAACAAGCTGAAAAGTGCAACCTGGAGGTCCAGGTCGCAGGTTTAGGGCCAAAAAGTGTGACCCCCTATTTCGATTGTCTCGGCGGCAGATTTTCAAAAAAGTTGTCGTCTCATTTGCGGCTGGTGTCGCTTACCTGCGCAATAGGGCCAGAAACACACGGAAGTTAGAAATTTTAATGTTTAGGGTTTTATGTGAGAAAAACAACATAAAAATAGGAAAAATAAACAGCTGAAAAGAAACCCTAGGGTCTGAAGTAGCTGGATATACAGGAATATGAAAAACGACAGCGGTCGTAATTTAAAACCCGTGTGGAGTCGCCATTTGTTAGTATGAATCCTTTGTCGAAGTGTACGAAAAAGGACCACTTTAGCTACGCATAACTAATAGCCCTAACAACAAAAGTGGTTGCCAATATCTTCAGATCTGCGATTAGTTAGACAAGAAAATAGCTGCAAAATACCAGATCTATATATGGAAAGACATTAAGCAGTAAAAACAAGGGTTTGCTCCATATACCAATAGACAAGACAAGAACAATTTTTGAAAGAATTTTTGTATTAATGGGGCACCTGTGAGGAAAACTAGAAGGAGTATCCAATTCCCCTCAATGGGATGGGTTCTTGGAAGTCCTCAGCACTTCAGATCTAATATTTCTCTCTCTAGTTGATGTAGAAAGCCCAATGCAAAGAGTAGAGCTCAATGGGAGCAAATGATGAAGATGTGTAACCAAGTGTATAGATCCAGAGTGATCTAATAGGCAACAAAAGGTGAAGAATGGTAGGAAAAACCCTCCTATTTATAACAAAATATTGGGTCATTCTAGATCTTGGTGCATGGGTTAACCAGATCTAGATCCACTTTTTATGGAATATTTTATTATATTTGTTGGAGGGAAAAGGTATTTGACTTGGTTCAAATCCCTTAATTTGTTAAAAATAAATAAATAAATGATTTATTTATCTTTTTAAGGAATTGGTTAGAAGATAATCAAATAAATAATGATTTATTTAATTATTTAAGGAGGTGGTTGAAAGATAATTAAATAAATAGTGATTTATTTAATTATTTGTGGGTGATTTGGTCATATTTAACAAGGAATATCATCTAAATTAGGTTTAAATGATTATTCCTAGAAAATAATAAGATAAATAAAGGTTTATCTAATTAATTTCTTTGATTTTGGGTTAAACATGACTGGGAATAATAATTAAATTATGGTTTAATTAATTATTCCATGAGGAAAATCAAACAAATATGGGTTTGTTTAATATTTCCTTTTGGGGTTTCCCGTTTTAACATAGTGAAAGCAGTTTTACTTAGGGTAAAACTGGTCTTACATGGTGTACTTGGGTCCATCTAATGATAATAGGTTAGATGACCAAAAAATGGTGTAACAGAGATAGTGATGGGAAATGTAGTTTTTAGGGATAGGAGTGAAATGACAAGATATACTCAAGCTAGGTGAAGTCAAGGATGTTAAATAAGTCCTTGAATGTTTTGGGAATTAGGAACTTATCAATGATATGAAGGAAGGGAAGTGATAGACAATGATAGGGTTTGAGGATGAAAACATAGGAACAAAGGGTATAAGGGATATGGGACAGCGGGAATAGGATGGGGGATTATGATAAAAATATGATAATAGTATGATAACAGTGATGGGAACACAAATGAAAATGGGGTGGGAGCGTTTAACACCAATAGTCAAATTACAACACTTCTTTTCAAACCCTAGGGAGCAGATTTTAATATGGATATAGGGTTTTCTCTTTCACCAACCAAACTCTAATGTCTTCGCCTTTAAACCACACCACACATAACTAAAATCACTGGGCAAGCATGGTCGAACTTACTTGGAGAAAAATGTGATGAGTCGAATTGACTTTTTATGGAGCGAAAATGAAATTTTTTGCCTTGGAGGCTCTGTGCACCGCGCACAGGCCCAGTGCGTCGTGTCCTGTGGATGCACCGTGCTAGAAGAGAAATACACTATATGAAAATGCCAAATGCGTCGCGTAGCCCCAGTGCATCACGCGCTTACCCAATGCGCCACGCAGCCTTGAACACAGCCTTGGTTTTCCAAAATTCACAATATCGCCCTCTCTCCACTTTGAGTCAGCTTTCAATCAATCTTTGGATGAAAATGAATGTTTGAAATCAAATGAAAATATCTTATAGTGGTGGATTAAATTTTTGTTTGTCACAAACCCATTTTGTAATGTTTGGCATCGACACTTTTTCACATTTTAATACAACTCTATTTTTTCAAATTTCCTTCTGATTTTTTGGCTTGAAATGATGTTTTCTTGGTTGATTTTTGCAGGGATGGTGGCATTGGACTTCGGAAAAGGAGAACCAAATTCTGTATTTGAAGTACTTCATGGCGGAAAATTTTACAATACATATTTATTACAAACAATAGATTTGACAATTTCTTCTTCAAAACAGAGTTTTGAAGAAGAAACATCCTCGAGCATTATTGACGATGAAAATCTTGAAATGAAAACTTATTGAAGACATCCTCATGGCCTGCGGACATTATTCAACATTTCTTAATACCAAACCCTAGACTTAGAAACTGATAGACTCTTTTTTTGACCAAAACACCATCCATGACTGTAAATGACATGAAATCAACTTTAATGAACCTTGACAAATTTTGACCAACCCAGCAGGTACAAACATGAGGGAAACGAGAAAACGAATCCCTTCCATTAGACAATGGCATGCCCCTAACGGAATGCAGATTAATGAGCTAAATAAGACACCTAAAAATGAAATGCAATAAGAGAAATGATCTCTGATGGAGGGATGACAAGACCAACTCTAACATTGGTTCCAATGGGGATGGTAGCTCCTGGGACGTGCCAAGAACTACAGAACTTTGGGCGAGATAGACAATGCCTTCATCCATTGGGCTATGGAATCGAAACTTCAACAAATCAACACAAGACTCTTGACTCATTTTATTGACTGAAAATTGACTCAAACCAACTCAATAACAAGACTGAAAACTAACTCGCAAATGACTCATGACTTACTTAACTAATACAAGTACTTATAAATCTTTTTTAATGGCAGCAGTCCATCGAGATTTGAGGGCTTCAAATCATGATGACATCCAACTGCCTGCTGATGGAATATGTACAATCATGTCTAGTATGCCTTCCAATGTAACCAATCAAGCAGATGCCTTCTTGATTGATTTTCTGGATCAAATCTTCTGGTCAACAATAGATACTGGTAACTGGGCATCCAAAAACATAATTGACCATGATCTACTTCATCATTGAATACTGTAATAATCACCTTCACTGCTGACTGCAATAGATTTTCCAGTGGATCCTGAAAAACATGAAGATTTGCCTCCTGCTGAAGAAACAAGGTGTCTTTTTCTTTTGATTCTGATCTTTCTTCATAATGTACTTCAGTAAAAGTATGTTCCTGGTCCTCAAAAAATTCTGAACAAGTAGATGAGCAAATCTCCTCTTGGAAAAACATTTCAAAACATGAAACATATGAAGAAGAATCTGAAAGGCAGTCCTGAATGTTCTGATCTTCTGTAGTCTGAATATATTGTAGGTCATCTTCATATAATATGACAGCCAGATTATCATGTTTCTCATTACATTCATCAATCATGAGAAAAGAAACTTCAGATGATTCTTGAAACCCAAACATGAAATTTCTATCATTTACCAACGATTCATCCAAGGAAACGTTTTCACTTACTTGAACGAAGATCTCATCTTGTTTTTCCTAGGGGGAATTAACTACCTCCTCGTGAAGATCTAGTTCTGGTGGGATGAGAGCATTTAGGTCTGTAACTTTGTTTTCTTCATTTGAGGCAGCCTCAACAATACAACTCTCTTTTATGAGATGCAAAACAACATGTTTTTCCTCATCACAATCTATCTCTCGATCTGATTTATCATCATCACTATATGATATTGGAACATCATTTTCCTGCGTATCATCCTTTATTTCAACCAGATCTGAAATAAAACTTCTTCTTTCATTATCTTCAGCCATATGGAAATATTCAACCTGCTGATCTTGATAAGTATCCTCTAAGTTTTCTGTGTGCTACTAAAACAAATTTTCATACAATGCTTCCATGATTTCTTCGTCCATCAATTCATTATCTCCATAAGAATTATCAAGATCTTCAATGAAACTACTAACGTGTTCACAACAATTCTGCACTAATATTAAGGATGGACAAGATTCTTTATAGCTTTCAATGAATATTGTATGAAAATATTTTAGACAATAAATAGAAGCAGGTGGCAAACTTTCATACCAAGATCGGGCTTCATCTTCCAGAGTAGCCATAAACATTTTCATCAAACAGTCTTCAGGAAAATCGATCTTTAATTTATGCAAATGAATGTGAAATTTCACCAGATGAAGAGCAACGTCATTACCTTCCACATTTCTGAACATAGGAAAATTCTGAAGCCAATCCACCTTGGGCATTTTATTTGGAAAACCTGGGATGTGATCTTGGCTCATGGGAGAGTATCTTCTTGCAACCCATTCCATCTTGAAAATATTAAAGCTACTGATCTTCCTACAGTGGAGTCACCATGAAGCATTGATTTCTGGATTATTCAGTGAATCAAGTCGCCAGGTGAATGATTTCAGCCTTCTTATGTCTAATCATTGTCCACCATCAACAATCAGATCTACAACCTGATACACATATTGGGGCAACTTGCAAGTCAGATGTTACATTTACAAGCTAGACCAGAGATTGACTGAAGCAGTGTTTATCTACTTTCGCTAATGCAAAGCAAGAGCGTTTCGAAGGCTACCTGACATAACTTCAGGCTCTGTCTGTAGCTTATAAAACAAATAACACCAACAAGAAAACCATTTTTTCCCCAGTATGGTCGCCACTATGTTATAGCCCAAATCCACCTCAGGCTGAAAGAAGGCGAGATTCAGGGTAACACCAAACCACGCTCAGTCTGGTAGCTAGCCCTACCAGAACAAGAGAGGGCTCTCTCTGGGTCAATCTCAGGAAAAATGTATCAATAGGGCTTGAGATGACTGAAATGAGTGCTAATTTTAGGCTAGGTATATTAATCAAGGAGTTTGAAATGATTTTTAGGGGTTTTTTGTTGGAAAAAGGGAAAATCAGTTTTGGGCTTGGGGATGAGGCCAATTTCTTGTAGAGTTCAAGTTGGGGTGGGGAAGGTAATGGCTTTGATGTATTAGATTCAATGAATGGATAGAAAAGATTGCTGAGGAGCTGAAGAGGGCAAGAAGGTGCAAGAATTCTCTTTAAACGGAGGAAAACATATAAAACTAAACAAAATTTTAAGGCAGAGCACCAGCAAACTAATGAATTCTACCTTAGTTACTCATTTGTTTAATTTAGAGGAAAAGAGAAAGGAAATGGAATACATATAAAATTAATGAAACTTATAGATACATGGAGAAAAAAATCATCAAAACTTAGAGCCACAATGATCCCAACAAGTGCTGCAAAACTCTGGTCTTTCCTTTGCCAAAAAGCTGAAATGAATATATAATGAGGTGCCAAACTTTTCCCAAGAGTACAACCCTGAAAATGACTCAGAAAATAAAATATATAGATCATCCTAACCCCTTCCCATGCCTTTATGGGTCGAGCTCATCCTTCTAGGAGCTGTTTCAACCAATTCTAAACATGGAACTGAAAACTAGGCAGCCAAACAACTTGCCTCTATATGCTAGGGAACTGATCCATTCACTTAATTTTCACTTTTTAGTGAATGAATCCTCTAGAACAAGTAAATATGAGCCAAATTTACATCATAGCCACAAAATTACATCAATATAGATCAAGAGTTACATCAAAAACTAAAACTAGTCAAAACTGGGCGAATTTCTGAGCTGAAGAGTGAAAATGGGGCCAAATTTCTCTATGCGCCGTGCCCAAATTCTCTATGCGTCGCGCCACTTTGGAGCTTATTTTTAGGTACTTCCCAAAGTCAAAATTGAGCTCATGATAGCTCGTTGGAAATCCCTATCTGTTTGCTATCAAACCCAAGTGGAATTTTTGGATTTGGATGTCATTTGCCCCTCCAAAACTGCAATCTCCCAAGACTGGTTCTTGCTGGTGCAAAAAGTGGCAGAAAGGCCATTTTTGGAGTGTTTTTGACCTTTACTACCACCCAGAACTTGATGAAATCTCTCAGCCATTCCTAAGCATGCATAATTTACCATAAAAAACCCAAAAACATCAATTTTTCCTCCAGAAGGTATCCCAATCATAAGCGCGCGTCGGGTGGCGCGACGCGTCGGGCAGAAAAACCTGTTTTGTAACCAAAATTTTCAAAAATGACAAAATTTACTCCAAATTTGCTAAAATTTGGAGTGAAGGTCTCCCATCATGTCTCATGCTTAGCCAAGGAATCTTCGACCAAGATTCAGAGTGGATCCGGCCTTTTCCGACGTTTTAGTGCTCTCTTCAACCTCGTCTTCAAGATCTTCATCCTAGCTCTGCAAACATGTGTGCGGGCCCAATAGTGATTCTTCATGTGTTTGAGCATGTCTTTGTCCCTATTGTCCTTCTCCAACAACTTCTCCAGATGAATTTTGACTCTCGTAAGGCAAGTCTCTCGCTCAAATGGTGTCATGTCACCTAGTCTCTTCCGGGCTAATTCCCGGTCTTCGCGTATTCTCTGTAGCTCCATGAGTGTGTGCTGATCCTCCAGTTATTTATTCTATTGCTCCAAGTAATTTATAACCCATTGAGCTGTCTGCAATTTCTCGGTCAGTGTGTCGATCTCAGCTTTTTTCTCCTGGATGATTTCTTTCAGCTTTGAGATGGGAGAGCTTGAAACAACATCGATCAGTATAAAATCAGTGTCTTGGCCTCCTGAAGGGCCCTCATCGTGCATAGGCCTCTTGCCTCGGTCCTGTACTTGTGCTGATGTCGAAGGCGAGACCCCTTCCATGCCAAGTGGAGATAGTACTCGTGCTGCTGATGAAGGTAACGAGACCCCTCCCACCGCTGGTGGAGATAGTACTCGTCGTGCTGCTGCAAATAAGGCTCTGTGGCCTCTCTGATATGTAACACACACTGGGGCACTGATAGGCTCAGTCTCAAGAACCTCAAACTAATGTGAAGGCTCTCCCTCATCATGAACAATCTTGGGAGGAGGCTAGGGGGCTGTAAAGAAGTCACGGGAAATGAACTCATCCCATGTGATGCCCTGCAATCCAAGATGATGTACTACAATGATTTTAATGAGTGCATAATGATAAATGTTGTTATGTTGCTGCTCTGGAGTCTTCTTCTGCACAAGGGTAGTCATCCGCTCTATGTTTCGGCACATGAAGTATGGAATATTCATCAGTATCACTCTCGTGAAATGCATCAAAAGTCTGATATGGTATGCATAAAGGCGTGAGAATCTACCCTCACAGCTGAAGTATCTAATGATGAGTTTCATTAATGGCGCATAGGACTCCTTTAGAAATCGGAACGAGAATATCCTGCTGAGCTGCCTCAAATATCCAGGCCTGATGTAAGGTTCATAATATGCTCTATCCAGCTGTTGTCTCTTATTCCACTCCTCACCTATGTTTGGTATCCTGGTTGCCTCAGAAATGGTCTCTGGTGTCAAGGTGTAGTTCACTCCAGCAAGGTTTACATGACCATCACGCAAATGTAGGACAAATAAGCGAACCAACTCCAGATGGTGTTGAATCTGAGATATCATTTCACAATACTGAAAACACGACTGTTGCTGAAAACATGTCATTGCAAGCGGGCAGGCTTGCAATTGAGCCAAAGGAGTGGGCTCCTCTCTGATGTGCCTGCCACTTTTATGAGACCTCCTCGGTACATTTAGCTCTACGGTTGAATCACTGTCATGCTCATATTCTTGCTCATATGATGAATTTGTCTCTGACATGGTGCTGAAAACAAGGTGTTTGACAAGTATATGCTGATATATGTGTGGTGAAAACAAGAGTTTGTCTTTCAATACCAAGTGTGCCACATATGAAATAAGAGGCTGTGAGGAAATATACAGTGGGATAATGGACTGTCAAGTGAAATTGGAATGAAAGGACAGTCAATTGATAGCTTTGAGAGAATTCGGGATTGGGAGATTTTATAAGTGATATGGGAGTTAGAGATAGTGATGGGAAATGTATTTTTTAGGGATAGGAGTGAAATGACAAGATATAATCAAGCTAGGTGAAGTCAAGGATGTTAAATCAGTCCTTGAATGTTTTGGGAATTAGAAACTTATCAATGATATGAAGGAAGGGAAGTGATAGACAATGATAGGGTTTGAGGATGAAAACATAGGAACAAAGGGTATAAGGGATATGGGACAGCGGGAATAGGAGGGGGGATTATGATAACAATATGATAACAGTATGATAACAGTGATGGGAACACAAATGAAAATGGGGTGGGAGCGTTTAACACCAATAGTCAAATTACACCACTTCTTTTCAAACCCTAGGGAGCAGATTTTAATATGGATATAGGGTTTTCTCTTTCACCAACCAAACTCTAATGTCTTCGCCTTTAAACCACACCACACATAACTAAAATCACTGGGCAAGCATGGTCGAACTTACTTGGAGAAAAATGTGATGAGTCGAATTGACTTTTTATGGAGCGGAAATGAATTTTTTTGCCTTGGAGGCTCTGTGCGCCGTGCACAAGCCCAGTGCGCCGCGTCCTATGGATGCGCTGTGCTAGAAGATAATTACATTGTATGAAAATTCCCAATGCGTCGCACAGCCCCAGTGCGTCGCGCGCTTACCCAATGTGCCACGCAGCCTTGAACACAGCCTTGGTTTTCCAAAATTCACAAGATCGCCCTCTCTCCACTTTGATTCGGCTTTCAATTGATCTTTGGATGCAAATGAATGTTTTAAATCAAATGAAAATATCTTATAGTGGTGGATTCAATTTCTGTTTCTCACAAACCCATTTTGTAATGTTTGGCATCAGCACTTTTTCACATTTTAATACAATTCTGTTTTTTCAAATTTCCTTCTGATTTTTTGGCTTGAAATGATGTTTTCTTGGTTTATTTTTGCAGGAATGGTGGCGTTGGACTTCGGCAAAGGAGGACCAGAATCTGCATTTGAAGTACTTCATGGCGGAAAATTTTACAATACATATTTATTACAAACAATAAATTTGACAATTATTAGAAACATCCTCGAGCATTATTGACGATGAAAATCTTGAAATGAAAATTTATTGAAGACATCGTCATGGCTTGCTGGCATTATTTAACATTTCTCAATACCAAACCCTAGACCTAGAAACTGATAGACTCTTTTTTTGACCAAAACACCATCTATGACTGTAAATGACATGAAATCAACTTTGATGAACCTTGACAAATTTTGACCAACCCAGCAGGTACAAACATGAGGGAAACGAGAAAACGAAGCCCTTCCATCAGAAAATGGCATGCCCCTAACGGAATGAAAATTAATGAGCTGAATAAGACACCTAAAAATGAAATGCAATAAGAGAAATGATCTCTGACAGAGGGATGACAAGACCGACTCTAACACTATCCTCCTGTATTGGAAATTGGATTGCGTAGATCTGCACTAAGAACATTCTAGCTGGAAGTGCACCTACATACTGCAACTGCGAATTTCATATTGCCTATGTCACTGGAAATAACTCTATAAATGTCTCACGTGTACTAACTGCAACTATATTTACTGACATTGAATCCTACTACTGTGATACTATGGGATATTGTAGCAAAGGTGATGGTTTTGCTGCAATAATCTGGAATTGCTCTAATTGATCTCCTTGTTGCAATTTTTTTGAAACATACCCATATGACACATTGGAGTTTCTACTCCTCCTCCTCCTAGATCTAGTTCCCCACTATCTCCTTTCAAGTCTAATCCCTGGTTGGGAAAATTCTTTTCTTTGCAACTCGCACTGGATAACTCACACTTCCTCCAACACCTATTTTGAAGTCGATATGCTGCCTAGATATGCATTCTAGATAACTCATATGACCTCCTCTATAAATATCATACATCCATATATGAAAAAATACAAATTATGTTAATCTAGAAAACTGGGAAATAAATCAAGAAGCTCCCTCTCTTCCTTGTGGCCCTGTTGCTACCACTTACACTCCTTAAAGAATTCATAGATATGGTCTTGTTTCACCTCCATATTTCCTTCTCTGACTAAATTACTACCTTCAACTACTTACTGAGACTACTTTCATAACATTTCAAATGTCCTTCTCCATGAACTAGCACACAATCTACAATATATGTAACCCGAACTAGCTACTCTAGCAAAAATGCACAACCTGCTGCAACTGGAAATCTAGAATCTCCTCCTGAAAACTAGATCTAGAAACCATCTGATAAAACTGGAGACTCCCCCAATTTGAGCTTTTCTCTTCCACCTGATGTTGATTCTACTATTGCAAAATTGTTGCAAACCAACGACATCCATATTGAAAATTTCCTCTACGAAAATACTGAGTTTCTCACCTACTACGTACTATAATCACTTCCTGACAATTTTGATATTTCCCAACCTTCTACCTCTAGAAATAATACCCTTGTCCAACAATTTGCACTGCTTGGCTAGGCCTTGTGTAGTCCTGGAAATTGAACTGTCAGACTTCCTCTGAATCTAGATGATTTCCTCCTTCCACAAATCATCTTCCTATTTGATCAAATTTTCTCTGATACCATGTGAAAAATCTCTTAAAATGCAATAACTACAATTAATTCCTCTAACTGATAATTATGTAGTTTATTTTGGTACAAAAAATAAAAAATATCACACTGCACTTTTTTCACAAATAAAAGCATTGTGGAAATAAGCTAGAAACTTATAAAATGCTAGCACACATAAAATAAAAATTTGACACAGTTATTTTTGGACAATTGTCCCTGGAAAAACCCAATGTGGGAAAATATTTATAGCAACTAAGGGTTTTACTATTATGTAGTAGTTAAATTCTAAGTATAATAAAAATGCTTAATATAACAATCCAATTTTAGATAAATATTGGGAAAATCAATCGACGGAAATTTACCCTCCTCCACAGGCGATCTTGTCTCAATATGAAAACTAGAATTCAACTATTCAAACCCCCTATATAGGCTCCTACGCAATATTTAACTCACATTGTCTAGATCTTCTGCTCAATTCGTTCTTCCTATTGATGACTTAAGAAGTGTCTCTCCTAGAATCTAGGAAAATTTCCTCGTTTTGGAATCTTAGATGACCTCCACTATATCCATTTCGAATTGCCTCCTTGAGGCTATTGTGTGGTCCCTGCGTAGCCTTCTGGAGAAATAACTTGACCTCATTTCACTTCCTCTCCGGAACTGGAAATCCTCCTACAGACTGATTTTCTCTACCCCTCACTATCTCTGCATCCTCTCTCTAGATTGAACTCTCCTTTGTTAAAAAACTGCAACTAGGAAGCTCGATTTCTGACAAGGAACTCAACCTCAACTAGTGTGTGTCTACTCTACCCCATGGACCTCCTCTTTTAATCTCCAGTTGGATCACCAATTACAACAATTAAGTCCTTATCGATTGTTTATATCATTTCTTAGTTTATTTGAGTGATTTTGTAGAGAAATATCATCTTTCTCATTTAGTTGTTGTTAATTAATCATTTTCCCTAAGTGAGACTCAGGAAAAAATTAAATATCGATTAATTAGATTAATTGAGTTGTTTCTGGGTGGATTTTCCATACACAATTTCTGGGTTTTGGATTCCTAGTGTTTCTTAGCCTCTCTCACCAAATTCAAGACTACAACACAATTTGAGACTACACAAACTAACATTCTTCCCTAAAACCAAGGCCTTTCTTGCGAGACATTCTCTATATCTTCCTATGAATAAATGTTTACCTCAAAAAATCCTTTGGAACAAAGATAAATGCCATAGTTTTTGGTCCATGTTGTAAAAAAAACACTCATGTAATGCCTCTGGCCCTTCGAAAAACTCATTAAATATACAAAATATGGCCCTTTATGGAAGAAAAAACAATAGATGATTTACCCCTTCAATGTTTATGTTTAATTCTAGCATTTGATTTAATTTTTCAAGGGTATACAATATCGGAAGTGATGGTTGTTGGTCCATTTAAATGGGCCCCTTTCCACATATTGTAACCTTATATGAAGATGAATAAGCTACCTCTATGGAACCCACTACATCCCCACAAAACTTAAGCAACAAGATGATGGGAGAATTATGGGATATACTGTAGTATTTCAACTATAACATATCCTATATATATTTCCCTTTGAATATAAGATGTTGTAGGGCTACATGAATTCATAAGTGATCCTCTAAGATATTATTTAGAGTCACCACTTTATCAAGCTCATTAACCTAGATCTTGATCAAATTCCCTTTGAGGGTCTTAATGAAAACATGAAACCCTTCCATGTGGTTCTAATTTTCTAGACTTCTCATTTCCCCAATGGAGGAAAATGAGGGGGCCTCTCCTTTAGACCTACTCCTTATTGTCTTTAGTGATACCTTACATGGTTGGATCTATAGTGAAAACATTGTTGTGAATAACCAAATATTTCATGCAGAAGCTCTCCTTCCTCATTCAAGGCTTCCTAAGCATAACACGAACGATCTTAAAACCTTGAGTAAGGGTTTAGAAACTCAATCCTCGGGAATAGTAGTTCACAGGTCAAACCCTTGGTGATGTATATTTCATCCTTGTAGGGAACCACCATTTATCATGGTCCTAATCCCAATCTTAGTTCTAAACTTGGACTGAAGCAAACAAAATAAATTGGTTCCTTGCTAAGATCGATGAAAAATGCATTTTCTTTTCAATACAAGTTGAACCATTAGACACTTGCATCCTCATTAGAGGATGATATAAAAGGGTAAAATTATGGGGAACTCCACACATTAAAGCACTATTTTTTTATGCCCTCATAGCATAGTCGCCTCAATAACCATCTCTACCCCTCTTGTAAGGATAGGAGATGGGATTCAAATTTTATCAGTTTATGATTTATTTATTTATAATCCCATATAGTTAGTAAAGCATTGAGGAGAAAATTTATTTGAAATGGAGGTGCATGTTAAGCATAAAACCCCTTATTGATCCCTATATATTAAGTTATTCTAATACTAATTCTACATTGGTAGGATAGATAGATCCTTTCTTTGTACCCTTCAATTATAATTGTGCCCTTTTTATCCTATATATACCAAGGATATTTATTCTTAGGACCATCTCGTCTTGTCTTAAATTCATTGTAAAAAGAGGTTTTCTCCTTGAAGTGGATAATATTCATTGTTTTTTAATCATTTATAGGGTAATTGGATCATTACATGGTACCTCAATAGTTATTCCAAATCAATGGGTGAAGTAACTAAAGAAATATATCATCATTACTTTATTTGATGTTCCGCACTTTGTTCAAGGCCCATACATAAACTAATAAATCATATTTCTATTTAGCAGGATGCATGGAAAATACTACTAGTGTAAATCTTAGCATGTGA
Source organism: Pinus albicaulis (assembly GCA_034641835.2). Taxonomy (NCBI): domain Eukaryota; kingdom Viridiplantae; phylum Streptophyta; class Pinopsida; order Pinales; family Pinaceae; genus Pinus; species Pinus albicaulis. The sequence goes on from CM076580.1 coordinate 352,236,038, forward strand.
TGCACTAGTGGAGGATGTATATAGTTAGTTAATCACATGGAAAAATTCAATAGGTGCAAAAAAATTAGCCATTACAAACTTAATAATGAGATTTACAATGAACCTACTAGCCTACAAAATTATCAGAAAGAGCAAGAGGGACTAGTGTCCTTTAATGATCCTACACATTGTGTACCATTGTATCTAAGGGACCCAAAAAAATTAGTCATACTATATCATTGATGATTTCATCCATGACTACTTGTATGTGTAAATAGGTTCAACAAAATTTCTTGCGTATTTTAAAACAAAAAATGGAGCATTCAGTGACCAAAATGGAGCTTGGTATGAAGGTAAAGTACACAAGATAATTGGTCCAAAATATTTGAAAATTTTTCCATTTATTTGCAATGTAACAAGTTTTCATGATAGTGATGTAATATTCCTTCCTAATACATTGAAATGAAACTAGTAAAATGTGAAAGTACAACATGTAAGGAAACATCAATTGTGACTACATGGTAGTTAGATGGAAATAAAAGAGTTCACTCTCTAAGGAATAGTTCTATCAAAAAATGTTTTATCTTGCATCTACCTAGGTTTCAGGAGCTAGAAGTGATTCATTCAAATGATGGAAATATATGTATTCCATGTAAAAATTGTCATTTAAGAACTTACAAAAAGGATGCAAGCTCACACCATGGTCAATATTAGTCCCCTGTTATATGTTTAACAGGTTGTGGTGTTTGAGTGAGATAGCCAATCATATTTGGCCCAATTGTAAATTCCTTTTATCACTTAGTATCCCCAAAATGACAAAGGGGAAATGATATGATAGTGTGGGAAAATGGAAAGTGGAAAATTTTCCAAGGGTATATATAGCTAAATTCTATCAAAAAACATTGCAATGGCAATGTATTCAAATGCCAAAAGGAGAGGAAATTTGTATCCTTTTTGCATCTTCTTTTACCCATAATGTTAGGTCCCCATAATACTAGTGTATTCCACTTATTGTTATTGTTAGTGTAGCCCACTATTGTTATTGCTGTGCTCATGTAGTCCCCATATTGTTATTTTTGTGCCCCGTAGAAGCCCACTACAGTTATTGTTGTGCCCTTACATTAGTATTGTTATGTAGGCAATGATTATATTGTGACCCCTTAAACTGATCCTATATATACTAAGGAATTATTATCATTTGTATCATTTAAGAATTGTTCATTTATGTAATGTAAAGGAGTTTTCCCCCTCAAACAGACTAATTTTTAAGTCGTTGATCTATCTTTTCTTCTATTTTGTGAGTTGGTTTCATAAAATTTGGTATCAGAGCTTTGGATTCTAGGTTACACTTCTTCAAACATTTCACCTTGGAATTTTCACTATAATTTTTTTTCTACAAGGCTTCAGAATTAGAATTTTTGACCACCTGGAGCCAAAATCATGGTTAGCATCGTGTAATAATTTAAGATCTTGGTTCACTATATTTTCTGAGATATAATCTTATAAGTTATAGTTTTTGAAGATCCAAAATTTAGTGTCAAACAAGTGACCTAAGAAAATTACTATTGTTATGTAGGCAATGATTATATTGTGACCCCTTAGACTGATCCTATATATACTCCAGAATTCAATTTCGTAAAAAGTGACAGAACATTCACAAATTCTATTTTTTTGTATCATTTTAAAGGCATAAGGTTGAAATAGTGACACGTGTAATTCCATACAAGTTCACTCTATTTAACCATTCTATAATCAGGTCATAGTGGGAGATTGGGCATAAATTTTTCTTGAAGAATCCAATCTCAGATTGGCTTGTAGAATTGGAAAGAAGACTCAAAAGGCTACCATAGGACGAAATTTCAAACATTTGAGTGCCTAAATTTCATATATACAATAGTTTCAATATTTAGCTCCTAAAAAGAAAGAAAAATGTGTGTATTTTTTAAAATGTTTGCATAAGTTTTGTTTGAAAAATCAGTTTGAAGTGATTGAAGGGAATAATGAAGCAAAAAAAATGTTGTTTGATTGAAAAAATCCCTGAAACAAAAAATTGACACATATAGTAAGAAACCATAAATATCGACTATGACACAAGAAGAAGAGGAAGAAATTCAACATGATATATCAAAACTATGAGACCAAGTGCAACAAATTCTAGTCTCACAAAGAGTATCTAAAAATGAATTGGAAACAATGATGAATGTCAAGATGGATGGTTTTGAAGTAAAAATAAAAAGGCACATGTACTTTTTGAAGGATGGTTTAAAAGTAGAGGTGGGAGCAATGATGAATGTGAATATTGAAGGATTGAAAAAGTTGTTGCAAGAAAGATTTCCCAATGGTGACAAGATAATCCATGAAAATTATGATTTAGACGACAAAAGGAATATGAATTATGATTTTAGAGACTAAAATTTTTGGTTTAAGACCCACCAGATTCCAAATATCGATATGATGAAGTTTGATGGCAATGATTTGTTAAAATGGATACTACAGATGGAGCAATATTTTGACCTCCATGATGTGCAACACATACAAAAGGTATGCATTGCATATTTATATTTAGAACCCAATAATTTTTTATTGTATCAATGGATTTTTTCTGATAAACCACTTGTCATTTGGTAAATTTTTATGGAGAAAATTATAGCACATTATGTTGATACAAAGAGTAACACCTTCTATAGCCAATTGATAAATCTCAAAGAAAAGGGTTCAATGGCAGAGCACATTGAAGACTTCCAAAAAATGAATGTTAGGGTAACTAATATTACAGAGGAGCATAGGATTGATGTATCCATAGGGACTTTAAAGGATAACATCCAACATGAGGTTTGCCTTTGGGAGTCTGATTCATTAGAGAAGGAATTGAGGGTGCCAAGAAAAGTTGAAAGCAAAATTATGGCAACAAGAAAGTATGCCACTCACAACTATGAAGAAGGAAGTATTGCTACTCTTATCCTTATACAACCTACAAGTTCGAAACTACAAAAATTGGAGGAAAAGGGATCAAAATGGCTTTGTTACAGTTGTGATAGAAAATACATTAAAGGTCATAAGTGTGCTAAGAAGAAATTATTTTGCATAGATTGTGAAGAGGAGGAATAAAAGGAACAAGAAACATAAAAAGAGGAGGATATACACCAAGAAACAACCCCATGGAAAGAAGAAATGAATATGATCATATATTTTAATGTACTGGAAGGAATTACCACTCCTCAAACTCGCAAGATAGAAGGATATATCAAGAAGAAAAAGGTAACTGTGTTGATTGATTTAGGTAGTACCCATAATTTTATTCATTGTAAGAAAGCCAAGGAATTAAATTTCTTTCTATATCGAGCACTAGAGTGTCAAGTGATCGTTGCAAATGGAGGAAATATAAATTTATGTGGAAAGTGTTGTAATATCAAGATAACCACAGGGGAATATGTATTGAATATTTCAATGATTTCCATTCCAATGGGTGGTATTGATGTTGTACTAGGAGTCCAATGGTTACAATATTTGGGGACTATAAATTTTAATTTTCAAGAAATTTTATTGAATTTTTTTTGCAAAGGAATTTAAGTTGAATTAATGGGTATCATAGGGAAACTAGGAAATATAATCAAATATAATGGCAAGAAAAAAAATTTGAAGAAAAAATGATAGGGATTAATTGCACAATTATGCTCACTAGAGGTTCAAACATCAAAATCATTTATTTCTCTAAATCTCCAAAAAAAAATTGGAAAATCATCCCAAGGTATATGACACTCCCAAAGGCCTACCACCTATTCATGACCATGATCATGTTATTCATTTGACTCCAGGAAGTGTTCTTCCAAACATCATGCCTTACAGATATCTCTATTCCCAAAAGAGTAAAATTGAAGGCATGGTTGTAGAAATTCTACAGGTCGGTATAATTCGACCTAGTCAATGTTATTTCTCTACTCGAGTAGTATGGGTACACAAGAAGGATGAATCATAGTATATGTGTCCATATTATAGGGACCTTAACAAGATAACTATTAAAGATTAATTTCCCATTCTTGTCACTGATGAATTTTTGGATGAATTACATGGAGAAATTTACTTCACCAAGTTGGATTTTCATTCGGGATATCATCAAATTAAAAGGAAGACTAAAGACATTCTGAAAACAACATTAAGAACTCATGAAGGTCATTATGAATTTTTGGTCATTCCTTTGGGCCTTACTAATGCACCTTTCACATTTCAAGGTTTGATGAATTCCATTTTCAAAACCTTCCTTAGAAAAGTTGTGTTAGTATTTTTTGATGATGTACTAATCTACAACAAGTCTTGCAAGGATCATGCTCAACATGTTGACATGGTGCTCAAACTATTGGAAGAGAAACAATTGTATGAAAAAACCTCCAATTGTTTCTTTGGAGTATAGGAGGTGGAATATTTGGGTCATATTGTATCTCATGAGGGTGTTAAGGTACCCTAACAAAACTAAATCCATTAAGGAATGGAAAATCCCCACAGCCCTCATGCATCTTCGAGGATTTCTCAAGTTGACAGGGTATTATCACAAATTTGTTAAGGATTATGGGAGAATAGCAACACCTCTAACAACATTACAAAATGAAGATGGATTTTCTTGGACTCTAGAAGCAACTAAGGCCTTTGATCATCTTAAAGAGGCCATGTGCCAGGCACCAGTCTTAGCTACACCAAACTTCGAAAACACCTTTATTGTGGAGTGTGATGCCTCAAGAAATGGAATTGGCGTTACTTTGATGAAAGAAGGAAGACCTATTATTTTTTAAAATTTTCCAATCAAGGGAAAGTATTTACACAAACCTATTTATGAGAAGAAAATTTTGGAAATACTACATGCACTAAAGCAGTGGCAGCCTTACCTAATGGGAAGACACTTGAAGGTAAAAAGAGATCATGATAGTCTTAAATACTTTTTGGAACAAATATTATCTTCAGAAGAGATGAAAAAATTGGTCACAAATATGTTGGTTTATGAATCTAAAATCATCTACAAAAAAATAAAGAAAAATGCTGTCGCAGATGCAATCTCAAGAAAGGATGAGGATGTGGAAGCATTTCTTTGTGCCATTTCTATTATGAAACATGATTAAATAAGAATCAAGTGATGAATGGAAGAATCAAAAATAGGTGTGGACACTCATTAAAAATTTGCAGCAAGATCCTAGTACGTTTGATACATTTGGTTGGAAGAAATAGTCATTATGTTACAAAGATTGCTTATATATTTCTAAGAATTCTGAACTAAAACAAAATATTCTTTTAGAATTGTGCACCTCCCCCTTAGGAGGGAAATTAGGATTTTTAAAAACTTACCACGGGGTCAAGAAGGAATTTTTTTTTGGATGGCCCTAAATCTGATACTTATAAGATTGTGACAGAATGTTTGGTTTCCAAACAAAATAAATTTGAGAAAGTTAAGGCTCAGGTTTGTTACAACCTTTAGTTATTCCAAGTCAGCATTAGGAGGTCTTAATGGATTATATCACAGGTTTACCCAAGTCTAAAGAAAAGAGTGTCATCATGGTGGTAGTTGATATACTTATGAAGTATACACATTTTGTGCAGTATCTCATCCTTTTATAGCCACTACACTTGCTACTGCTGATTAGGTGCTCAAAATTATGCTAAAAGATGAAAATTGTCTAAATGGTGTAGAACTTGAATGACTGTGTATATCTCATCATTTTTAATCTTCTGAACTCGTTTCATGGAAAATCGACACCGTATGCTCCTAGAAACACACTTTGTTCGTTTTTCCAAAAACAGGGAACTTTTCCAAAAGTGAGAGCTGACAAGGAAAAAATTTGGGCCATTGGTAGGCTTCCATGTGGCCTTTTCTGGTTGGTTGAAAGGTAACTTTTTTTTAGGCCTTGCAGGCCTCGCCATTTGACGATTTTCTATTGGTTGCTGGTTTGATTTAATTTGGTTGGTTGGGATGATGGCTAACCACATGTTGCCATGTGGCCCAACCGAAAGTCGCCACGTGGCAGCACGAGAGACCACCAAGTTTTTTTAAGGTTGAGAGGACTAGATGTGGGTCGAACACTAGACCTCACCACAAAAAACGCACCATAATACTAATGCACCACATTATTGATTGTTAATTTGTATGGAAAAAACTATAAAAAAAAGTTTGCCGAAGTTCATGGGTAAAGGGTTAGGGCTTAACCCACCCCCCCCCCCCACACATGTTACACCATATGACCACACTCGAGACTGAGGGCATGGAGGTCTAGGCCTTAACCGACCCACTACAACGTTAACACGAAACTTCCACCTAACCACCATGTGACTCGAACTCCTTTAACTGTTAGTGATCACCACCCAAAATTTCATATTACTTTTTTTTTAATTAACCATAATGTTTATGGTTTGAAATTTGGTTTTAAGGCACCATCAGGCATTTAAATAGTCCGACAATTTTGCCCGAAATTCCAGAAATTTGTCGCTCTATTATCCAAAAACAAGGAAAAATTGTAGGACCGGTCTAGATTTTGGGGAAATTATGGTGCAACTAGCGGTAAAATTAGGGAGGCTCATAACTTCTTCATGTTTTGACCAATTTCCGATCAGCAATAGGATAAATAGGAATTTTTGGGTATTCTGTAGCTGAAGGAACAAGTTTTGAAGCCATTTGAGCACTGTAAATGTAGGTAATCACCATTTTGAGCATAATAAAAGAGGGTCAAGCCATTGGAAGCTAGACCAAGGAGACGTAGCCTAGGAGGGGTGAAATCCTTCTTCATTTGCTAACTTGTGGTTAATACTATGGTGAATTTCTTTGTTGTTTCTGCATATTTCAGATTTTATTTATATGCTTTATGTGTTTAAAAAATAACATGAAAGCTCTCAAAAACTTAATTTAATCACTTGCAATTTACAAACCCTCAAGCACAATTTCATTAACATCTCATACATATCAATTTAGTTTCAAAGCTTTGGTTTTCTTTGTTTTTGTGAGGATTTAATTGTTTTCAAATGTATGTTATGCTTACAAGGTTGAAGCTCAAGAGGGGATAAGGAAAGCTTGTGGTTGCAAGTCCTCAAGTTAGGTCAAGGGAAAGGAGAGAAAATTTTCCACAATATCCACCACAAATTCTTCCTCAAATTGCAGTTGAAGCTTCAGCAAGTATGTCACATGAAGGAGAGCCTAAAAATATGCAAGAGGATGAAAAATCCTTCATGAAAGCATTCTTTGATATGATAGGAAAGGTTAAAGTTATCTATGAGGAGACAAGCACAAGGATGGAAGGTGAGAGCTCCAACATTCCAAAGGGAGATAAGTATTCAAAAGGAGAAGAAGGAGATGGAGACAAGCCTCCAAAAGGTAATGGGAATGGTTACAAACCACCTTTGACACCACCATTCTCCTTACCACCATCTTCATCATCATCTTCTTCTACAACAAGCCCTTCACAAACTCCTCCACAATATCCAAAAAGTCGTGGTAAAATTCCATTTTTAAAGCTTGACATTAAGTTTGATTTGACTATGTGTGATGGAGAGCTAGATGCTAAAATATTAGACAATTGGGTACATCATCTTGAAGTGTATTATAGGATAAAAAGAATGAAATATGATGACACCAAGATTTAGCTTGCTTCAATAAGATTGGAAAGTGAAGCACTTATTTGGTGGGAAGCCAAAACTCAAGAGGACATGAAGAAGAATGGTAAGGTATTAACCTCTTCGAATGATTTTTTTGCTGCCTTAAGGAGAAAATTTTATCCATTAGCATACATGCAAAAGGCTATAATGGACTGGGAAAAATTTAGGCAAGGTAAAGGACAAGGTGTGCAAAGCTATACTCAAGAGTTTAGGAGAAGAGCACTAATTTTGGCTCTAGATTTGACATCTCAAGAAACCTTTTTAAAGTAAATTGGAGGTTTTAATAGTTACCTAAGACATACTATTCTCACATTTAATCCTTCAAATTTAGATGAAGTATGTGAACAGACCACACATCTAGAGGCAAGAGGGAAACATGTTTTAGAGGAGACAAGTGAGGATAAATTTGAGTCTAAAGAGAAAGGAAAGAGTAAGTTAAAGGGTAAATGTAAGAATAATTCATCCATTAAGATGGAGAAAGAAAAACTCAAATGCAAGGATTGTTCCAAATATGGGCATGATGAAGATCATTGCTAGAAACTTCATCCAAAGATGAGACCCAACAAGCTTAAAAACAAGGAGAAGGAGAAAACAATTGCAACAATAGCACATGACTTAGGTTTGGATTCCGGAGATGAAATAAATATCATCACAATGGGTTCGAAAGGTAAGGACATTGCAAGTAATAGTTCTTCAGGTTGTAAAATTATTACTTAAGATGATGAAACAAGAATTGAACTTTTCCATCATTAGAGTTATTTCAAAGAATACCAATATTGACACCCTATTTGATAGTGGTTCAAAAGAAAACCTTATTTCAGAAGACTTAGTCAAGAAATTGAATTTAGAAACCATTCCTCATCCAAGACCTTATCCTTTAGGTTGGATATGTAAGAATGAAAGTTTGCAGGTGGTGAGGAAGTGCATACTTAGATTTGCAATCATAGCAAACTTTCTTGATGAAGTTGAACTTGATGTTGTTCCACTCGATATTTCTGGTATTTTTTTGGCATCCCATATATTTATGATAGCACAACAATATTTCATCACCATGAGAATAAGTATCACTTGGTAAAGAATGGGATTGAGTATATTTTCTAGAGATCATAGTAAGAAGGTGAGTTTGTCTCTTGTGCATGTTGGAAAAATGAAGAGAATTATGAATTCTAGTAAGAAAATTTCTTTGTTAATGTTCAAGCATCAAGATGTTGTGAATGAGGCCTTTCAAGGTGATGCATCAATTGAAATTTCTGATTTCATTGAGGTTTATAATGGTTGTGTTAAGATGTTTCATGAGTCTAACATGTTACCTTTCAAAAGAGGTCGACAAGGTGTGGTAAAATTGCAGAAGCTTGCATCATTATTGAGCAGTGATGAGAACAAGATGTTGATGCAAGAGAGTGCAAAGATCAAAGAGAACATGTCAAAGAAATTTGACAAAGAAGGAATTGGGTTCAAAATTTATTCTTGTGGGCTTCATAATGTTTTTCCTTTTAAGTGGGATTTTGCATGGTGATTTCATTCACACTTGGTCAAGAGTCGAGCTGAGCACAAGTCAAGACACACTAAACATCATCATGTTGACAATGTTCGAGGTGAGACGAGATTTAACCAGTTTAAGTTTTCTTTGATTGATAAACAAGGAGGGAAAATGTTTGTTTATTCAAGGACAGTTTGTTGTTCTGCAAATTCTGGGAAATTGCAACAAGATGGTATCTACAAAATCAAAATAGGGTCTCCAGAATCAAGGAAAACGATATTTTTTTATGAAAAGCTCAAATTGTTGAATTCAAGAAAATTCCAGTGGATTGAGACTGGAAGGGTTAGGGGGTTTTACCCTCATCAACATGTTTAGTAATGAAAGATATTTTGGCGTCCAAAAGCTTCTAGTGGGGAGGAGTGATAAAGTAATCAAAATTATGCTAAAAAATGAAATTTGTCAGAATGGTGTGGAACCTGAACGACAACGAAGATTTCGTCGTTATGAAACCAATGAAACCCTTTTTGTGCAAAAACCGACACTGTATGCTCCCATAAAATTTTTCTTTCTGTTTTCCCAAATAGAAAAATTTTCCAAAAATGACAGCTGACAGGGAAATTTTTTTTGCACGTGGCAGGCTGCCACGTGGCTTCTTCTGGTTGGTTAAAATGTAAATTTCTTTTTGGCCTGTTAGGCCTCGCCACTTTTCAAGATTCTATTGGTTTTTGGTTAGGTTGAATTTGTTTGGTTAGGATGATGGCCAACCACATGGTGCCATGTGGCCCAACTAGAGACCGTCACTGACAACACGGGAGGCCACCAAAATTTGTTAAGATCGAGAAAACTAGATGTGGGTCGAACACTAGACCTCACTGCAAATAGCACACCGCATTACCAATTAGCCACGTTATTTGTTCTTAATTTATATGCCAGAAACAATATAAAAAGAAATATGTGGTGGAGATCAAAGGTAAGGGCTATGGCTTAGCCACCCCCCCCCCCCCCCCCCACACACGTTTTGCACCATACGACCACACTCGAGACTGAGGGCACGGAGGTCTAGGCCTTAACCTCCACACCATAATTTTAACATGAAACCACCACCTAACCACCATGTGACCCAACCTCTTTAACCGACGGTGGTCACTGCCCAAAATTTTATATTAATTTTCTTTTAACTAACCATAATTTTTATGTTTTCAAATTCGGGTTTAAGGTGCCTTTAGGAATTTAAAGAGTCCAATAATTCCACCTAGAATTCCAAAAAAATGTCATTCTATTAGCTGAAAACAGGGCAAAATTGTAGGATCGGTCCAGATTTTGTGGAAAATGTGGTGCAGTTAGCAGCAAAACTAGGGAGGCTCATAAATTCTTCTGTTTTTGACCAATTTCAAATCAGAAAGAGACTAGAAAGGAATTTTTGGTATTCTGAATTTGACGGAATGGGTTTTGATGTCATTTGAGCATTGTAAATGTATGTAATCACCATTTTGAGCATAATGAAAGAGGGCCAAGCCATTGAAAGTTGGACGAAGAAGACATAGCCCAGGACGGGTGAACTCCTTCATCATTTGTTGTGTTTTGGTTTTTATCATGGTGCATTTGTCTATTGTTTCTACATATTTCATATTTTATTTGCATGCTTTATGTGTTTAAAAATTAACATAAAAGTTATCAAAAACTCAATTTAATCACTTGTAATTTACAAACCCTCAAGAAAAATTTCATTAAGATCTCATACAAATCAACTGCATTTATGGAAACAATTCAAAAGCTACATAGAAACCAAAATATTATTGTAAGTGACAAAGATCCAATTTTCACTGGAAATGTTTGGACAAAATTATTTTCTTGTCTTGGTACTCAATTAGTTCATAACTCATATTATCATCCTCAATATGAAAGGGAAATTGATATAGTAAATTTTTTTTGGAAGGATATCTTTGTTTCTTTGTATCTAATAAACAAACACAATGGGTCAAGTGGTTACCTCTAGCTGAATGATGGTATAACACGTCCTTCCATACTACAATAAAAAAGACCCCATTTGTGGTATTTTATGGATATCATCTCCCGTCCATCACATCATCTTTAAGAGAAAATTCTGAGGTTTAGGAAGTGGAAGATCACATTGAGCATCAAAAATAAGTTCTCCAACTCTTAAAGGATAACCTCACTCTGATGCATAATCAAATGAAACAACAGGCATATCAACATCGTAGTGAAAGAATTTTTGATGTAGGTGATTGGGTATTTTTACAACTACAACCATACAAACAAATGTCCCTCAAACAAGCTAATAAGGATAATAAATTATTACCTAAGTACTATGGTCCTTATAAGGTGTTTCAAAAGATTAGTACTATGGCATACAAATTGGAGTTTCCTGCATCTTCCTGAGTACACCTATTTTTCCATGTTTCATGCTTAAATAAGGTTACTGGTGACAAGATCCCAGTTCAAACAGAATTTCCAAAACTTGATGAAGAAGGAAATATCATATTTGAGCTTAAAGAAGCCACAGAAAAAAGAACCCGTCAGCTACAAAATCGATTAATTTCGGAGTATCTCATTAAGTGGAAGAAATTACTCCCCGAATATTCCACATGGGAGGATTATTATTTTATACAAAAGCATTCAGAACTACTCAAGCTTTTAGAAAAACCATTTTTTGAAGGACAGGGTCATGTTAGGTCTTGGGGAAAATTTTAAGGATGGGAATTTATCTTAAAGATTAGAAACCTTGGTGATCTCACAAGTCCCTAATATGCAAACTATAAAATTTTTGTTGATATATTTGTAAAAATATTCAAATTTCTAGTGGTTTTATATATAGTATCTATAAAATTTTGGCGATTTTTAATGTAAAATAATTTTATACTATAAAATTTAGGCGAATATTTTTTATGAAAAATGGAAATTGGCGAATCTTTTTTTTAGAAAAATGATGAAAAATTAGCCAACCTATGAAGATTAGCCCCTAAAATTTTCCTTGGGTCCCTATAATACTAGTTTAGCCCCCTTATTGTTATTGTTATTGTATCCCCCTATTCTTATTGTTGTGCCCATGGAGTCCCCATATTCTTATTGTTGTGCCCCATAGAATCCCACTATTTTTATTTTTGTGCCCTTACATTATTATTATTATTACGTAAGCTCGGATTATATTGTGAACGCTTAGAATCCTATATATATGGAGGTATTATCATTTGTATCATCTAATAATTGCTCATTTATGTAATGTAAAGGAGGATGCCCCCTCGAAAAGGCTAATTTTTAAGTCATTGATCTATCTTTACTATTTTCTGAGCTAGTTGCATAACACATAAATAGAGATAGATGGTCCGTGAAGCATCCTCATGGGTTGTCATGGAGGTATTGAAACCATGAAAGAGGCTAAGTCATATATTTAAATGCATAAAATTTTCACTTGGATTTTTAAATTATTGAAACAATATGTCAAACAAGGAATAAAAGTATGACTATTACATATAATATGATGCAATTACAAGAAATTCATGAGTCCTCAATGGAGACAAAGTTTATTATGAAAAATCCATGAGGTGTGATGGAACAATATTTATAAAAGTGTTGGAAATATGATGTTGAGGAACTATAGTGCTGAAGCATCTTGGCACATTGTAGGGCATTGTGAATTTTGCTTAGAAATAAATTATCTTTACATAATGAAAGGAGAGGGGATCATAAAGGCTCGTACTACACAATACTTGAAGTTATGCCATAGTTGAGACACATTTGTTGGGAATGTAGAGATGCATCTTATTGTGTTCAATCACTTGGTGATTTTAAATCATGGGAATGAGAATAGTTGACACCATCACTGAGAGTTCCTTATATAAATTACATAATGATTTTTCCAAAGATAAAGATAGCCTAGGTTAAATAATAAAAGATAAAAAAGAATGCATAGAGAAATAGTGGAGTATAACATGAAGTGGGTTGTGTATATATTTTTTTGGTGATTTGAGATTGAGGAATAGCATGATGACCTACAATGCCATATTCATTTCTTGTAAATCTTTGAACTCTGAAAAAAATGATTCATACAAATTGGGTACCATTTTTTATCAATGAAATTGCATGTAAAAAATCCACTTAGAAAAAGGAAAAATAGAATACAAAATATTGAATAAAGAAAGCTTAACCCATAAAAATGACCAAAAAGAGTCACACTAACACATAACTTTCCAAGTAGCCATACAAGAGAAATGTTTTCAAAACTTGGATAGTTTCTCTTCATACATGTGTCCAAGAACAATTTTATGCTTCCAAGGAGTCCTAAGATAATTTCCAGCGGTTTCCTCTAGTCACTCATAGCACAAATATCATCCAAAATAGGTTTCAAACGAAATTCCAAAGATTAATTAATAGGCATAAATTTGAAGATAACAAAATGGGTAGTGGTATGTTGATAACTACCCTTCAAGGCCATCCAACAACCATGAAATGGGTTGGTATCCCAAGGTGTTCCTTAGGATAAGGTGCATTAAATGAATATCAAATCACCAAATTAAACTCCTTAACCATCAACCCAAATTTCATAAATTATTTTCAAGGAATTCCAATGAATTGGTAAATAATAGAGGTAAACTATGGAGACAATCTATGCAAGTAAACTAGTCACTTATAACATATAAAAACCACCAATAATATTACATGCATTAAGTCATATCTAATTGAAACTAAATCACATTTCACATCAAATTATCCACGATTACCATAGCCTTGCTATAACATATATAATTATTATTTGGGTGCTTTTCATAGCATGGAAATTCACCTTTGAAAATTGTCATACCATAACCTTTGTGCCTTCAAAATAGTTTCCATTCATTAATTTTTTGTATGGTATTTTTGTTCCATAAGGATCATTCACATTTTCTACCATGTTTCTCCAAAGAAATATGAACCAAAGCATATGTGGATAACACACATTTTTCATAGAGCCTTTATATATATGTCTATATCGAGTAGTTATTTCACATTCAAAATCAATTGGTAAGTGGTTTGAAATGGTGAAATAATGCTTATGATAAGAAATCAATATGTCTTTTCATGTTAATAAGAATCAAACATGTTCATATAATAATACTACATGACATGGAATATCAAATAGGGTGAGTGCAAAAACACATGGGAGTAGATTCGTATGCATTCCAGTACATCCAAGCACACTTGTAAACTTCTATCACATGTGTTCCTTATTATGTCATCAGGAATACTAAAATGATTGTGTGTGGGTATCAAACAATGAAGAGACAATGGAAGGATGTTGAGTTCTTATTACTCTTGGGGACCCCACCTACTAAAGTTTTTATTATTATTATTATATATATTTGGAGGAGGAATCAAGTGCAATGGTTTGCACATCCTTTGTTGTGTTGGCTCATGAGTGAATTATAAGTCAACATGTAGGATGGTGATATTGAATACCAAACTTAGTGATAATATGCCACAACCAAATCTCCCATGTTTATGTATCCATTGGAACTCTATACTCTCCATTTATATTTGATAAATGATAATTGATGGATTCTTACTAGAAAAACAAATAAAACTTGAGGAAAAAATAAATACATAACTAGAAGTGTACTTTTTATGTGTGCCATTACAAACCCAATGAAAAATCGGGTAACCAATGAGATAAAGAGTACAATCTACTGCATAACGTATCACAAACCTACGATTACCCTTAACATAACAATGAATTCTCTTCACATATTTCTAATGTAGTTCATGAAGCTCTTGAATGTATTTGTAAATCATTTCAATAACATAAGAGATGTCGTTCTAGTGTGGGTGAGATGAAGAAAACTCCCAAGCATATGTACTATATATTATCCATCAAAGGTGTGGTACTAATATCCTTGAGTTTAATGCTTGAGTGAAAATGTGTTGTAGTTGATTGGAAATTAGTCAATTGAGATTTGGTGAGTAGATATAGTTTATATTTGGATTGTGCCATCTTGAATCTTAAATTATATTTGTTGATTCCAAGACTATGAAAGTAGTGACATAGTCTCTAATCATTCATGGAAAATATTTCATGCAAGGGAAATTTAAGAACAAGAATAGATGATATCAACTCCCTATAATCAGTAATCCATCTACATAAAGAATTATCAACAAGAAAGATTCAACATTTAAAATCATGTAAACATTAGAATCTAAATTACAGTGATGGAAATCTAGGGACAATAATAAGAATCCATCTTTACAAACTAGGCTTGTGGTTCCTATTTTACTATAATAGAGAAACCTTTAGGGGCTAATATTTAAAAAGGGGATAACTTTCCATCCCTTTAGCAAAAAATGATTCACCAATTTCCATTTTTCTAAAAATGATTAGCCCAAATTTTATAAAAATATTTTATTTTAGTTTAAAAGTTGCCAAAAATTATAGAGACTGAAACAAAATAATTATGAATTTGAATATTTTTACCAAAAAAATTGCCAAACAATATATAGTTTACATATTAGGGGCTTGTAAGATTCACCAAGGTTTCTAAACTTTAAGATAAATTTCCATCCTTAAATTCTCCTTTCCCTACCAAGATTTTCATAATCTATAGACAAAGAGATGAATCTTGGATATACCGATGTAGTATCCTTCTTAATTTTCCCCATAAATAAATTATCTCTTCACATTCATATGATGAACCTTAAAACAATGAATTTTTGCAATGAAAAGCATGAGTTAAATTGAATCCATCTTTGCAGTAGGTGAAAATGTCTCATTGTAGTACACTCTGTACCTATGAGAAACATTTTTTTTCCACAATTCATTCTCTATACTTACTTGCAAGTCCATTTGATTCCATCTTTTTTCAATAAATCCATTTGCACCGAAAGATATCCCTATAAAATTGGTAAGGAAACCAACTGCTATGTTTGGTTCTTCATTACGGATTGATACTCCTCATCCATAGCATCCTCCCAATATATATCACCTCTACCTCTACACAAAATTATGGATCTATAGCAATGACCATGTAATAGTGGATGGGAATCAAAATTTATATATAAGTGAGTGCTTGTGGAGCAACACCTTGAAATTGTGAGAAAGTCCTCTGTGTATTTTTTAAATCCCTAACTAGATCACCTCTAGATTGGAGAGTTTGTTGTGCTCAAAGTGGTCTAGTTATTGCATCTATAATAACCTACTCATTAATGTCATCAAATTTCTCTTCATAATCTCAATATAAAATTTCATATGAGGCAACAAAATAGGAATTCAAAATATTTTCATTAATAAGAACATGTGGATTTGTAGTAGGTTCTTCAATTACATGCAAGGGGTCCTCTTCAAAATTAACACTTATTTCAATGAGAATTATATAAGAGAAAATATTTATTAGTAAATACCCCTTAACACCATCAAGGTATCCCCAAAAAACACACTCTTGAATTTGGGGTTCCACATCCCTATTTTTATTTTAAGGAATGTGTGCCCATGAATGAGATACAAATATCCAAAAGTAATTGACTTCTAGTTTCTAAGTACTCCAAACTTCGATGGAGTGACTACCTTCAATAGTTTTTTAGAAAACTAATTGTAAATGATATATTTATCCCAAGCCTTTGGAGAGGGATATGGGTTGTAGCATGCATTTTTCCATCTCCTTAAATTATATTTAATTTCATTCTCCAACTTTGTTATACTATGGAGTATATAGAACTATATGTTGTAACTCAATCCCTACCTCTATTCACAAATTCTAGGAATATTTTTTCACTTACTCCTTCCTCTTATTTATATGTAGAATATTGACTCCCTTTATTAACTGATTATCTACAAATTATTTGAAGCCTTAAAACAATTAAAACCTTTGATTTCTTTTTAAGGAAGTACACCTAGGTGTACCTTGACAATTCATTACTTGAGCTCAAAGCATACTTGGTTTTACTTATGGGTGGGTGAGAAAATGGATCCATGATATCGTTGTGAACGAGCTCAAGAGTTGATGAAATTCTCCATAAATTTCTCTTTTTAAAAAATTATTATGAATTCTTGTCAAGAATGTAGCCTTAACATACACTATTAGAATTCTTAATGTTTGGAAATCCTACCACCATGCCCTAATTTCCTAGTTTCTACAAATAGTGGTAGTTAAGGTGATTAAATTTATCATGCCACATCCTAATTACTTTATCACAATGTGTTCGAAGTATAACAGAAAAATATCTTGGAAAAAATGAAAGACATACAACCTAGACTAGTGATCTTCTTTCCCAATCCCGACCTTCATTCCATAAAAATATTGTTTAAAGACTGCTAAAATATGTGTGAAATATAGTTTCTTTTCAGTACCTGAATGCATGATCTGAGAGATGAAAAGAAGGTTGACAAAAAATAAAGGTACATGCAGTACATTTCAAAAATTTCTATGATCTAAATCAATGGTTCATTTTATCCATACCTGAACTAGTTTATTATATACCATTAAGATGGGAGGTCTAGTGTATGGATCCAAAGAAGTAAATATTTACTATGATGAGGTTATATGGTATTCTTAATAAAGAACCAATGTAGGTAATGAGGAAGTGACAAAAACAAGTGCACAACGTGTTTCCTTTCCTTTTCCTTTATCACATTGTGGCTTTTAAAATTTCTCATATTTCTTCTTGGAATTATTAGGTACATTGGTATTACTCCTCCAAAGAAAATGGTTCATCTAAGCGATTTTCTTCCTCATACATGAGTGTTCTTCATGAATGAGTTTTTCATAGTAAGCACATATCACTTTCTCCTTCCTTATTTTCCTAGTTTTATATTTGGAGGACACTTATGTAGATTTTCCTAGTTGAGCAGTGTATATATTGTTTTCTAAGGTTGATGCATCCTGTTTGGTGCATTTTAATTTGTTTCTTCCATCTATAAACTTGTATAATACTATGGTGCTTAATTTAACCTCACTCTAACACCATATAAGATTTGGTTGATCATAATGGAATAAGATCTTGAATCTAATTGATAAATAATCCAATTAAAAACTTAAGAGAAGAGAAGAGGGGGGGGATTATTGGAGAAATTCAACTCTCATTAACTTATTTGAAAAAATATCATCCAATTATAATTTAAAGAATAAAAATTCATGCAAATTAATGGAATGTAACTAAATTAATGCTTATGCAACTATGCTAGGTATAAATACATCAAAATCATGAGAGAACATGTACTAATTACCAAGTGTGTGTTCATGAGGGTGTTAGCCTAGCTTTTAAATATCCAAGTGGAGTAAACTAGCTCCTAGAATTCAAGATCTACTCATAAAGTGGGTTTTATTCCTTGAAAGTGTGATCTTGTTATTATAAAGTAGAATTTACTCCTACAACCGAGGAAAGAATTGCTCCTATCCCTTCAAAAATAAAATTTACCTATGATAAATCCCCATTATTTAGGGGTGAAAATCAAGTGTTCTCTAATAGAGATATAATCATGCATGTGAGGTAAAATGTGTCAGTATGTGATGGAAAATGATGGATGTAGACCAATAATTTTTATTAGGATACTCTCCATAATTATAATTTTGAATTCTCTTGATTAGATGTCCTGAATGTTGGAAATGTTGCTAGTTTTGGTCTTCATAATTATCAATGTACTAAAGTCATTATGTATATCTTATATTACAATAAAAATAAGAAAAATATTATTTTGAATATGGGTTACATTTTCCAACATGTAGTAGGGCAGGGAGGTTTCCTAGAAGGGGTGAAGGATCACATGGTTGAGGCATTTTTAGAGGTGTAGAAGCCCCTCATGTGGGGGTTTAGGGGTACTTCCCCCTCAAAAAAAATCATAGTTTTTGCATTTGTTTTTGGTGGTTTTCGACACATGGTTTTCACCTTTAGAAATTTTGTGGTGCATGAAGGCTTTCCTCATGGTTTTGTAGTTTCAATTAAGGAATTACAACTATATTATAATCCATGGTAAATGTAATGGAATTTTATTGATGCTAATGGATATATATATATATATATATATATATATATATATAAGAAGAATATATATTGAAAAAAATATTGCTAACTTTTCTTGTTTGGGTTTCCACGATAAAATTTATGTTAATGTGTGTGTTTTTCATTGCATATTTTATATTTCATTAGGAATATATTTGTAGTAATAAATTATATAAGTCCAAAGCCTACATTTGGTATTAGAGAAATTTTGGTTTCAAGAGGATGCTTTTCTAGCTAAGCCAGAATTTTGCTCGAGCATGTGGTAGACTCTGCTACAATTGGAGGTCTACATAGTTGATTCTTATGGTGAAAGGATTCAATGGAAATCACTTGAAATAAAGAGATAGGTCCTAACTCAATGGATAAAATATTAATCTATGGAAGATTAAAATGGAATATTTTCTACTAGATAAAGATCGATTGATCGCTTTAGATCCAGGTACTTCACAAATAAGAATGTCGAAAAAATACTCAACCAAATTGGATCAAAAGGAAAAGATCATAATATGACTGTGTCTCTTAGATTCTATATTATTGAATCTTTCAAGAGAATATATAATGAATGCATTGTGGAGCAATTTAAGGAATTTGAATCAATCTAAGTTGTTGGTGAATAAATTGTTCCTACCAAACCTGAGGACAATGGATGGAGACACAATACAAGAGAATATGAATTACTTAAAAGATACTAAGTTTTTACCTATTGATATTAATATTTTATATGAAGATAAGTTCATCAATTTATTATTTTCATTACCACAGGAATATTTTAGTTTTCTCTATAGGTAGTAATTCAACTATTTTTAGTTTTAATATTATAGTCTCATCGTTGTTAACAAAGGACATGGGATAGAAAAAAATGGGAAGTTAGGCTAGATATGTGTTTTTCATAAGATACCACTCCTAGTATATAAATAAAAATAAGTCCTTATGTCGGAGATTAGAATCTAGGGGAATATTTAAATCTCCAGGAAATTTTTTAAATGTGTGTTGAAGATGCATGAAGGAAAGGAAATTACAAGAAATATTTTAATCCATAATTATTAGGAAATGGAAGGCATATGATGATGCTCCTTCAATGGAAATATAAACATCCTCAAATGAAGGAGGGGATGTATATTTGGCTTCTTCAAGTGCACATCTAGATCATGAGGCATGTTGATTGACTCAGAGGATCCTTTCATATGACTCCTCACAAAGAGTGGTTTTGTGAGTATGAAATATATGATGGTGGTTATGTTTTCCTAGTAGATGCATTGATAGAAATAATTGTTGCATGATGAAAAATCATGATGAAGGTTATGGGTGAAGGCTTAGAACAGTCCCCGATGTTCGATATATCTTAGGATTGGCTACAAATTTTATTTTTATAAGTAAGATCAACAATGTAGGTGTAAAGCAATGTTTGAAAAGGATACTCCTAGGATGGTTTTATGAGCAATGGTTTTTCTAGGAGAATTTTGGAATAAGACTCCATATAAGATGATATGAAGCACTATTTTTTTTTTGTGAGTCAAATTTCAACAACGACAGATAGCTTTCACATGCGAGGCGCGGGGTCAAACCCCTCGGCTACCACTATAACCTCTCAAGGGCTGCCTAGCCTGCAAGAATGATACTCGATTCAAATGAGGCTCGAACTCATGACCTACTTAACAACATGAATGCCTTAATAGTGTGTCTGCTGGCCACTAGACCATGCCCCTATGGGCAATGATATGAAGCATTATTATTGATGGATGCAATACTTTTTTTTCCTTGATAGCATAGAAGAAGAAGGAAATACTCCTATAATATTTGGAGAAAGTACTAAGATGTGGCATGAAATACTGGGACATATTAGAGACAAAGGCCTTCGTGGACTTCGCTATAATGGTAACGTCGAAAGTATATCTAATTTCTCTTTGGATTTTGATTTCTTTGAACACTTATTGTATGGGAAACAAAATTAGGTAATATATCTCCTCTTGTGCTACAAGGATAGAGAAAATATTACAATTGGTGCACAATGATGTGTTTTGACC